>JAJJKW010001449.1:0-417362 GCA_023805745.1 Isotricha sp. YL-2021b | reverse complement strand
ACAATGCGTTGGTTGAAAAAACCAACAAATGGGCCGATGGCATTAAAAACGCCGAACAACGTACACTTATATTCTCAACGGCATTTGCAATCGGATTTTGGATGGACGAATATTTTAAATCAAATAACATGGAAGGAAAAAAGTACAAAGAATTGCCCATTGACGAGGCGATGAAACAACTTGATGAAACTTTTAATATCAAGAATTTCAAAAAAACGGAAGGCCAATCCTATAGGATCGAACGTGAATACTATATTCATGAATCGGACTTCAAACAGGTTGATGCAATGACAAAACTATTTGAGTTTTTCCAAGGAGTAGTTGTTGTTGACGAACATGAGGACTTGTTGTGTGAAATGCCTGTACAGGAATGTCCTGGAGGATATATGATGTTCAAACTTGTATGATAGTCGTATTTTTGGATATTGATGGCTGTTTGCGCCATGAAGATTTTTTCAAAAATAACATCCTTGAACAGACCGCCGATCATACCGACGGTCTTTTAAAGTTTGATGAACGTTCAATTAAGAATCTTAATTATATCATTCAAAAAACAGGTGCGAAGGTTGTAATTTCTTCTTCATGGAGATTTAGCTGGCAACTTGGAGAACTACAGGCATTGTTTAAGTATAACGGTTTCTGCGGTGAAATTATTGGAACTACACCAATCTATTTGGACTCATATACACACCAAATACCGAGAGGTAAGGAAATTTCCGATTGGCTAAATAAAAATCCGGTCGAAAATTATTGTATTATAGACGATTGCAATGATATGTTGGAGGAACAGATATCGCATTTTGTCTTTGTTGACGATAAACACGGAATAACGGAGGAAGACGCTGAAAAGGCAATCCAAATCCTATCTACCTAACTATTTATGGTTATGGCAAAACAGATTATACATTTAAACAAAGATACGTTGAAATCCATCATACGTGAGACATTGAATGAGATGACGAACGCCGAATTTCAACAAAATGGGGACTCCATCCCAAAATTGGGGCATACGGACAGGGCATTTGCCCCCGGTGATATACTATGCAGAATGATGCAAAGAACCGCCATTGATGCCGATGGAAACAGGATAATCGGAACCGGTGGCAGATCACAGCAAGTAAGGAACCTATATTTCAATACCATCAAAGATATTGAAAGCGGAGTGCTTGTCTTGGACGACGGTTCAAAAGTACCGCCTACACACCCTTCAATCCGTGCAACCGATACGTGGTATCGAGTATTCCAATCAACGGGGCTTCCCGACGGAGTCGGTTTGACTTTTGATTACGAAATGATTGATGGACAACTTTGGATTGTTATGGATTTCAGAGGAACTGCTTCCGACCATACAAGAACCCGTTTCAATTATAACGAAGTTAAAAACGCACCTGAAGGCCAACCGATCAAAGGCATAAAAATGGATGCAAATCCGGAATTGGCTAAGTCAGGTTTTTGGATTGCTCCGGGTACAACCAAAGTCAATAAGAGCAAGAATCCGCTTGAGGGACAGGTTGAAATTCCAAGGGAGTTCATCAATTTCCGTATGTTGTCTGGAATGAACAGTGGTGCCGAATTGTTTGATTCATGGAATTTCGACAAAGCAAAAGAGATATGTGAGAAATTCCCGTGGTTGGCCGATAAGCCTACGGATTGGTCCAAACCGATTATTAAAGGCAACAAGCAATACGCCAATCAGAGAATGAAACAAAGCAAGTGTACACCGAGTACATTCAAGTTTTAAGAAAATTTAAAAAACCGGTATCCTGAATATCGGTTTTTTTATAGTATCTTTGTGCTGTTGAAATAAAATAACAGATTATGGAAGAAGAGAAAAAGATATATGGTAACTGCATGAGTTGCTGTATCCACAACAAGACAAAGGAAGTGTATTGCACGGAGGAAGAGAAGGACGAAAATGGCCGTGTTTGGATGAGAAACAGGTATTTTGACCACTACGAGCATTTTTGCGACACAAATCCCGACGAATACAAGGCTTGGCACGAACGCAACAAGGAGAAAACATATCCTGAATATTCAATCGACTATTGTCCGTGCTATGAACCTCAGGAACATTACAAAACGCTTAATCATTTGATCGAACTGTCAAAGGAAATCCTTGATAATTTGAACAAAAAAGAAGAAAATAAATAATCTAATATGAAAAATCACGAAACTATAAGTCTCTTATTGTCAGACGGTTATAAACAAACCCATGCGGAACAGTACCCGAAAGGGTTGACCAAACTTTATTCGTATTTCACCCCTCGCAGAAACCGTATACCTGAGTTGGATAAGATGGTGTTTTTCGGTTTGCAGGGATTCATCAAGAAATACCTTATCGACCATTTCAACGAGAATTTCTTCAGTGTCCCTGAGGATGAAATGATGGAGGAGTATACCCGTGTGGTTGATAGCATGTTCGGCTCAGGTAATTACAACCCTGAAAAAGTGCGTGATCTGCATCGTTTGGGTTATCTTCCGCTTGAAATCCGCGCATTGCCGGAGGGCTCCGTTGTAAACATGGGTATCCCATGTATTGAAATCACCAACACACACCCCGATTTCGCTTGGGTCGTACAGTGGGTGGAGAGCCTTTTGTCGTCTGAACTGTGGAAACCCTGCATCCATGCCACCGTTGGAAATATGTACCGCGATGTTGTCGATGAATGGTACGGTAAAACAGTGGACGATAATGTTCCGCATAGCAAAGCCATTTCCGATTTCGGTTTCCGTGGCATGAGTTCGCTTCAGGAGGCTGAGAAGGCTTCAGCCGCATGGCTTGCTTCATTCAGCGGAACCGCTACAATTCCCGCCGTCAAATACATCGAACACTACTATAACGAGAATAACAGCGAGAATAATTTTGCTACAAACGCAATCAGCACTGAGCACAGTGTCATGGCCGCTGACTTCGCCATTACAGGTGATGAACGGGCAATGGTGAAACGCCTTCTTACAGAAGTATATCCAAATGCTTCATTCTCCATGGTATCAGATACTTACGATTATTGGCGAATGGTGAGCGATATTATTCCGTCGCTTAAAGACGAAATCCTTGCCCATAACGGCAAACTGCTTATTCGCCCCGATAGTGGTGATATTATCGATATTTCGGTTAAGACCGTTGAATCGCTTTGGAATATTTTTGGAGGAACCATTAACACCAAAGGTTATAAAGTCCTTGACCCGCATATTGGTGTGGTTTACGGAGACGGGGTATTACCGAGCATTTCCGCTACCATATATAAACGTTTAATGCTTGAAGGCTTTGCCGCAAATAACATATACTTCGGCGCCGGTTCATTTAGTTTTACGTGTTATAAAGATACTAATAATTGTTTCCATCCATTAACTCGTGACACTTTTTCAATCGCAATTAAGGCTACGGGTGGTATTGTTGATGGTAAGTTCATCCCCATTTTCAAAGACCCAAAGACTGACCGTGAGAGTGGTTTCTCTTTCAAAAAAAGTCAGCGTGGGTGCTGCAACGTATGGAAGAACAACGAGACCGGTTTGTTTGAATTTATGGACGGTATTGACCCCACCAAGTACACTGATGATGAATGGCACAAGACATATCCTTCGGCCTACATGCTCTACTTCAAGGACGGTAATATGGTTCAGGAACAGTCGCTTACTGAAATTCGTAACCGTTTGCACCCCAATTTCTAAATATGTCATCAAAATACACAAAAACAATATGTTTAGAACTATCTAATAAATGTTCTGGTCGTAGTGAGTTCCGTAAAAAATATTCACAGGCATACAAAATATCACGTGATAATGGGTGGCTGTATGATTTTTTTTGTGAACCATTAATAAAAAGGTATTATTGGAATTACGACACATGTAAAGAAAAAGCAAAGAATTGTAATACCATACAAGAATTTTTTGAGAAACATCATCAAGGATATAAGATATCCCTTAAAAACGGTTGGTTAAAAGAATTTTTTCCAAAAAAATTCGAAGGTGAAGATAGGGATATTAAATATGAATATGAATTGAATTATGAATATTGTAAAAAATTAGCCTCTAATTATAAATCATATAGTAGTTTTCGTAATGATAAACGAGCAATTGCATCTTTTTGCAAAAAAATGGGGTGGCTTGAAGACTTTTTTCTCATAAAACAAAGCAAACCAAAAGGTTATTGGACATATGAAAGATGCAAGGAAGTTAGTTGTGAGTGTAAAACACGTTCAGAATTTAGTGACAAATATCCTACGGCCTATAAGGTTTCCCTTGAAAATGAATGGTTGAATGAATTTTTCGGACGTAGCCTTAAACCGCTAAAAGAATATTGGACATATGATACTTTCAAAAAAGAAGCCCAAAAATATGCCTCAAAAAATGAATTCCGTGAATTGTCTAGAACCGGTTACGCTGTAGCGAAAGAAAACGGATGGTTAGAGGAATTTTTTGGGAAGGGGAAAACATGGACTTTTGATGAATGCAAAGAACTTGCTACAAAATGTTCTTCTCGTTCAGAGTTCAAAAGTAAATTTGGTGGCGCTGCTAATGCCGCGTATAGAAATGGATGGATGGATGAAATATTACCCGATTTCCTTCAAACGCCACCAGGTTATTGGAATTATAAACGATGCGAGGAGGAAAGTAAAAAATATGAATCAAGATATGATTTTTGGAAAAACTCTATTGGGGCTTATTATGCATCAATGAAAAATGGGTGGATTGATAAGTTTATGTGGTTAGAAGATAAACGCCTTGATTTCTATGGTAATATTGATTCTGTGTATGTATATGAGTTTACTGAGTTTAAAACCGCATATGTTGGCCGAACTTTAATGGTATTACAAAGAAGAAGGGATATGCAACATATTTGTGATATAGAGAAAGATGCGGTTGCCAAATTTGCAAAAAAACATAATATACCGGTTCCGGAGGTGAAGATTTTAGAAGAAAACCTAACTATAAGAGAAGGTGTAGAAAAAGAAGGCTTTTATATTGAAAAATATCATAACGATGGATGGACAATGTTAAATAAAGCAAAAGCGGGCAGTATAGGTGCATTGGGTAAAGGAAAATGGAATTATGAAAATTGTAAAAAATTAGCTGATAAATGTAATAATAAAACCGAATTAAGAAAAATGAATGCATCCGCCTATAATGCAGCAAGGAATAAAGGGTGGTTGGATGAATTTTTTACAAAATAGATGTTAAAGTTACCATCTGAAGAAAAATAATTAGATTAACTAACATATAAATGGCTATTGAAGAATACAGCAAAAAATTTAACAATCTTGACTTTGCCGGGCAAGAATGGAGAGAAATTGGGTGGTATTCAGTTTTAAATGAAACTGAAGGGATTGGTCCGCTTTGCGAAATGGCATTTGATAGCGCTGAACGTTATAAAAAACATGATGACGGATTGATTTTTTTCCTTAAAAACGGATACACCGATGATTCGGAATGGATACCTTTTACCGTCGAGGATCATCCGAAACCACTTTTAGAATTCAATCGCAAAATCAGTCTCAAGGATTATTTGAAGGCGCTGAAATTGGTTTCTTATAACCAAGATACTATTAAGGAACACGCTGATATTAAAACAGGTACGCACGATTTCTTCACCGAACTAAGAAAAAATACTGCAATCGTTTTAAATGAAATGCCAAATTTACCGCCAAAGGAAACCGGTTTACCGTATGGAATTTGGGTGGATAAAACCGGCGCCTTTAAAAAGGGTGGGCATTGGATGCGTATAAAAGTAATTAAAGAAAAAGGTGACTACGCCGTTTATACTATACCCGACCATCAGTGGATTGGTGATGATGGAATGAAGGCATGGCAAAAACACATGATAGAAAAATTTGTTGAATATAACGAGGATGATTTTGTTAAGTTGTTTCTTGGCCAAATAACACAGGATAAATTTATAGAGCGTATGGTGGTGGTTAATGACCGAGGTGAGGCTGTTAATCCTGAAGTAAAAAATGAGTGGTTCCTTTACAAAGACGCCGGATTTGGATATAAAATTGTAATTAATTCTTTTTCCGGACAGTTTAACTACATGAATAAAAACGGTGATATTATGCTCCCTAAAAATATGGAAGAATGCAGTCAAATTATACAGATTAACGGGAAACCGTTCTGTTCGGTTAATGACGGGGAGTATAGTTATACCTACCAAATATCTAATCATACATTTACAATGCACGATAAATTTAAAATAAATTAGCATGAATAAAATCGAAAAATACAGAGACTATCTTATCCAATGGCTTCGCGATTGGTTTGAGAACAACGGTAGAGATTGCAACGCAATTATCGGTATCTCAGGGGGTAAGGATTCGACGGCGGTTTCCGCCCTTTGTGTTGCCGCCCTTGGTGCTGACCGTGTTATCGGTGTGCTTATGCCTAACGGGGAGCAGAACGACATCGCGGACAGTTATGCCGTATGCCGTCATCTTGGAATCAAATATATCGAGGTAAACATGCAGATGGCATATTCCAACATCATCATGCAGATGCAGAGCCAGGGAATAAAGGCAAACGAACAGACCAAGATCAACCTCGGTCCGAGACTTCGTATGTCTACGTTATATGCTGTTTCCCAATCAGTGAACGGTCGTGTAATCGGAACGTCAAATCTTGATGAATATTTGCTTGGATTCTGCACAAGATGGGGTGATTCTGTAGCCGATGTCGAGCCTATCATCAACATGCATGTTTCTGAGGTTATTGAACTCGGCCTTGCATTGGGATTGCCCGAATACCTTGTGAAAAAAACGCCGTCGGATGGTCTTACCGGTTCGTCGGATGAAGAAAAATTCGGCTTCACTTATAAGGAATTTGAGGGGTTCTATAATAAAACGCATAGCAATCTCTATCCACCCTATCTATATGAACTTAGTGGGAAACAGGAGAAGATGGTATCCATGTTCCTGAAATCCGAATTCAAACGTAAGGAAATTCCTCACCCAAGTTATTATCCTTGCTTCTATGAGGAGATGGATGCCCTGTCTTGCTCGACATGCACAAACTCCAAAGGATGTATCACTTGCACCGACGGTGATCAATATACAGGAGGGGAACAGTATGTCTGACGCTGATTTCTATAGAAACTGTGCCATCGCCGCCATGCAGGGAATACAGGAGGCGAATTCGAAACTCGGAATCACAATGGATTTTCTACCTGCTGATCTGGCAATAAAATCTTTCGACATTGCCGACCACATGTTAACGGAACTGCATCTCAGATTATCAGAAAAAACATATCTTAGGGAAAATGGATAATATACCATGCCTTTTATCAACATTGGCAAATAACTTTTAAGAAAGTTTAAGAATCTGGGCGGACTAACTATCCGCCCTTTTTAGTATCTTTGTGGTGTTGAAAAACTAAAATAAGCCAAATATGACACAAGAACAGAAAGAACTGCTGTTAAAAGATCTATGCGCAAGGTTGCCTTATGGTGTTAAAGCCCACATAGAACATGATACATTCTATGATGAGATTGAGCCATATGACGGAACGGTAAACACCAATACTATCAATGACCTTCTTCACAATGAAAAACTTGAAGTTAGACCCTATCTCCGTCCAATATCCTCTATAACTGAGGAAGAAGAGAGGGAACTTAATGGGTTACTGCCCGAAGTTTACGATTTTACTTTCAGAATGGAGGAACTTTTGGAGCTTATACAAACGCAGAAGGAGATACCATTTCATTATATCGATTGGCTTAATGCACATCACTTCGATTACCGTGGTTTAATTCCAATGGGCCTTGCATTGGAAGCCCCGGAAGATATGTATTTCCAACAAAAGTCCGATGATGAATTGAAAAAGGATGTTGCAAAAAAGCTGATTGACATTCTTATCTATGACAACGACTACGTTAACAGGATGACACCTTTGGATGAGTCAAGACATTATGGCAATTGGATTGACTATGTTGCCAAAAGTGTCACTTTCCCTGACAGTGACAAAAAGTGGTGGGATAAGGAAGACAGAATAGATATATTTGCTGTTGGTGATTATCATGACAAAGAGGATATGATAAAGAATTATCCGAGCTTGAGGGAACTTGATACGGCCCTGAACGAATATTACGACTATCTTAATGAGGAATTTAAAATTTAGACCTTTAAAATGAAAAATCTAGTAGACTTAGACACTGGACATATCTCATCAATATTGCTTAAAACTATGATTGATTTTAATCTAACACCGGCAGATATTGACGATATGGATTACCAGCAATTCAGGGAGTTTTGCGCCCAGCTTGACGAGAAACAATTAAATAGTTTAAATGGCATTGTAACTAACGATAGGTGGAAAACACATATATTTACCGTGCTTGATAATGCCGCTTTTATTAAAAACCAAAATTAGATTTAATTATAGATTTATGACACAAGAAGATAAAGACCCACTACTGAAAGACCTTTGTGCGCGGTTGCCCTACGGTATAGCCATATATCGCATAAAGGACAGCAGCGTTCACCGTTTTCAGTATTCGGACATAACAGAAAATATAGACCAGTTCTCTCATTTTCTTGAATACTCAGGGATAAACGATATCAAACCTTATCTCCGTCCGATGGGTAGTATGACAGAGGAAGAGAAAATGAGTTGAGAAATCTGCTATGGTTTGGATATCCGTCAGATGATTATGACAACTATTCACATCGAGGCATTGAAGTAAGGCAATGTTTATATGACGATGAAAGATATTCAACATATGACTTCGATGATTTTAGAGCACTTCAAAACTTTTTGTTGAAAAACCATTTCGATTTTCGTGGCTTAATTCCGATGTGCCTTGCTTTGGAGGCACCTGAAGGAATGTATAATGTTCAATAAATTATATTAAATTATGACAATAGAAGAAAAGGCAAAAGCCTATGACAATGCTTTAGGAATAGCAAAAGCACTTTATGATAAAGGTGCTCCATATAGTCTACATTTAAAGGAGATGTTTCCTGTCCTCAAAGAGAGCGAGGATGGGAGAATAAGGAAAAAATTAATCAGTTGGATATCCACATTTAAACATCCACTTTTTTCTGAAATAGAAAGAAAGGAATTTATTGCTTGGCTCGAAAAGCAAGATGAGGAGAAACATACTGGCAAGATTGAGCCGAAGTTCAAGGTTGGGGGATTGGATTGTAAGTGATTACAATAATGTAGCCTATATAGAATCAATTAGTGAAACAAATTATAATTTGCAATGTAAAGATGGGTATCACGAGAAAATGTCTGTTGGATATATAGATAAATGTTGGCGCCTATGGACAATCCAAGATGCAAAGGATGGTGATATACTTACAGACAAGCAGAATTGTACTTGTATTTTTAGAGAAATAATGACTGATGAAGGAGAAAGTTCTGTTGATGCTTATTGTGGCATTACTATCGATAATGAATTTGTTACTAATGAAAAAGGAGAAGTATGGACTGTTCCAGAAGATTTATTTCCTGCTACAAAAGAACAGCGTGACCTTTTATTCCACAAAATGAAAGAAGCAGGTTATGAATGGGATGCTGAAAAGAAAGAATTGAAGAAAATTGAGCAGAAGCCCTCTTCATACTCGACCGATCGACCTTAGAGATAATCGATACTGTATGAAAAACATTAGAAAATGGATAATATACCACACATATTCGACTCCATGAAGAAGGAGGATTTCAACTTCGACGAGGTTGGAACAAGATTCCAAAACAATACGTTGGTTGTCTATTACAGGGAATACACATTAAGCATAGAGCGTTTCTTCTATATTAGAAACCAGTCCGGCATTGTAACGTTAAACGACTTCAAGCAAGGAATTTCTTAACCATTTTTAATAACCCGGTTAAATGCACTATTGATTGTTTTAAGTATCTTTGCCATGTTGTAATTCTAAAATTGAAATGACACGTATCAATTCGGCTATATCACCAAAACATCTAACCGACGAACATCTTCTTGCTGAGCACAGGGAAATTAAACGCCTTCCATATTGTCTGGCAAAAGCAATGACGAGCGGTTCGATAAACAGAATACCTAAATCATTTGCTTTGGGCCGTGGTCATGTTACATTTTTTCTCGACAAGATGGAATTTATACGCAAGAGATATAATTCAATCAGGGAGGAATGCCTTAGGCGTGGTTTTTCGGTTGAGGATTATTCAGGTAATTTTGAAAACATAGATAAAAGATACTGCAAAGACTATAATCCTACAATAGAAGAGAGGGAAATGCTTTTGGAACGGATTTCACAACGTATCAACGAAAGCCCCAAATCAAGTTGGCATTATCACGGAAAAGCCATAAGCAAAGAAGAGGCAATTAACATTCTTAAAGACAAAGATGATAACATATTTAACTGACGAACGAAAATCCTATCTTGAGGATAAGGACAGGGAGGACATCTGTGCCTGTGTATGCGATTTTGAAACCGGCAACCATCTTTTAGGCAGACCGCGTAGTTTGTCACATATGGCACTTATGATGTATCTCGGTAAATTGTCCGACCGTGAACCGAATAATGAAATCGAAGGAGAAATCAAGATGTACTTCAACGCATGCACGGACAAATATCTCATGGACGAATACGAGAAAAAATATAAGTAACCATTCTTAACAATTTTTAAGAAAAAAGTTTATTCAAAATGCCAAAAATTAGGTATCTTTACACCGTTGAAACAAATAAAAGAAATTAATATGAAACGAATTGGTATTATCATCGGCGTATGTATCGCCGCAGTTATCGGAATCACATGGATTACCATGTATTTCAGTTACAACAACAAGGAAATTGCACTTCGTAAGGAAGCATCCGCGCAGGAGAAGAAAATCGAAGTTGTCTATGACAAGATGTGGAAAGTGATTTCGCAGAAAGCGCAAATTTCCGCTGAGTACAAAGAGAGTTTCCACGAAATCTACAAGGACATTATCGGTGGGCGATACAGCAACGGGGACGGAAGTCTGATGAAGTGGATTACTGAGGCCAACCCTGAATTCGACGCATCGATTTACAAGGACCTTATGAATTCTGTTGAGGTGTTACGCACCGAGTTTCAAAACTCTCAGGAACGTATCGTAGATATTATAAGGGAACATTCCACATTATGCGAAACATATCCCGGTTGTTGGTTTATCAAAAATACCGAACCTATCGAATATGAGGTTATTTCATCTACACAGTCCAAGTCGGTAATGGAAACCCGTATGGACGACGATGTTGATCTTTTCAAGAAAAATTAAAAATAAAAAAGAAAATGCCCGTTCTAATTTCATTCTTCGTACCCTTCATTACCGCAGGTGTTCTTCTGTATTTTTTCAAAAAGAACGTAACTACTTGGGAGTGGCTTGCGCTTGTCGGATCTTCGATTGTGTTTACTATCATAGTGTATTTTGCATCCAAGGCAATTTCCCAACAGGACACGGAGTACCTTGGGGGATATGTAACAGAAATAAAACACTACGATGATTGGAACGAGAGGGTCAGAAAAACACGGGAGGTGCCATGTGGAACTGACAAGGACGGGCATACAAAATATTGTACCGAAACCTATTATGTAACGGAATATCACCCCGAGTATTGGGTGATGATAACCACGTTGGATAAGTTCGAACAACGCATAAAGAAGGAAACCTTCGAGCGTTTCAAAAAACGTCTGAATTCTCCCGAGATATTCATTGACATGCACCGCCATTATTATACAAACGACGGCGACGCCCAATCCCACAAATGGCTTGGGACGCGGAATACCATTATACCGGTAACGGAGGAACACAGCTACCATAATCCAATGAAAAACTCGAATTCAATATTCAGATATTCCGAGATAGACAAGGATTCAGCAAAGGTTCTTGGTTTATATGACTATCCGAAATTCAGCCTGTACAACCAAAATCCGATAATCGGATGCAAGGCCACTGATAGAAGCAAGGAACAATTGAACTATGTGAATGCAATGTTCGGTGCAAAATACCAATTCAGGTGTTATATCCTTGTATATCCCGCCGAGAAGGGATTGGTTATATCGGAAATGCAGAAAGGCTATTGGCAGGGAGGGAATAAAAACGAACTCATCGTCTGCCTGGGTGTCAACAAGAATAGTGAGGTGGAATGGTGCAATGCATTCTCGTGGTGCGACGAACCTTGGCTTGAGGTGGAGACTCGCAGTTGGTTCAGCAAGCACACAAAATTGAATCTATATGAATATGGTGTGTGGTTGGAGAGGAATGTACCCACAAAGTGGAAACGCAAGGAATTCAAGGATTTCGACTACATACAGTCAAGTTTGCCGGCCGGTGCCAAATGGGTTATTTTTGTGTTGACAATGGTTTTCTGTATTGGTTTCAGTGTTTTTGTGGTGGAAAATTGGGAAGATAGGTAAAATTCAAAAAGAAAAAAGTATATTTAAATTGTTAAACTGAAAAAAATTGGAAAATGGGCAAATATTGTTCGATGAAATGTGCGAAGCCGGATGAGAAGGATTTCGATGAATTCACTAAACTAATGGTTCTTGAAAATTTGTTCAACGGTAGATATTGGTCAAACCACGAGGATGAATGGAGGGAATGGGATGACGATGACGAGGATAAACAAGAGTTATCTAAATGCGAGAAACAGGTACGTGACTTCTACGACTTATCTGAAACCGATGACGTGTACAACGATCTTATCCTTTGTGAATATGTAAGACGTCTCTTCAGGGGAAATTCACCTGCATTCCGTCGTGTTGAGATGGCTGCAATGATGGCTATTGACAACTGTTTCGACCCCGATATCGACTATATTGATTGGAAACCGGAAATTAAAAACGCCATTGCCTTCTATAATGAAAACAAAGAGTTTGTTGACAATTGGGTGAAGAAAAACGTACTTCCTGAAGAGGAAGAGCATTGCAGAATCTACACCATCAATGATGTATACTGCAAAAACCATGGATATGTGAAGGATGGGGATGAATACACCCTTGATATGGATGAATGCGCCATTACCTACAATTTTGAGAAAATGGCAATGACCATTTCATTGAAAGGTGAGGAGAAAAAATCCGTTACCACCCATAAGGACAGACTTACCCTTTTCGATCTTCGTGAAAATCTCCGTATGTTCAAGTGTCAGAAAACATTGGACCTTGTAGGAACAGACCTTTAACATTTTTTAAGGAAAAAGATTTGGCCAATCCAAAAACATTAGGTATCTTTGCACTGTTGAAAATCAAAAAACGTTAAATTATATGGCTAAAGAAAATTCGACCGACGTTTCGGTCCACAAACCCGAAACTTCTCTGTCAATCAACAATTATCAGTATGATGAGAAGATTGCCCTTCTGACTCCGGCGGAGCGTGAGCATTATGACAAATTGGCGGCTTCCATCAACCCGCAGGATGCAAACAGCATTCAAACCTACGGCACTGAATTGAGCAAAACCATCGCCCGTACGGGTGACACGCTGCTTCAGTCCGTTCGT
Organism: Isotricha sp. YL-2021b; assembly: GCA_023805745.1. Lineage (NCBI taxonomy): Eukaryota > Ciliophora > Litostomatea > Vestibuliferida > Isotrichidae > Isotricha > Isotricha sp. YL-2021b. The sequence continues at coordinate 403,927 of JAJJKW010001449.1, read as the reverse complement.
TCCACGAGCAACAACGAGTTGGCGCAGCTTACCAACGACCTGCTTGGTGAGCTCAATCTTATCAATGTGGATGAGTTGAGCAATGATACTAAATTCAAGGCGTTCCTGCGTAGCATCCCGATTGTCCGAAATCTTGTTAAGACCGTGGAAAGTGTCATGATCAAATATGACACCATTTCCGGCAATGTGGACAAAATTTCGAAAAAAATCGACCAAACCCGCATTGTTGCCATGCGTGACAACAGTTCGCTTGCGCAGATTTTCGATTCCGACAAGGAATATATCCGACAGATGCGTGAACTTATCCTTGCTGCCAAAATAAAGGTGCAGGAGTTGAATGTACAGATTGACGACATGGTCGCCAATCCCGACGAATACGAGGCCTTTGACGTCAAGAAGATGATTACCTTCCGCAACTCACTTGAGAAGCGTATCGCCGACATGCAGACTTCCGAGTACACTCTTACGCAAAGCCTGTTCCAGGTCGAGGCAATTGCCGCAGGTAACTCCGAACTCGCGCAACGTGCAGACAATATTGTCAACAATGTCATCCCGATTTGGCGCAATCAGTTGGCGAATTCCATCATTATCCAGAATCAACAGAACGGTATCGAGGCCCAGCAGAAGATCGCTGAGGCCACAAACAAGATGCTCAAGGTCAACGCCGAGAAAATACATTCTAATGCAGTTGCGGTTGCCAAGGCCAATGAGGATCCGGTCATTGCACTTGAGACCCTTGAGCACACCACACAGGAATTGGTCAACACCATCAAGGAGGTTAAACAGATTCATGATCAGGGTGCCGCCAACCGCAAGAACCTTGAGTCTTCGCTGAAGAAATACTCGGAGCAGCTTGAGAACGCCATTTCCGAAAACGCTTAATGTCCCAATCACCAAAACCCAAGGCCATGAGAATACAGACGATTATTGGTGGCAAGACAAGTGACCCGGAACGCCTGTATACACTTGGTGAAGTATCAGGCGGGACAGGCATCAAGTCTTCCGAATTAAGAAATATATACAAAAAGAATGGTTTTACAACCTATAATATAGGGAATGCTGTATGTATTTCAGAAACGGACTATAAAACCTTGCTTCGTGATTCGGAAGTGAAGGATACAGAAACGCAAGGGGCGGAGACTGTTCAAGAGGAATCTGCCCCGATTAAGACCAAACGCGATTACAAAAACGAGGCAAAAGCAAAAGTAAAACGGAAATTCAAAATAGGTGATTTAATATCACTTAAGATTAAATCAAAAGGTGGTTCCAAAGAAGTCATAAAAGGTTTCAAAGTGATGAAATTCGTTTATTCGATGAATGATACTGAAACCAATGCCCTTATCTTAAAACAGATATATGGGCCGAAAGGAACAATGTACACCTTAAACAGACACGATTGTAAAAAACTGCACATCAAATATGAACCCGGTTTGCAGGTCTTCTCGATGCTACTTAATTGGGGGACATTCAAACCAAGAAACGAAGAAAGAAATGCAAAACAGAACTGAATTCATTAGATTGCACAAGGCTGAAACGAATACAAGTCTTGTGGTGAATATCGCTGACATTGAGTATATCACTGTCGGTGAAGGAGTGGACAAAATCTCCGTTGTGGTTCTCCGCGATTCCCGTGTGGAGCCATTCGCAGTGAATGAGACGCCTGATAAAATCTACAAGATGTTGGGTGTCCAGGCAAAAAGTTGAAAACTATTAGTTAGAACCAAAGGCGGGCGATTCTTGAAAAGCCAAACACATACACCGTCGTTACAACCATATAAAGTGCATACGGCGGCGATTGACCAAGAATACCCTGAATGCTAAACGGCTTATCGGGGCGCATGGTGGTGGAAAGAGGATGAAATGGTTGACAAATGGAGAGCCATTATACCTGTTTTTCAGAATAGCAAAATGTTTTGATTCAATATGAGCAGCCCCAATTTTAATTTTACTGTAGATTTAATATTTGTTAAGGGGTAATGCGATGATAAACATATATGATAGTATCGCTTAAGAATGAACAACAAATGTCCCTGTGGATTCGAAGTTTCGATGCCGTGGATTCCGATTGAAACGACTGTGAAGAACTTTAAGTTTCGCCGCGCATCAGGACATGTCCGCCAATGGTTTATTTTTAATATATGGCAAAAATGGAAAATTGTGAGGAATGCAATAACCGGTTTCAGATATTATGGAACAAGATTGTCTATTTCTTCAACAAAAAACAAAAACTTATACCCAAAACAGAAGCCTTCAACGAATCAACATACGGCAAGTGCATGACAAGGGCACAATATATTGCCAACAAACAAGTCAATATCAATGCACAGATTAGGGAGAAAATAGGAAATGTGGCATACAACGCAACAGATTTCGAGAAATATTTTCTGATACTTCCGTTCAATGAAACCGAGGAAGAATGTGCGGAGGAAATACTTAAACCATTCATTGAGAGCGGGTATAAAGTAGAGAAAATATCAGATTTTTTCCAAACACTTACGGGTACAGATGTTTATATGTTAAATTGGAGAAAATCTTGAAAAAAGGTAGGGAAAACACTACATTTATTATGTTAATTGAATTATTTTCAATAAAATTGTTGTAAATATCATTTTACATGGTAATAAGAACGAAAAGACAATAATAACTTTTAATCCAATAAAGAAATGAAGCGACGAGTTGATGTTGTTTTTACACAGCAGAAAATCGATGACGAACGGGAATTGGAGCGTTTGAAACACTACTACTTCCTTGTAGACGTCACCACGGATCGTAATGCAGGTCTATATGAAGGTGAACTTATCAAGGTTCCCAAGTATGACACCCCGATGCAGATTTGTGGGTTTTACAGAATCAACGGGGAATATTACAACGGGGTTAAACTCCAGACCCTCAATTATGGAGAAATCACGAAAGTTAAATCAACAACAAAAAAAGACAAAAAAATGAAAAGCAACAAGATGATGTCCACATTCATGGACAATTTCAAACGTCAGTTCCTTCCCGAACTTGACAGCAATCTTCGTATCTCAATGAACGGTCAGGTTTGCGCCCCAAAGGGCGGTCAGTACGTGGCAATCGACGCAAACAACGAGTTGGTTTCCTATCCCACCGAGTTCACTATGGAGATGCCTGTCTACCTTATCAGCAAGAATGCCGATACAATTCAGTCCGGCGATGTTGTCCGTGACGGCAACAGTTATTCAAAGGTTATTGAGGTGAAACGCGACGAGAACGGCACTGTTCAGGAGTTCAAGACCCTTTCGTTCAGTGGCAGCGGCCACACTGTGAAACCTATCAAGGATTTCGTGCTTGGTCAGAAAACCCTTATGGTGGTTGTCAACCTCTTCAACGGTTTTACCGGCGGTAAGATCAACCCAATGTTCATGCTGCTTGCCGACAAGGATGCCGACGAGGGTAACGACATGCTGATGATGTTCATTGCCATGCAAGCCATGAATCCCACCAACAACGGTATTATGAACAACATGAACCCCATGATGCTTATGATGCTTATGAACGGTGACGGAAGCAACGACATGCTCAAGACCATGTTTATGATGAACATGATGCAGAACATGAACGGTGCAAATGGAATGAATATGTTTGGCAACATGTCTGAGATGTTCAATGTTCAGCCTAAACAGCAACTTAACGACTAAAAGCCATGGGTGGAGGATATTACAGTTATAGTGACGCTTCCACGAGAAGCTACAAACTCCGCAGTTCGAATGTAAGCCGGGAGGAAATTTTCCACAACCGTAAGATGGATAAGGATATGGATATCAAGGGGAAGGTCCGCGAGTCATGTGACGGTGTGTACCACCCCAAATCCTTCCCCATCATCATTGCGCTTGATGTTACTGGCAGCATGGGTGTTGTTCCTGAAAACCTCATTAAGGAAGGATTCCCTGAAATAATGAAGAAAATCATGGACGAGGGTGTAGAGGATCCTCAGGTCTGTTTCGTTGGTTTCGGCGATTTCTATTGTGATAACGCGCCTATTCAGGTTGGGCAATTTGAGTCATCCGATGAACTTACCGAGAAGTGGCTGAAAGCCATTTGGCTTGAAGGAGGTGGTGGTGGAAACGGTTCTGAGTCGGCAGCGTTATCCTATTATTTCGCTGCCAGACATACAAAAATAGATTCCTTCCTTAAGCGTAATAAGAAAGGTGTGTTGATTACCATCAGTGATGATGCCTGTAACGGCATGATTGATAAGGAAACAGGTAAAGCCCTTTTTGGCACTTGTGAAAAAGATGTAACTACCAGTGAAATCCTTGATGAAGCTAAAAAGACTTGGGATGTCTACCATATCAACCTTATGGACTACCTCGGTCAGCATGAATATGTCCGTAGCAATTGGAAAAACATGCTTGGCGATCATTATATCGAAACCGAGAATGTGGATGGCAAGGATATTCCCAACATCATTTCCGGTATCGTACTCCGTTCTTACAATGAGTCTGCGTCTGACGAAAAACTCACAAGTAATGTCGAGTGACATACGGTTTAACGTTTTTTAAGAAAAAAGTCGAGTATTATCTCGACTTTTTTGGTATCTTTGCAACGGTGAAGGCAAAATATACCTCATTTATAGTATATTTGTAACATGATAAAGAAGGAAATTAAAAACAGCGACTATATCAAAGATGGTGAAATAGGCATTGCTGAAATGAGTGTTACCTATATGCAAGAAGCGGACACAAATGATAATCCTGATAACATTCAGGTTATAAAATTAACTGCAATACCCGGTGATGCATGCATGGTTGAGTACGATCCACAAAACCCGATATATTATATCAACATAGAGATTGAACCGAACGAGGATGGAACACCTGGCCATTGGAGCGTTTCGGAATTTGAAGACCTTCGCCAGATATTCGATGATTTCATGCAACGATTGATAAACAACAAAAAGAAAGAATAATATGGATTTAAACAAATGCAAAAAAACTGCTAAAATTTTAATCTGCATTGACGTTCAAAATGATTTTACCACGGGTTCGCTTGGTAGTAAGGATGCACAGGCCATAGTACCAAACGTGCTTGAGAAGGTGAAAAACTTCAATGGTGATTACATCATCTTTACCCGTGACACCCACACCAATGATTACCTTTACAGTAAAGAAGGTGAAAAACTTCCCGTTGAGCATTGCATCAAGGAAACCGAGGGATGGAAACTTGTTAAACCGCTTCGTGAATGGATTGACAAAAACCATTTTTCCAACGGTATTGCTGTGGGCATCATTGACAAACCTACCTTTGGTTCTGTTCCAATGTATGATGGTACTGCCAACGTTGTTGACCGTGTGAAGCGTGTGATGGAGGAAAAAGATGCTAACTGCGTTAATATCACAATTTTAGGATTAGATACCGATATCTGTGTCTTATCAAATGCACTTATCCTAAAAGCATTTTTCTATGATTGTGCCGAAATCACCGTTGACAGTAGTTGCTGCGCCGGTGTTACACCCGAGAAACACGAGGCTGCATTGGAAGTTATGCGTAGTTGCCAAATCAATGTAATCTGATTAGGATTTTTTAACTCTCCGGTTTATACACCACAATATAATTTAGGTATATTTACCATGTTGAACAAAATCAAAATAGCGACAATAATATTGGGAACAGTGGCAGCATATGCGCTTGTTGCCGAAATTTTAAAAAAATTTGAAAATGAAGAAAAATAAACAACACAAACAATTTGACCGTAATCATCTCAAATTTGAGTTTAACAACGTTGCTTTTCATACGGAAGGTGATACTATCCATTGTTCCATTAAGGGTTGGTTCACCTCTACTTGGCCTTTGCATGATGTGGTTGAGCGGGTATTCAAGCGTGAAGAGTTCAGTGATCTTAATCTTGCCTCTGATATTGGCACTGTTACGGGTTGGACGGCATTCGAAAGCATTGTGAAGTGCAATGATAAGGACAAGTACGACGAAACTGTCGGCAAGCGTATCGCCGAATCCAAGTGTAAAGCCAAAATATATGTGAAAGCGATGAAACTCATCAGCGAGATTGCCGAGGAATCCGAGAAAGAAATTCAGCAACTGAAAAACGTCGGTGCAAAATATCTTGGTTACTACGCCAAAGAACGTATGCACCAGTTCAAGGTAGATTTTACGCATAATGGAAATACGATGAACGACGTGAGAGAAAACTGCTTCTCCGTAAAGAGGAATTGAGGAAGATACAGCGTTTCATGAAGGAGAAGGGTAAAGGATATACAATTGTCCCGTTATCGCTGTTTTTCAATGAACGAGGTAAATGCAAATTGAAAATCGGTATCTGCAAGGGTAAGAAAAACTACGACAAACGCGAAACGATAAAAGAACGAGACATTGACCGTCAGGCCAAAAAAGAAATAGAGTAATATGGATTTTTTAAAAAAGTTATTCAGAAAGGAATCGGATTTCCGGTTTAATTGGAATCTCGCTCAACGGTTTGTGAACGATTACAGGCTTCCCATCCAGATTATGGGGGAGAAAATGTTCGAATACCATCTCAATCTATATGAAGGTGTATTCGGTTGCCTCTCCAAATGGAATCAACTATGGTCGTTCATTGACTACAAATACGAAGGAAATCCCGAGAAATTCCTCACGGAATTCTATTCCGTCAGGGAGAGGATTGTAACGGAGGTTCCTCAAAACGAGGCATTTCATAAGTTCAACAACTGTGACATGAACGCTTATGCCACGAAAAACCTTAAACCGCGCTGCTCAAGTCTTTACAATGAAGACAACATTGGCAAAATGTTTGTGTCGATTGATTTGACAAAGGGCAATTTCCAGGCTTTGAACTATGTGGACAAGGATATTCTGAAAGCGGAAACATACAATGAGTTCATTCGTCGCTTTACCGACATTTACTACATTGAAGAAAGCAAGTATTTCCGTCAGGTTATATTCGGCCAGATGAATCCGAAACGCCACATCGTTGTCGAAAAGTTCATGATGGGAAAGGTGTATGATTTCCTTAAAGAGAAATATAATTTCAATGACCTTGTTGTTTCCAATTCAGACGAGTTGATATACGAGATTGACCATCCGTTGTTTGAAATGCCGCCTTCTGAACGTCTGCAAGACGAAATCAAGGAAGAGTTGGGCATCGACGTACATATCAATTTCTTCTTCCTTAATGGGTATAATCTGTATTCGGCCAGGGAGAAACACAAGCGTTGCACATTCTATGCGAAGTATGATGCGGAATTCAAGGACAACGAGGAATTGATGTGTGTTCCGCAGCCATATTTCGCCATCGTATATAAACTCTATAATAAAATTCCGCTTATAAGGGAAGATTTCCATTTCAATTACGAGAATATCGACTGCATATTCAACGACAATTTCTACATCGAACAAATCAAACCAAAATACATAAAATAAGTAATATATGGTATTATTAAATGGAGAACCGGTAAATTTCATCAATTTTCCTGATGGAACAATAAAAGTAGACATCACAAACCCTATGCTGTTTGGATATTATGTTGTGACGTGGAGGTATGAGAATGATTCTGAGTTCATGCTCATTGCCTTTATTAAAATGCATATTGACGAGAGGTATCCTGAGGCAACAGGTGTTCTTGAAATGCCCTATATACCCAATGCCCGTCAAGACCGCGTAAAATCAGTAAATGAGGTATTTACCCTTAAACATTTCGCCGAACTTATAAACAGCCTCCATTTTGATAAAGTTCGTGTTCTTGACCCCCATTCATATGTATCTGAGGCGCTTTTCAAACATATTGAAATACAAACTGTCGATAGTTACATTTGTAATACGTTAGATGATATTACGCATAAATGCCATCTCAATAAAATAAACGAAATTGTGCTTTTCTTCCCCGACGAAGGTGCACAGAAACGTTATAGAACAGATGCTCTTGCTAACTACGTATCGTTTTTCGGTAATAAAGTTCGTAAATGGGAAACCGGCCATATTCTTGGCCTTAATATCGAAACGCACACAGACAAGACCTTGGATTATCTCGAAGGTAAAACGGTACTTATCATTGACGACATCATCTCAGCCGGTGGTACTGTATATTATTCCATCAAGGAACTTGAGAAGTATGGCGTAAAGAACGTATATGCCTATTGCTCACATCTTGAGAACACCATGTTCAAGGAAGAGGAGAATAAACTGAGAAATCTTCTTGAGGATGAAGGGAGTGTGTTCGAGGGTATCTATACCACTGACAGTATATATAGCCAAAAACACGAGAAAGTAACGGTATTCGAAACAAATTAATTATAACATGCTGATGGTAGATTTAAACGATGTTGTTAAGGGATTGATTAATGGATGTTACCTTACAACTGAGGACAAGAAGGAATTCCTGTTTTGCGTTATAAAAGAATTGGGGATTGATTTGCCATATAATACTATTAATACTGAAGCGATACAGAATTACATTGACGATAATTTTTTGGACATATCTTTTTTCTACACTGACGATTCAATACTTGAATACATTGAATCACACGAAGATATACTGAAAGAATATCTTTCGGATAACGGATACAAGATAGTACCGGATGATACATGTACGGCATCACCTGATGATTTGTCTCGTGAGGATGTAGAGGCTTGGTGCGAAGCAAATGGATTTGACTTAATTTCGAAAAATGATTGCTGATACAACGAAGGACAGACTTAAACTCGAGAAGTTTATATTGAGATTCACTGACGATGTGATACAGTCGACAAGATCCGCATATTTTCGGTTCAAAGGATATATTGTCCGGGTTTCTGACCACATAGGGACGAATTCTTCCGGTTCTTTCTCCATCATTCCTGTGGGCAATGACAACTACATAATCCACAAACATACGACCGGTGCCCTTAAACTACAGAAATACGCCGAAATTAAAGAATTCATCAAACATGTTGCGGAATATTCTGAACTTATGGCCTCAACTCCGATCCCAACTTGGGAACTTGCAAAAAACGAAGCGATTGTAACGCTTGAAAATGAAGTGAATCCGAATTTTATTATGGGTATCAATAAAGGGGCATTCAGTCCCGGGCAATTGAAAGCCGTTGAAGTTATAGTGAATCAAGTAAAAACAAAAAACAATATCAAATAATGGGTAATATGGATAATATTGAAGATGTCATCAATTATGATGACAACGATGCAAAATGGCAGGAATATATTGAAAAAGAAACAGCAAAATATAACCAAGAGCAGCTAAATGGTTATAAGAAATTCCTGAAGTTTCTTTTTGAAGAGGAAGTCGCCAAAAAAAATCGTATTCTTGAAGCAATAAACGATTGCGACAGAGTTGAATTCATTGGATATGTCGACGGTGAGTTGTCGGTTAAGAAGAACGAGTTGAAAATAACCGTCGAGGTTCCTGATAGGTGTGGCTTCAATGGCAAGGAAACGGCCAAAATCGAATGCGATTGGCAACACAGTGACAACTACGGAGTCCATCAACGTTGTGATTTTGAGGATTCCTATTACGGATGGATGATATTTCCCTGTTGGAATTTCAAACGGTTTTATTGTGTCTATTATACTTGTTAACATGGAAGAACGAATATTGCATCTATCGCTCAAGGAACAATGGTACAAGATGATAGAGAATGGTATAAAGAAGGAAGAGTACCGTCAGATTAAACCGTTCTGGGTAAAACGTATCGGAATGCTTGAGGCCAAGACCAAGGAAATCGAGAAAATACCTCAAGACGAATTGGTCTCCATGATGGAAAAGAAAATGGAAGATGGCTATCTTAATTCATACTACACCCATGTACAATTTTCCTTTGGATACACAAAACGTACCATGTTGTTTGAAATCAATGACATCGGTGTCGGAATTGGTAAGGGATATTGGGGAGCACCCGTTGATGAAAAGGTATTTATCATCCATCTTGGAAAAAGAATTGAATAGTTTAACAAAAATTAAGAATTTTTTGAATTGTTCAAAGCAAATTTTATTTATCTTTGCAATGTTGTAAAAATAAATAAAGTGAGATGGAAAAACCAAAAGTTATTGCCACTAGGCCAAATTTTGAATTTTTGGAGAACGGTTGTATGAGGCTGACACATGAGAACCACTTCTTCGACTCTTATCTTGATGCTCTTATTGATGCTGTCAAATTTCGTGGAGCCGATTTGGACGACATGATCAAGATGGTTTTTGTTCAGACAAACAGCACTCTCCGCGACACCCTAATTAAATTGATTAAGAATTATAAATATAAGGATTAAATCATGAAAAAGATTGTTTTTCTGACGGCATTTATATTCCTGTCGTTTCTTGCTTCTTTCGCGCAGGATGTAAAAATCAACACTTGCTATTTCTACATGGACGAAAACAACCGTTTTTCAAATATGTTCGAAGTAACCAATCTCCGTCCGGACGATACATTGGAGTTCATTGAATTCACGTTTTTCCTGTTTTCCTCACAAAGCAATCTGAGAGGAAACTACTATCACGTGGTTCCTCTCTACAATAACATGAACCTTGAGCATGTTCCGGGCAACAGTGCCTGTTTCGGGGCATTCGCACATGCAGCATACAACGAGTCATTTAAAATAGATAATATATCATGGCGGCATAACGGATGGTATACGAAAATGGATGATGTTATCGGGGCGAGAATAACTTCAGTCGAGGTACGGTATTCAAGCGGTTATTCAGCAAAACTAACCGGTTTCCCGAAGAACTCGAGAGTAAGGAAAGGCGAAGAACATCCACCGTTTTATCTTTAAGGGAAAATAGGCTATTTATAGGTAATATAAGGCTCAAACGTCTACTATTGCCATGGCAAACGAAAATGTCAAAAAACAGTTAAAAGCCGTAAAACGCGAACTTCTCGAGCAGAAGCACCAAACCGAATTGGAGATTATAACCAACAAAAAAGAGCTAAGGAGAACCAAACGCAAAATAAAAGAAGTAGACCGTGCACTAGAGCAAATTTAAATTAATCCATTTAAAACATCATGACATAATAGAATAAGGAATCTGACAATTTGTCAGATTTGTTTCCTTGGCATGGTTTTTGCTATATTATACATGGAAAATAATAACATTCAAAATACAATAAGAAATGAAGAACAACGAAATGATTGATTTTAACGAGATGGTCAACAGAGCATTTGAACTTCTCAATTTCAATGCAGCAGATGACAAGAACTTCAAGGACACATGCAAGGAGAAGGTGTGTCAATGCAAGGACAACCTGGTAAAAAAGGTTGAGGAAAAGAAGGAAGACATCAAGAAGGTGTTTCAGCCGCTTGTGAACTTCTCAAACACTGATATCCGTGAGCATATCGACAATGGCAAGTACAGCCTTCAGATAATTGCCACCGGTTACGACGAGACAATGGTCAAGATTCAGGTAAACCCCAATGATGGAACACTTGCAATCTCAAGCGATGTTGATGTCGATGCAGTTTGGTTCATGCCGAACATCAATATGACCGTCAACCTCCCAAATGGCATCCGTTATAACAGTCTTAAGAAGGATATCAGAAACGGAGTTATCACCATCACCGGTATCGTCGAAGATGTCGAGGAAACCAACACCTTCGCACTCTAAAAATGATGGTTGATTAAAAAAGAAGAACCCGCTTCCAAAATGGAGGCGGGCTTTTTGTTTTTAGTACAGTTCAATGTGTACACCTTCTTTCAAATCATTAAGCATTCTATCTTTTTCGCATTTTACAATAACCCTGCCTATGTATTTGACACATTTGTCAATCGCCCATTGGCAATGTTCAGATAAACGTCTGTTTGTTGTACCAAATTTTAAAAGTAAACGATCAATTGTTTTATCTGAACCTTTTTCCTTAAGGAATTTCAGACCTGTTTTTAAAATTTGATAGGCGTTATATAATTTTGTGTTCTTTATTTCTTCTCGCGGGTCGTTATTGGAATGCATTAAAGCCTGATATGCTTGGTTTGCAAAGGCATAAATTTCACGTTCTTCCGAATAATATATCATTTTGGAAACCAATTTAATTGAATTGTCTTTATTCACGAAATTTGCCGATGCAAGATTATATTGGTCACTTTTTTGGGTTTCATAACCGGCATTAAAATCTTGAAAAAGATGTTCCAATTCATGCTGAATCGCACCTTCCAGAGTTTCCGGATCATGATACCCGTTAATAAAATCAGTTTCAACCCTTATTGTATTAGATTCCGGAACGTATTTGTTTGGCTGTGGTTTATATTGTTTCCTGTATGCAAAATAAACTTTAACATCACTGAAATAATTGTTTTTAAATTCAAAAGATAATGTTTTTCCAAAAATATCCCATTTAAACCTGAATGTATTTGTCTGTACACCATTAGTCACTTTTAACCTATTCTGTTTTTCAACGTTGGATATAACTATATTACTTATTTCATTAGTGGCATTGGTGATTTCATCTGCAATACCAAGTTCTTCTTCTATCGATTCTAAAATTAATTTATCCATGACATATGTTATTGTATTTAGCTTATAAATCTTTAAGTGCTTCTATGCATTCATTTGTTAAATCCGGTACAGTTACCTTCTCATATGTACCATCATCCTTCAACCATAGAAGTTTCCTATCAGCTATTTCATATCCTAACTGTTTGAGACAGAGCGAGTAGAGCGAAAGTTGAATCGAGTAATGTGATAGAGCTTCATCGATAAATGTGTCGAACGGGGGTAACATATATTGTCGCTTAGCTCGGGTAAAATCATTAGTTAATGAAGCGTTCGTTTTCCAATCGAATACCAATAATTTCCATTTACCGTTTTTGGATTGATATGCATTGAGTACATCAAACGTTCCTGCATACCTATACTTTATTCCCCAAGGATTGTCCCTAAAAAGATATACTTGTGATTCAGGCATAACCGGCCAAAGTTTAACCGGTTTGGTATCATCCATAAACAAATCATATATATCTTGGTAATATTGCAATGCAGCAACTTGTTTCTGGCTGTACGGAATCAACCAACCATCCTCATATTGTGGTTTAATAATATCACAAATACGTTCCGGATGACCTTGGAACCAATGCATCATCATTTCGGCTCCTAGATGGGTACTTGTCCCATTGTTTGTAGCAAGTATATTTTTTTCCCTCCACATCCTTGAAACTTCATCAACAGTCATGCCAAGTTCAAGGGCTTTCTTTTCTTTTTTCGATTCCCAATCGACATATTGTTCCCATTTTTCAATGGTGGCTGATACACTTGGAAGTTCATACACGGTTCCATCATCTTCATGTACATAGTATTTATGCGGGCCTTCCTGGAATTCAAGTCTTTTAAACGATTCTTGAATGTTCCTCCTTATCTCGGCAACTTCGGGTGGTTCTGGATAGCGTTCAAGCCTTTTCCTTATATCGTCATCGTTAAGCATTGCTAATCCTCCACCTCTACTTTGCCGTAATATTCCATTTTGACTTTGTTAAAAAATTGCGATGGGAATATATCCTTCGATTCATACGTTTTCAAGCCTTCACAAAGAGTTTCGACCTCGGATGCGGACAAGTCACCGTCGAAGTCAAGATCGCTTAACATAAGCCCTCTTTTGAGGTTGTATTGCTTAATGCGTTCGTTGTATTCGTCGAGATTATAAATCTTTGCGTTGATTGCGGATTTATAGGACTTATTGTTAATGTGAATTGCTGTACCGGCGGTCCTGCGGATTTCCCAAGGTGCTTTCATTGCCCCTTGTTTGAACAGTTCAAACGCTTCTTTCATACGACTATAACAGGTAAACGACGCGCCTTCATGGAAAGAGGGCCTCTCCCAAGACGGGGATTCTTCCTTTGAATCCTGTAGTTCAAGACATTCCCGGAATTTATTCGCAAGAATATGTATATCCATCGGATTCGTGATGGACAGTTTGCACATTTCCTTCTCGAAATCAAAGGTTACATTGAAGGTGAACCAATGAAGTCCACTTCCTTTGTTAAATTCATTATTCTCCATTGTATATAGTATATTTTTCTTCTTAAATATACTATTTTTAGAAAGATTTTTGCAAATATTGCGTCCATTGAATCTATCGAATGCCTATATTACTTTCAATTTCTTTCATTATTTGTTTTTTCAAACGAAGACGCTCTTTATATTTCCTTTGTTGTATTGAAAGCGGCTTGAATTTTTCCTTGATTTCTATTTTGAGGAATTTGTCTGGAAAATCTAGGTAATTTTTCCATGGTGACTCCTTCAGTATATCCACGCCTTTTTTCCTCAGACGATAAGCATTGCAATGCTTCAACATGCCCAAATAAGAGTTGGCTACAGACACCACTTTATTGATGAACCTGAACGCATTCCTTGCTTCATCCTGAGACAAGATGTCGGCAAAATGCCTCATTTTAAAAATAAAATTGTGGTAAATCCTATTGTTTGGTAAAATTCTGTCGTAACGCAACTTGAAACCGCCGACACGTATTCCCTTTGAATAGTGCTGTATGTCAAATTTCTTAGGATGGAGCGTTAAATGGCATTCATCCTGGCAAAATCGCCTTAGTTCCGGCAAGAGTTTAAGAAATTTCTCTTTATCCTTTACAACACCTTTGATATCGTCCGTATAACAAACAACATCGATTCCATGGTCACGTAAAAACATTAACACGGGTGTCGTGATAAAATTTGCCAATGTCTGCGATGTCACATTGCCTATGGGTATACCTATATAACCATTGGATAATACCATGGATTTCTCCACGTCAACTAAGAACCATAGTCCATCATGGCATTTCTTTTTGCAGTTTTCTTGCGGCCTGTGCAGATAAATTGCTTTGGCGAGATATTTTAAGGTTTCTTTATTAAGCCCATTGTAATTATCCTCTATCCATTCAATTAATTTAGGAGTCCAAAAAACTATATCCGTAGACGGGAAAAAACTTTTGAAATCCAAAGAGAATAGGTAACAATCCTCTGTGTAATTCTCGCTGACACGCCTGACCATCTCTTGAAAATCCTTGGCGGCTTTAAGCCCGCCTTTCCCTATTCGGCAGGAATATGAATTGGGCAGTTCGTATTTCTCAAACGATGGGAGTAATTCGTTAACTAAATAAGTCTGCGCCACCCTGTCCCGAAAATCCGCAGCAATCACTTCACGTATTTTCGGTTTTGTTATGACAAAGGCAATGCTTTCACGAAATGTCAGGGTTCTTGAATTTATTTCATGCCATAGATTGACCAATTCTTCCCTTCTTTTATATATGAAATAAAGATAGGAAGGTTTCCTGCTTTTTCTTTTCCTGCATGTAACGCTTGCATTGTAAATATCCTCGTACGGAATGACATAACCATCGACAAGGCGGCCTTCTTCCTTATAAAGTGCGAGGACAGGCCGCACGCTGTACGAATTGTACTTATTGTTGTTGTTCAATCTACCATTGTTGCCGTTGTAAAACCAAGCATTGTTTGAATTGTACTCTCCCGACGACCAGGGTGCTGTGTGCATATTGTATTGACAAGTTCCGCTACTCCACATCCTTTCTCGCAGTTTCACGAAGTGCTTGTTGCACACCCTCATTATAATTAGTCTCTCCCACGGGCATTACCGCAGAAATCTGACTCGAACGTAATTCCATCTCATCTTCTCCGTTTAGTTTTTTCGCTATCGAGTTAGACCACCTTGCCAAGTTTATGTCTAGTTGTTCTATTATCAAATCGTATTTCGCACGCGTTTCATGACTTATAATGTTCAGCATGTTGGAAACCGCAATGTCAAGTTTCCTTTCGCAGCGTTTCATGTGGCTGTAAGCACACGACAAAGCGGAATATTTCCCTTCCAATTCTTTATTCGGCATGTAGAAAGCATCTGTAATAGCATCGGTGCAAATAGATATCTCGTTGATTATGTCCGAAACTAGCTTTTTGCCTTTGTTCGGACTCTTCTCAAAATTCTTATATGCAAAGGTCTCCAATTCCAAAGCATATCTAAATGCCAATGTGTCTTCCAGACGTTTTCCCATTTATGTGTTTTTCTATAAATATATTTTTCTTAAAAAAACAAAACGCACCAAACCTAAAGGTGAGGCGGGCACAAGCCCGCCATTTATAAAAGGGTTAAGATTCGACTTTTTGAGCGAGGACAGGCCGCACGCTGTACGAAATGTGCTTAACGTTGTAGAGCAACCTACCACCGGAGCCGTAGTAAAACCAAGCACCGCTTGAACCGAACTCTCCCGACGACCAGTAATATGCTGTGTTGGAGATACTTGTACCACCTATTTTAGATAATGCCTGATTAATCTTCGCCATCTTGGAGTCTTCCATGAACATGGCCACTTCGTGATTCGTAGGAAGATGAAAATGTCCCCATTGAGAATCCTCTGTATTGTATGCTGCGGCGAATGCAGGATAGGCTGACTCATATCCACTGAAGCCCATAGTCTGGCAGTTGGCGAGAAGTTCCGTCATATAAGAGCCATTGTCCCTCGAAAGATTGTTTATGGAACCAAGGGAAAGGTTTTTGAAGTCATATATCTTTGAATCCATATAGGCCTCATATGAACCACCGTATTTGTTGTACAAGGCCTGTGCCTCGGCAGTGCCGGTCTCGCAACTTGCAAACCCTGTTCTGTTCATTACAGAAGTTTCGGAACTTTCCGCAACATAGGTTGCACTGCCATTGGTGCCATAATACGCGATAAATCTTGCCAAATTTCCTCCAGTCACATAACTCGTATTCACACCACCTTTGGAGTACTGTGCCGTGGTAGCGGGTGGAAAATAATACGATGTACCGCCGTAGGCGTCCGTGTGGCTTCCGAAGATTGTCTGCAATGTCTGTGATTGGAACCTACGCGACGAAGCCGGCATAGAAACACCGTTGAACTTCGTGTCCTGTGACAGGTCCGTAAACGTGGCGGAAGTTGAAGTCACCGTCATCGTGCTTGTACTATATCCGGTAATTTGTATCTTTACATAGCCGTTTGTGGTGTCCGCTGTAGCGGCGTTGAAGGCTGTGGTAGCGTCTGTTGACTGCACGGCGTTCATTGCGGCGGCAAGGGATGTCAGCGCCTCGTTTATATCTCCACCGCTCCACGAAACCTCCGTATTGAATGCCTTTCCGCTTCTGCTCACGCTGAACGTTAGACTGCCGCTGTTGGCGGTCGGTGTGATGGTGTAGTAGTCCGAACAAGCCCACTTATATGAGCCTAAGTTATGCTTCCATAACATCAGCTGATTTCCGTACATGCTTCCGTAGCAGATGAAGTCCTTAGCAGAAAAACCACTCGGAAGGGCGCTTGCAACATAGTCCTCCTGTGGAATAAGGAAACGTTTGCGGGTTTGGTTATCCTCCACAACGATGCACACGTCCGGATTTGTGGCGTTTTCTACCGGTATCATGTGGTTGATGCAGTCGTAATGGATTTTTATGCTGTCGAAAGACGTTGTGCTTTCTGTGGTGCTACGTTCGCTTGCACCGTTGATATATGCGTTTTCACTTGGATAGTCAAAAAGATATGCCATGTTTTTGTCTGATTGTTTTTCTTTTTATATAAAATGATTATTGTTTTTGTCAATCTCAATTACGCAGTGATTTTTGCCCATGTGGATGTTACGGAAGTGCCAGTGTCGTCGATTATGCCGATATAGACCGCCTTCGACTTCTTGTCTATAAGGAACTGCCCATTATAGGCCGGTGTCCCGTTCCATTTTCCGTATAGATCAACATCCCATCCGTCCGGAACATTTGCGGCATTCGGCGCAGCCGTGGTTATAAGCATAAATCCGCCGGCATTCCTCAATAGCGCGGACATCATACCGTCAACCACAAGACGACCGGTCTTTATATACAGAAAACCGTCAGAAAGTCCCTTCTCTATCTCGGAAACCCTTCTGTCAATATCATCCAACGCCCTTGCAGTAACCTTCTCGTCTTTTTCTATCGCCTTGTGATCATCCCTCAGCCATCCTAGATAATCCACCCCATAATGTATGGAGAAACTGTCGCCGCACTTCAACGCGGAAAGAGTGTAACTCCCCTCTTCGCTGGAGGCAAGGAAAAATTCACCACCAAAGTCACTGTTGCCAAAAATCATTGAATCGGATGAAACTGTTTCAACCCCTTCAGCCAATTCATAAAGGATAAAAGAATTACCAAGACTCGACATCAACTCGCTGTTGTTTGTTATTGATGTGGATGCAAATGAAATCGTCTTACCCGACAATGAAAATGTATTTGCAGTGTAGTCAGTATGGAACACCCCTCCGCTCTTCGCATCCTCCGGAAGCTCGCAAAGCCATGTGTATGTCTCCTCATTAACTGTGGACGACCATACTAAACCTGACAAGGCCACCTTGTTGGAACCCCTATGGAGATAGATGCCCCTGTCTTCCGTGTTGAGATATGCATAGTCCATGTCAGACAATCCCCATTCGCATGTCGGAATGCCGCCAACAGATTCATTCGGCTCCACATAGACACCGTTTTTGTAACCGCTCCACACCGGATGGATATACAATCCTTCAAGACTGGTCACTGCAACACCAAGATAACCAACCTCAACCGTAATATTCAAACTTCCATATGTATTATTTACACTTGGTATCGTTCCTGTACTTCCAATTGTGGGGTATCCTCCGGACAAAGCGTATACGGCTGATCTGACATATGCGTCAGATTCAATTTTCATACCATTGTTGTTACCGCTACCATATTCCTAAAACACAATCAACTATAACATACATACAAAGTGCTGATAAATCACTTTTTATTACCCCAACTAATATTGGGGAATCCTTTGTGCATTATATCTTTATTAAAGACTCCTCTTATACCGATGCTGCAACCTTCAAAACTGCAATGAACGGAGTATACCTCTATTACGAACTCGAAACTCCGATTGAGGTTGCAATCACTCCAGAGCAGAACCTTAATTACCGCATGGATGACTTCGGCACGGAGGAATTCGTCAGCAACTCGGAGTCCATTCCACAGACCACGAGTCCGTACAGTACGATTAAGTACATGGACAACTTGAGGGATAAACTCAGAAGGATGGACGAGAATTATGTCTCATTCACGGTTGATCAGACGGAGACAAAGACCGAATCTGAAAAACGTCAGGCACAAGAAAACATAGGCCTTCCAGAGGTGATGTTGGAGAAGGCCAACGTGAACGGAAGTTATCCGCTTCTCACCGCCGGGAACTTGATTGCTGATGTGGACACGCCGAGGGAGTTCACCTTTGATCAGACAGGTGGGGGCGGAACTGTGGTTGGAAACGGCTACGCGGACGTGAAGAAGGTGGAAGGAAATACAATCGTGTGGAACCAACTTGTACAGAATGGTGATTTTAGTAATGGGACGACAGGTTGGTATTATGCTGGAGCGAATACTACATTATCCGTATCCAACAATGTATTATCTGCAACTAGTGCTACAGGAGTCGATTATTTTGGCGCTAGGTGTGAAATTAAATTCGTTGCCAATCACAAATATATAATATCAATAGAAGGAAAAGCAAGTATCAACAATCTTATTTGTTATGCCCCTTATGTATCTGGTTTGACTGTTTCTGATTCAGCATTTATTGGAAATGTGGGAACTTCGTGGCAAAAAATGTTTGCTGCTGGAACTGGAACTGACGTAACAGCGTCTATCGGATTCAGAAAAACAGGTGAAACTGTTGGTAGTGAAACTACATTGTATATGAAAAATGTACAGTGTTTCGACCTCACCAAGATGTTCGGTTCAGGCAATGAACCTTCAACAGTAGCAGAATTTGAAAAACTATTTCCAAATGACTACTATGAATATAATGAAGGTGAACTTATAAGTTTATTTGACAATTCAAAGAGTTTCAATGTTTGGGATGAAAATTGGCAAGTAGGAATTCTCGATGGAAGTGGAACTGTACAGGTAGGTAATAGAATCTGTTCAAGAAATAAGATTCCAGTAATATCGGGATTTACTTATCATTTCAGAGTTGGCTCAAGCGATAGTTCTGTTGGAAGATATGAAACTTATGACAGTAATGGAAATTTAGTTAAATATGTCGGTGCTTCAGCAAGTACATTGACTATTCCAGAAGGCGTGTCATTTATTCGTTTTTGTACAAACGCTGACTATGGTACAACATATAATAATGACATCTGTATAAACATCTCAAATCCAGAATATAATGGACTATACTTACCTTACGGAGAACCGTTACCTGCTGGTGTAAGAAGTACAGGATTCAATCAGTGGGATGAAGAGTATGAACTTGGAGCAATAAATAATTCTACAGGCGAAAATTATGCATCTATAAATTACGGCAGAAGTAAGAATTATATTTCTGTATTTCCGTCTGCTGTCTACTATTTTAAAATTCCAACTACTTTAAATTTATACTTATATAAAAAAGACAAATCCTATGTTACTGTTAAAGTTATTTCTCAAAGCAACCCTATTACTACAATTCCGAATGATGTATATTATATAAGATTTAGTTATATAAGCACAACTTATAATCACGACATCTGCATAAACATATCAGATCCTACAAAGAATGGTACATATGAACCATATAAACAAGATATATTAGATTTATCTTGGATAAAAGACATTAAAGATTCTAATGATAATCAACTATTTCCGTATGGTTTATTAAGTGCTGGTACTGTATATGATGAGGTTACTGAGACGAAGGCTGTTAAGAGAGTTGGTAGCGTGGATTTGGGTACACTGAATTATGCCAAAGCTGATTATGGTTTCTATGCATCATTTTCACAGGCAAAAAAACCTACAAATAATCTTATATGTTCAAAATTTATCAGTAACCCTTTTGTTGTGAACAATCCTTGGACTATGACTGTAAGTCAGAGTGGTAATTTGGCTGTTAATGACAATAATACATATTCCGATGCCGCCTCCTTTAAAGGCGCAATGAACGGAGTTATCCTCTATTACGAACTAACAACCCCGATTGCCATCACATTCCCCACACCGAAGGATCTGGGTTACAATGTTCAAGGCGGTGGAACAGAGGAGTTGCTCCCAACCAATCCGTCAGGCTCCGGTCCGATAACCGCCCCTGTGTTGTTATCGGTAAACTACCCTCTCGACGCGGTGGGCACACTTACCAACCTACCTAGGAACTACATAAGTGTCTCTTCAATGGATTCGTTTACAACTGCATTGGGTAATTTCCTCAACGCGAATATAACCAGGACATGGGATGCTACGAACGAGAAATTCACATTCACCGTAGTTTCCAGAACATAAATAAACCAATAGGTTCATTAAACAAAGAACGGACTGAGAGAAATTTCCCTGGTCCGTTTCTTTTTTTTTGACTAGTTCAGAGATAATGTTAATTTCTTGAAGTTATGGTGAACGACCACTTGTTGTTGGTTGAATCCCAAGCCTTAGTGATGTTCAAGTTTATTGCGTTACCCAATGCCGTGGTGAAACTGTCCATCGATTCAACTGAAATGTAGTTTTTCGGCAGGTTTGTCAACGTTCCGACGGCATCCAATGGATAATTGATTGATTCAATTATTGGTGCGGTGATTGGTCCGGTTCCGGCCGGATTTGAAGGGAGGAGTTGTTCAGTGCCGCCTGACTGTACGTTGTAACCCAAATCCTTCGGTGTGGGGAATGTGACGGTTATAGGTTCGGCAAGTTCATAGTAGAGCATCACACCTGACATGGCGGTTTTGAATGCGTTTGAATCTGACTCAAATGATGTATCCCTAACAACAACATTTCCATACATACTAATTCCAATGGTTTTATCAATAGTTTCTGTTTCAGCACTGCTTGTCGAAATGTATTTGGATGTTATGATATTAGCATAATTATAATTATTTGAAGGTATTTTGGCTGTTGGTATATTAGTCATCATTCTACCAGTGCTGGTTTGGTATCCCCAAGTCAACGTACCCATATCTACAACACCAATCCTTTTAACTGCTCCAGTCTCTGTCACCTCGTCGGAAACAGTTCTAGCACTACATAATCCGTAGGGGAACAACTTCTCCGAGGTGGTGCTTCCGGAAGGTGTGTATTCGAGGTCGTATATCCACGAGAGGTCCTGTGTTGAGACGGTGTAGGGTAGATAGGTTCCGTTTTTATCGGTTGATAAATTAATGATGACATTATATTGTTTTGAGACAGATCCAATTCGTATGTACTTTTCGTTGGATCTCGTTACTATTGTGCTATTGGATACGTCACTATTAGCACACCTTGTCAAGTTCTTGTTTTCATCATAAAAGCATATAATCAGTGCATATGTATCTGTTATAAGTTGTTCACCACTAAACGCTGCAAAATAATACTCCTTGTTAGATATGACAGGTATATACCATTCTGTTGCTTTTCTGCCCACATAAGTGCTCCCAGTTATAATTGCGCCAGTAGTAATGTTTAGCCATTCATCATCAACAAATAATGATTCATCTAATTGATTAAATCCTGTGCTCTTTACTGACAGGTCATTCGACAGGTCCATCTTCTCCATCACGTTCATTTCCGTACCCTCGTCGTAGGGACGGTACTCGGTCCCGAACATAGCCTCGAACTCCTCCAATGTTGGTTCCGAGCCTGGACCGAACATGGCGGTCAAATCTGAAACAAATGGTCTAACTGTCACATTATTTACGTTTACTCCCTGTGGGACCAGTATCACAATGAAATATTCTTCACTTGCAGACGCTTGTAAAATTTTAGGATTTAGTGAATCATAACCAACATTTGTTTGTGTTCCAGATAAATACACTTTACAATTTGTTGGTAGATTGTCCACTCGAATATAATATTTGTGATTACCAAAACTATATCTTGTATCGGTTGATTGTACGCCAATATTAACGGAAGCAGTTCCGTTGATGGTAATAGTACCGTCAGTATTATGTGTAAATGTTACACCGTCCGAAGACTTTGTTGCAAACCAACTATTTTCAGCCAGTTGGTTCCACTTGATCCCATAACCACCGAGGGAAACCAGCCTACCTTCGCAGTAGGGGGCGTACTCCATCGGGAATAGACGTTCGAACTCCTCGACGGTTGTGGGTTCATTACCTGCTCCGAACATCTTGGTGAGGTCGATGCATATAGGATTTCCAACAGAGAAAGTTCCACTATATACTTCTCTAACGGATATACCTAATCTTTCGTCGGAATTACTCAAGAGACCAGGGGCAATCATAGAAACAAATGCTTTACCATTTACACTTACATCTGGTCCATTATTCAAAAGCTTTGTATCATACGAGGCTATCCTAACAGAAATTGCCGCTTGAGTTATAACCTCAAATTTTGCAAAATACTTATGACCAGCCACTATCGAACCTACTGACCACCTGATACCTTGATTTAAACCGGATGTTGTAACATCCCACATCGTACTTGTTCCTACACGCGATATGGTTGTAGCTGTATTAACAGCTGCTGCGGTCGAAAGAACTGATTTCTGGTTCCAGACAACCGTATTACCTTCCACCTTCTTCACGTCCGCGTAGCCGTTTCCAACCACAGTTCCGCCCCCACTTTTTTCTTTAACGTTTTTTATGAAAAAATTTTCTTCCACATAAAGAAATTTCCTTACCTTACCGCAGTTTTTTAAAAAATTATATTGATTAAAATAAAATTATCTAATGATGGAGGAAAACATATTCCATAAATTCTCATACCGTCTTGTGTATGACAGAAAACATGAAAACAAAACCGAAAACCTGATCCAGATTGAAATCTACAACCCCGGAAACAGACGGCGTGTATATATAACGACACATGTGCATGTAATGCCCGATCAATGGGACAGCAAACAGCACATCGTCATAAACCGAGAGGATGCGGAGCACCTCAACGCATACCTCTACAATTTCAAAAACTCGATAGAACACATTGAGATGGACTATAGGATAAGGAATGTTAAATGCTCCCTGTCAACATTGAAGATGGATGTGAAAATGAAAAAGAAAGTCCATTCAGGGAACAATTTCTACAATTTCATTGAGAAATACATAGAACAGCCTTCGGAACGAAAACAGGCCACCATAGACAACCTCAAAGGCACATTGAAGTCGCTCAAGAACTATAGGCCTACGGTAACGTTTGACCAATTGGACATATCCTTTGTAAACGGCTATGAAAAATTCCTGTTCAACAATGACAACAGCGTAAACACCGTGGCAAAACAGATGACGAACCTTAAACTTTTCATAAACCAGGCCATCCTTGAAAAATACATGCACAGCGAAGAAAACCCCTTTGTATACTACAAACCGAAGGCAAAGGAGAAAAGACACCGCGCATTGGAGAAATCAGTGGTGGAAAAGATAGAGGGATACACACCGAAACGGAAACACATGGAAAAGATACATGATGCGTTCCTCTTCTGCTGCTATACAGGATTAAGGTATTCCGATTTCGTTACATTGACAAACGAACACATATCTCAGGATTCATCCGGTAAATGGTGGGTCAAGAAAAAATGCGTCAAGACCGGCACTCCGTGTGCAATCCCTATATCAGAGATATACAACGGAAAAGCCGTCAATATATTACAAAAATATGAATGGAATGTAAGGAAGCTGAACAGAATAGGCTCCAACGGGGAAGTGAACAAGGATCTGAAGGAGATGTATTGGGATTTGAAACTGTCCCTGCCGTTTTCACTATCATGGCATGTGTCGAGACATACATTCGCAACACTTCTTATTGAAATGGGACTCCCCATTAACGTGGTGAGCAAACTCTTGGGGCATTCAAGTGTCAGGATGAGCGAGACATACTGTGATACTACGGATTCGGCTATTGTAACCGCAATCGAACAGCAATTGAAGGACAAAAAGAAAAAGAAGAGCTAAATTTCCTCCCGGTTTATATAGTGGGATCTGAAATCATTTCCATTGTAGTCCGTTACTATGCGTTCCCATAGTTTCTGCAAACGGTCCGCATAGTCGTTGTATAGTTTTTTCATTCCATTCAATATAAGCAATTTGGTTTTGAAAATATATTGCAAATTCAATTTCCCTGAACTGATATATGCATTGTATAATTTTTTTCCCTTGTCTTTTACACTTTGGGTAAGCCTTGAGGCAATGTCGAAAAATATTTCGGCGTTTTCTCTGTCAGGATTAATGGATTCTACCTTGGAGATTGCATCTTTCATTTCATCTAACATAAGCGAATTTTTGAAGGTATCAGCAATTTTTTCGTACCGTATATCCCTCAACTCATCAGGATCAAGCCCACAAGCCTCCACAAACGAACGGAAAAAGAAATCAGCAGAACCAATCCTCGCACCGATTTCGTAAGGATTGAAAAGATAGCCAATATCCTGACAGAATTTTTGACCACTTTTCCGATTGTCATTGGCATATTTATTGAGTTGTGCACGTGTTTTAAACTGCAATGTATGTGTTAATTCATGCATCATCGTATCGTAGACATAGGATAACCAACCATCATCGTTGATCTTGTCCATACGCAGTGATATGCAACGTGTTTGTGCATTGTAGTTTCCTTCCAAAACACCGAACTTTTCTATAAATTCTCCAACCGGTAATATTCGGATAAACAAATCCTTTCCGTCAGGCCCGTCCACATAGAAATCATTTTCTTTTTTCAATGGCCTCAATTCCTTCAATCGATTGCCAATCTTGATAGTTAATTCTCTCGCGGAGTCGTTTGCACCGGCATATTCTTTCAACAATTGCCCGACGCCAAATTCCCAAAGCAATCTTCTTACCTCCTCCCTGATTTCCCCTTCACTTAAGAGGAATGGTCTTTCTATTGGTTTTTCACATTCTTTCAACATATTATATATTTTTCTTTCTTTTTCCAAAAACATGGAACGGAATATCATCCGGTTTAACCTCTATCATTTCCAATGTTTTACCATCCAACGGTTTATCTGATTTCAACAATGTGGCAAGTTCGCATCTCCATTCCTGTGGGTCGTCACATTTTCCGTATAGTGAACATTTCTCACAGGAATCATTGCCTTCCTTAACCGATATGATGAATATGCGCTCCTTCTTGGATTCCTTCAGTTTCAATTCAGTCCATCCGCTGTTCAATATGATATATCCAATTTCACTGTCATCGTTTGTCCATTCGATGATATTATCCTTTCCTATGTAATATATCATGGTTTCGTCACCTTCGCCCCTATAGGCGTTAAGGTTTTTACCACCCCTCTTTTCAAGTTCGGTTATGGTTTCCCTTCCACGACCGGCACTTGCACGTATATAACAAAAAGAATCGTCCTGTTTTTTCAATATATTTGGGTATTAATAACCATAAATATCTGAATCCGCAAGGACGATCCGTGAGTCAAGGTATGGATTTTAATTCATTTTTAAGGTGTTCTATTATATTATCCTCGTCGTAACGTAGATATATTAATCTGATACCATTGGATTCACAAAGTTTTTTCTTTTTTTCATCCCTAATTTTATTTTTTTCAAATTTTTCTTCACCACCGAAATGTTGTATTGGTTTAAAATGTTGTTCTCCCTGGCATTCAATGGCGATATTATAATCAGGCAAATAAACATCTATAAAAAGGTTACTTTTTTCTTTTAACCAATCAAACGTTTTTTGGACTTCATATTTTATATTCAAATTGGATAAAAACGAGCACACTTTTTGCTCCATATGTGAAGCGTTGCATATAGGACATCCGGCCCCTCTAAGATGATTGGATGGTTTTTGGTAAAATGGGCCGTGTTTTGGGCATATTATTTTTAAATCTTTATGTGTGTTCTCGTATTCCGATTCACTATAAATATAATAATTGTTATGTACTTTATTGGCTTCTTTGATAAAATCCTCCAAACTTTTACGTTTTATATTACCAATCATTTCATATTGGCATTGTATACATCCATGCCCCGCCATGTGTTTTACCGGTTTTTGCCAAAACCGACCATGTTTACGACATATAAGACATACTTCGGTATTTGAATCAACATAATCAACTTCATCATAAATGTATGTATCTCCGTGTTTTTTTCTAGCACGTTCTATAAACTTTTCTTTGGTTAGAAGTTTAGATTCTCTTATTTTATCCGAAACACACATTGGGCAACCTCCACCCCGTAAATGTGTAGCTGGTGTCTGTTTAAAAAGACCATGTTTAGGACATATTATATCAACGTTCGTTGTGTTTGTTTCATAAATAGTCAGATGATAATCATATTCATTACCATGTACCTTCCTCGCTTTTTCTATGAATTCCTCCGTATTCGAACGCATTTTTTGCTTTGCACATTCCGGGCAATCAGCACCCTGCAAATGTACAAATGCAAATTGTTTAAAATCTCCATGTATTGGGCATGTGATAACTACTTGCCCGGACATTTTTTCAAATTTAGTTTTTGTGTAAATGTAGAAATTGTTATGAACTATATTTGATTCATCTATGAAATCTTGCGTAGTTCTTTTATACGAGCCAGAACATTTAGGACATCCTTTAGTAAAAAGTAACCTGCTTGGCGTTTTACAGAATTCTCCGTGTTCCCTGCCATATTTGTCATGTTCGTGGCACAACAATTTAACATCGGTCTGACTATCTATGTAGTTAACTTCGGATAAATCAATTTTATCCCCAAATTTTTCACGAACTTTTTTGAAAAAAATTTCTCTATACTCATCTTTAGTCATATTAAAATAAAAGGGCTTTTAAATAAAAGTTTCAGATATTGTGGAAGGTGCTGAAACAATTAAATAAAAGCCATTTATTTCTTTATTAATGATAGCCTTCCACCTCTACCAATAACATATTATAAATATCCAGTAAAAAAAATTATTTACAATATATTTTACGTTCAAGTAACTGACCGATATTTGTATCAATTACCTCGTAGTATTGGCAAGGTTCTTGGATTTCGAATCCATTTGTTAATGCAAACGTATTGTAACCAATGATGCTACCATTTATAGCCGCACTTGGAATAGATACACACGAATGGAAATGTCCCATGTATATTCTGTTCTGATTAAATACCTTTGACCAACGAAGGGCTAATCGCTGAAGGGCCGGATACGGTCCACATATAGTGTTTGTTGTACCACCTTTAATTTGGAAACCATGACAGAATAAAAGCGTCCTATTATCCGGTGTTTTAATTACAGCCACCTCGGATTCAGGAATGTAGAAATCAATAGGCAAACCTTGATTTTCACACTGCTGCTTGATGTTTTGATACATAAGCCATTCGTAGCTCATTTTAAAGCCGTTGGCGTGTTGTATTTTTTTCGTGGTTCTACCATGATTGCCTACAATACCGACGAAACGAATTTGTTTAAGTGATTTAATGTTGGCTTCGGTGCAAAGATAATGAAGTCCGCTGTAAATAAGACTTTGTGCCTTCAAAGTTGCCTGTACGGGAGTTAACGAATTGCACTCCATAAGTTCTTCAAAGAGGAACCCGCTTATTGTATCGCCAAGTGAAGCGAATATCAGTTCAGTAACGTTATCCTCTTTAAGGCAATTTGCAAGGTTGGCGAAATATGTCTTGATTCTTCTCTCAGCGATTTCGAGGTTATATTCGTTTAGCCAATTAACCGTCTCAGGTTTAACGGTTTCCTCAATATGCGCATCACTGAACAATGCAACGGCATATCTGTAACCTGCGGAATATCCCTCTATCGGTTTTATGTCATATACCTCGAATTCAAGGTTTTTAACCTCCTTGTATTGTCTAAACTGTTCGAGTTCCTTCTGTTCCTCGATTTCCTCACGTGTCAGTTTCCTTTGGGGTGATTGTGTTGGCTCCTGCGAAACCATTTCCCCGTCGAACAATTTATATGTTACTCCGTCGTTTACGTACTCACCATACGTGTTGATATCGTAACTTATCTTGTTCCTGTCCGCATGAAGGTGTTTTGCGAGTTGACGGATACTGTTGTATATGTTACCGTACTCATCAACAATTTTGTTGCTTACACAAATTTTGATTTGATTCATCTAATTTTTTCTTTGGTATCCATTATTTTTTAGAAGGGAAGATCATCCTCGCCACCTTCAGCGGGCATTGTGGGTGCTGCCGGAGCACTTTCTGCTTTTGCTGCCTTTGAGGACTTTGGGGTTTTTGGTTTCTCCGCTGCAACAGGAGCGGGTTTTGCTTCGCCTGTCTTGGATTCAGATTGCTGTTCCCCATCCTCTCGTTTGCCACTGTTCCAAAAATCAATCTTGAATGCCGTTATGTTACGGTTAATCTGTGTACCGTACTTCTCGCTTTCATATACGGAATCCTTGTAGTCTCCAATGACACGGACACCGGTTCCCTTTTTCAGGAATGAAGAAATACGCGGAACGCTGAACATTGTTACATCAAACCAACGGGTCTCGTTCTCCTGATCACCGAATTCATGGTTTGCAAGGCGGAAACGGATGTAGTTGCTGCCGTTCTTGTCTGTCAAAACCTCGGCATCTGCACCAAGGTTGCCTGTTACTGAAAATTCTCTCATTGTTCTTTAGATTTATTCGTTTTTACATTTATTTTTTCCAATTGAAATATACTATTTCTTTTTCAAAGTGTACCATAATTTTCGGAAAATCTTATTGAATCTTCGAGTTTCTTATCGATTTCAACATCAACACCGTAGGTATACCACAGTGTTTCAAAAAATTCGTCAAGATTCTTGCAATGGTACTTCTCAAGATAACGAAGGTACTGCTCCTTATCTTTGAGTTGAACTACTCCTTCACTATTCATCTTTTTCGTCAATTTCGCCAATCAATTCATCGAAACCGGTTTCAAAATCATCGTCAGCCAACGGTTCAAGGCCGGCATACTCCATATACCGAAAATCCTCATCACCCCCATATGTTTCCATATCCTCCATATATGAATTGAACCATTCGGCCAAATCATAGAACATGTTGGACAAGCGGGCAAAAAGATAGTATGCCTTCCGGTATGCCTTCCATTTTGCTTTCGATTCAGACAAAATTTTCCCGGTGGTCTCGTCATATTCGTCTCCATCCTGAACCTTAACAGTAGCCTTCACTGTGAAACCATCGAAATAATTGTATTCCTTCTTGGGGACTTGGGCAATTACCTGAACTTGTTCTCCGCCTTTTTTGTCATAGTAAACCTTCGGCTCGGTTGCATAAAGAGTGTATGTATGCATAAGGCCGTCAACCATCATCTTTTTTACCTTATCCGAAAACCTGAGGTATTTTTTCTCGAAATCCGATAAGTTAATCTTACAGGATAATGTACATGTGGTTTCACCTCTCTCCGTATTAAATTCATATTCCTTATTGAGGAACGACAGTTTGATGTCCTTGTTTCCAAGGAGTTGGCCTTTCATTTTGTCAGTGTCTTTGTGTTCCATATGTTTGTCCATATCTAATTTGTTTTTCATACTATTCCGTTTCTCTTAATGTTAATTCTTCACAGATTGCCTTGAGCATATCCAATAATGTGATATTTGCAAGGCTATGCAGTTCCGTCTTATATTTTTCAAGGTATTCTTTCTCCTGCTTCTGATTCATCATGTACGGCTCCGCGTTCCTGTAGACTTTCTCATAGACAAATTCGTAACCGGCATCCATCGTGAATTTTTCGGTATAGATATCAAAACTGAATGACAATGTTGAATAACAATCAACCACAACGCCTTCTCTATCCGGTTCAAGTGTCACTACATAGATGTATTCCTCATCACCATGGATACTGTCATCAGGATAATAATAATCATCAATGCCTGTTATCATGGAATGGACATCATCCAATGTGTATTTATTCCCAAGTATGTTTGATTTGATTTTTTCGTCAAAAGCATCCCCGATTTCAGCCCCAACACCTCCGGGATAACCATCAAAATGGTGATAAATATAACGCCATTCAGAAATGGGGGATTTATCACTTTCCCGTACAATAATATGACTTCTTGTCGACATTTTACGTATAATTTTGTATTAGTTATTATTTTTCTAATCCAAATATACTATAAAATTACATATTTACGCATTTTTTTCTAAAAAAAAAACAACCTCCGCAGAAAATATCCGGGAGGTTGGGTGTGTTTTGAAACAAAACTACAAAGATTAAGGCGAGAAAGCCCATGTGTTTTAACCGTGGGAGTATGTCAATTAGTTATATTCTTGGCATATTCTGCAAGAAGTTTCATGAGGAATGTCTCGGCATTGAAACCGGCATCCATATACTTCAAGAGCATGGGGCTGTAACCGCTCAAGAATACGTTACCATACTCATCCAAATCAGGTACGGTAGGACTATTTACACAGAAATTCCACCACACAATCTTGGTATTGATACCTTTTGAACGCCACTTCCTCATAAGACTATCCTTTGCATTACCACTGCCATAGTCGAACTGCATGTCCGACAGAACGACAAGGTACTCCGGATACTCTTTATTAAGACGAGATAAAATCTCCATTACAGCACCGAAATTGGTATTGCTGCAATCGCCTGTATATATGGACCTTACCTCGCGTCCATACTGTGTATTGGTACTTGGCAGACGGTTCAACCCCCAATTGTCACGACGGGCAGGTTGACCAAGTGTAATCAACTGAGGATGACTCGAAAATGATAGGACTTGGTTGGGGCAATATGTGCTGCACTTGGCAAGATAATGACCAATGGCCATGGCTTTACCAATGGAATCATATCTGTCCCACATGGATCCGGAAGTGTCGACGATAGGTATCCAACTGCCACTGATTTTCTCCAACTTCTCAAAGAAGAGGTCGGTGTCGAAATCAGTATCAAATGATTTCCTGTAAAGGTCATACACAGTGGTAACGGCCACATTCAGTTTGGCATTGCCTTTCTTGACGGACTCAAGATACTCAGCAAAACGCTTGGCAGTGTCCTCACCATCCTTGAAACGCTTGTAATACTTCAACATGGCCAATGAAGGAACATGCTCGAAATTAATGGAGTCAGTCTCATGACGACTCAGTTTGTTCTCGGTGGTGTTGCACTTCACAAAGTGGCCATACTGCTGCTTGTTCATACCCCAAGCCTTGGCAAGACGACGGGCAAGCATAAGGTTCTTGGAACTGTAACGGGGAACCCACTTCTTTGCGAGTTCGTTTCCATTGGAGATTTCCTGATAC
This sequence comes from Isotricha sp. YL-2021b, assembly GCA_023805745.1. Taxonomy (NCBI): domain Eukaryota; phylum Ciliophora; class Litostomatea; order Vestibuliferida; family Isotrichidae; genus Isotricha; species Isotricha sp. YL-2021b. The sequence goes on along the minus strand of JAJJKW010001449.1, from coordinate 371,899 downwards.
AGGAATCCCTGCCAAATGTCGAACATGTTTTCAAAGAAATCCTGACACTCGCGGAAATCCTTGAAACTACCGGCCTTAACAACGTTCTCCGGCGTAACACCGGACAACGCCATCAGACGACGGCCAACGGTCTTGTAACCAAGACCGAAACGAGGGTCACGAATGAACATCGAAAACAACTTCTCGATGTTGCTTTTGCCGATATGGAGTGCGGACGGATTCTTCGTGTAGTATTCACACTTGAACAAAATGTCCACCAACTTATTGTTGTGGTTTTTATACGCAAAATCGCCGTTCTGTGTCTTTGTCTCATTGAACAGGGTCTGAAGTTCAGAGTGCTTGAACTGTGAAATCATATTGTTCTCCATAATACAGTAGTTTAATTGTTTTTGTTATTATTTTATTAAAAATTTGCGGTAAAACTACCTTATTCTTTACAAATGCGCCAATTATACAAGTTTTAAGAATCAACTTTGTGAGTGAAGACAGGCCGCACGCTGAACGAATAGTACTTAACGTTGTAGTACAATATACCATTGTAGCCGTTGTAAAACCAAGCATAGTATGAATAGAACTCTCCCGACGACCGATAGCAATCTTCAAACACTTCAATCCCCTCCTCATTACAGAAGTCATCAATCTCGCCCTTATACTTGGCAATAAGATCAAAATCATCCGTAGACGGGAGTTCCACGTCCATATTTATCGTATCATCCCAACTATATTTACCAACCGACTTCGTCGCGAAATACACCTCATGCTCACAATCCTTCACATGAAGCCACTTCTCCCCGTCCTTCTCCACGATTTCAAGGGCATCGGGGTGTTTAAGCAGCGGCTTAATGTCATCACCGTATTTATACACGATTTTATCCGTGACAATTATCTCTTTCGAGCAAAAATTGTTACCGACCTTACTCCGATAATACACGCTACCTTTAGGGATTATTGCCTCAACAACAATGCATCCATAGCAAAGAATATGCCTAATCGAATTAATATCCGCGCAGGAGTGGAAAAAACCACCACCAATACTGATCCAATCGTAGTCGCTTACATAGATGTCTTCCCAGCCTTCGGCGGTGAGAATTGTATTTAACGGTGCCGTATAACCTTCTATGTATATACTATGCCAGGTCTTGCCATCCTCGTTTAAATAAATCGCTTTAAATACACGGATGTCCTCCTCAGCGACACGTGGCTTGATATTGTTTTTACCGATAAACTCCTTACACATAATGCTCTGTTTTTGATTCGTTCAACATTGCAAAGATACCATTTTTCTCGGTATTCTTACGAACTTTTTTCTTAAAATTTCTTAATTAATTTATAAGTTCCTCTGTTATAAGGTTATAAACATTACCACTATTCTTGAATTTTATAAGCGGCGCTTCCTGCGTCCCTGTTACATTATAATCAACCTCCAATGACGGTGTGGTTTCTATAAGATAGAGATATCTCCACATAGCGGTTTCAAGACCACTATTATCCTTATCAAGTGCTTCATCCTCCCTGTATAGGTATGGCTTTAAACAAGGGTATTTGTTCGAAATTTTCCACTTGGTGTACAGTTCCTCCCCGTTTATAAGTGCAATTGTTTGGCCCAATTGGAAAGCCACAACCTTCAATATATCCTTCGCGGACATATTATGGCCACGATCATTAATGGTTATGTTATGCCAATTCTCCGCGATTTCCCGCAAAACCTTTTTCCTCATTGTCCAATCCGAATGCAATGCTGCCTTGATTGAGGGGCGCATTTCTGTTCTTGAAAGGTGGGATAATATCATTCGCATTGAGCGGATAGCCTTCAATTCAAGGTTCCGATTCACCTCATGTGTGACAAGCAAAGGAAAGTCCTGCTTATGCAGCATATAGGTGTTGAGCAGGGCATTGTTAACCTCATCGGGGCTTCCCTTGTATACCTTATCAATCCGACCATCAACAATGGTGGCAAGGTTCCTGTTCTCCAACGGGTCCTCGGAGCACCACCTCTTGCATTCAGCCTTATCGGGCAATTCGTCTACAATGTAGATAACATCAACGTCGGTGCTATCCTCCGAACCGTGTATATAACGTGCAATTGTTTCCATCTTATTCAATCTCCGATTTCATCGAGGAATGCACAGCAGCTTCCCTCGCATTCAAATGTCAATGGGTCAAGGTCGTGTTCCTGACGGTATATGGATAATTCCTCCAAAACCTTGTGTGCAAGGTCTGCCGCCATCTTCAGAATCTCATAAACCGGTTTGCCATTGTAGGTTACTTCGGTTTCAGTTGTTGTCTTTACTTTCAGGTTGTACATACAGTTTATTGTATTTTTTTAATGTTTCCTCTATAGATTCAGGTGGTGTAATGCTTGCCCCGTTTTTAACATTTCGTTCTTCAATGTCTTTTTCGGCCTTAACTATTACCCTGCCTATATACTTAGCATACTCTTTAATCGCCCATTCGCAGTGTTCATAGATTTGATGGAAATTAACCCCAAACTTTTTCAAAACTGTAGTAAGTAAAGTGTCATTTTCGTGTTCAATAAGGTAATTCATACCTTCTTTGAGTTTTATATAGCCATTATATAATTTTGTATCTATAACAGCATCGCGTACATTATCATAAACACCGTTTGTAAAATTCAAATTCATTATACCTTCATATGCTTGGCCGGCAAACGCATATAATTCTCTATCGGTAGCATAATAAATGATATTACTTACTATTTTAATACACTCGTTTTTATTGTTAATTCCCCATGCCGCAGTTTGATAATTAGGACGTTTTTTATAACCACTTCCACGTTTTACATCTTGGAACATGTGTTTTAATTCGTGATAAAACGCGCCATAAAAATCTTCAGGAAAGGTCTTGTTATTAATGAAGTCAAAGTTCATTTGAAGCATGTTTTCTTTTTCTGAATAGATGTTGTTTGGCTTTGGGTTGTTTCCTCTAAAACCGGCATATATTTTTGTATCACCGAAAAAGAAATTGGTACTTTTAATGGTCAATGGACTCCCAAAAACATTTTTTAGGGGAAATGTTATAACGTTGTAAAATACACCCGGCGATTTTTTTGTTTTAGGTACTTTATTGACATTGTCCTCCAACACAACAGCGAGTTTCATAGCCAAATTCGAAACTTCGTCACTTATTCCAAGTTCTTCATCGACAGCTTCGTTAATAAGGGCATCCTCATATATGTTCATGATGTTAAACGTATAATTCTTTTATTTTGTTCGCAACAATTACGCATTCAGGATCGGCATGATCATCACACCTACGCCAGAAGAAATTTTGCCATGCATCATCGAAACCACAAAGTCTCAGCTCAGCCTTACCACCAAGAGGAAATAGACGTTTTAACTGTTGGGGGTGTAACCCTTTTACTGCATGACGTAGATATTCTTTTTCATCAATTTCCATTGATTGAAGGAATTCGTATTCGTCTTGCCGTTTTATTCTTTCTTCCTCTGATATGTTACGGTCAGTTGTCGGGAAGAAATATGTATCATCAAATGGATGTTTGTTGTTGGATTTAGATTCCTCCCAAGATATAAAGGCTTCTTCTGGTATCCAGTAAGGCTTGATGAAAGTAAGCTCGTTACCGAACTTGCCTTTGCTGTAATTGCAAAACCTGGTTGACTCGCATATTGACGACTCTGTGATATGTGTGCGATTGTCGTCACTACAGCCACGGCTCATCCACATTGTGAATGTACGGCGTTTGTCATGGAACTCAGTTGGCTCACACCAGAAATTATACACATCTTGAAGCCAGTTCCTGTCATACCCATGCTCCCACGCTTCTTTATCGGTAGCATAATCTCCCTGCATGATAACCCTGAGATTGGTCGTGATATACCAATGTCCGTCAGATTGTTGCCCATCATGATGGGTCCATATCGTATATGGATATCTCTCCCAAGTATAGAAAATCCTACTTTGAAACCAATGGAATGGCTGTTTGGCCAGGCTAGGTATTTTGAGGTACACTGTGCCGAACTCTAAAGGACGTGTGTGGGCATTCTTTAACAGAACGTCAAAAACAAAATCCTTTGGGGTTTTCTTCATCTTATCGACATCGGTCTGGTAACAGATTGCCGAAGCGTCTCTAACACTCTCGAACAATCCGTCAATACCCGGTTTCTGAATGTATTCCTCTACTTTATTATCAACTAATTTCATATTAATCTATTTTAATCTTTATGCCCGATATGCCACATACCACATATGCTACACTCGTAGGCGTTATATCCTTTAGCATCCAATTTCTGTTCAACGATAACATTCAACGCTTCCTCCCTTGAAGAATACTTATGTTTCGGCTTCATGCTTTTGCCGTGCCACGTCCAATGTTCGTTCACGAACCATCAAATCTGCGTTTCTTCATTCCGTCAATCCCAATTTCCTTACTACCGAAACAAACGTACAATAATCATTATAATCCATTTCACCGTTGTGTAATTTCCGGTTTGCTTCTCCCAATGCATCGAGTGTTTTGCTATTTTTTGTTAGCATACTGCACTGCCAATCTAAAACCATAGCCTCCCAGTCACGCTCACCTTTATATTCCAAATGGTGCGCGTTATGGGTTCTGTGCCATTTCTGTACCTTGGAATAATCACCGAGGAAAAACAGCATCAGCCACGGTTTTTCAAAATCATGGAACAGGTATTTGAATTTCCACACGCCTAATTTCCATGCAACATAATTGAAAGCCTTGACGTGATTAAACCAGTAATCAAAATGTCCACGTTTATCCTTATCGAACTTCTTGAATTTCATACTACTTTGTCAATTCTTCAAATTCTTCGGCTACTTTTTTCTCAATTTCGCCACGTTTATTCTTTAAAAATTCCTCAGCCTTGGCACGTTGTTCACGATGTTTCGCAATTCGCGCATCACAGACAGTTTTGGCTTTCTCCGAAGATTCCCGTATTTGTTCCGGCGTTTGGAATCTTTCACTGTATTGTTCCCGAAGCGTTATCTCATGACCATCCATGTCTCTCAAAATTCCAATGGCTGCAAGACGCTCCAATACCGTCATCTCCAACCAATCAGTGTCCGCAAGACGTTCCTCGCGGGTTATACCTTTATAGTCCTTTGTAAAATCCATCTCTATTTCTGTTCTGTGTTTGTTCTACTTCTTGGCATTGTGCCAAAGTCGTATTCCTCGATGCCGCTCAAACCACTTACTCTCGCATAACTTCCATTGGCAATCATCAGACTGATTGGTACTGATTGATCCATTTCTACCACTATTACCTTCTTTCCGATTCCAAAAGCATATCCTATTTCCCAGCATGTTCCACCGGTGTCGTTAATCCTGCCATAGGAAACAGCAACCACAATATCCGAGTTGTTGATGGCCGTGATATCGTTTGTGAAAACCATCAAGCCCCATTCCGTATTTGGGTAATCCCATGCATTTGGAATAAAATTGTCCACAGGGTTATAGACATCGAATCCTTTTTTCAAAAGTATTTGCCTTACCTTTTCCGTTGTTTCTCGTTTATCCTGTGAAAGGGATGCTGCAAGGTATATCTTTTTATTGTTCATATTAAATTAATTAAAGTAACTTAAAGCTTCATAGTTAAATCTTACAAACGGTATCTCCCTATTACACATTCCCTGCAAATTCTCAACCCACTCGTCCATAGGAAGTTCAGCCCGTATAAAACAGTTAATAGTCCGACAGAACAGTCTCTGTTCCTCAGCAATGTTTTCCTCAGTGGCTCCCTGGTCAACGAAGTTCTCATGAGCCTCGCGTATGTTGGATACAAACATTGATGTGAAGAAACCGTGCAGACCGTAGCGGTCGGCAAACTCTGAAGCATAGCACCATATAGCTATGATTGTCTTTTGACGCAGCAAATCAACCCAAGTGGAATCAATTATATGATACATGAAACTATTGTCAAGCAAACCTCTTGGAGTGCCATGGCCTAATAGCACAACAGGACCGTCATCCTCCATTATCGCTTTCTTGATTTGACGAATTTGGGTACGTGGCGGTGTGTGGAACACAGTACAATCAAGACCCTCATATACGAGAGCCAAATCCGCTGTGTCAAACTGTGTGTCCATGTGTACTACGACCATTTTTTACCTTCTAAAGTTACTTTTTGCCCAATTAAATTCTCTAACTCAGAACGATGACGTTCAATAAACTGTTCGACTTCGTCCGTATGTATATCATAATCATCGGCAACATCCTTCACCGCTTCAACAAACGGTTGGAAACTCGATAAGGGAATTTCGATTCGGTCCATGGCCGGTTCGATAACAATCTTGAAGTTGTTCAGAAAATGATTCTTTGTCATTTTATTATGTATAGTTTGTTTGACTTATAATCAATGTAATGCTTCCCAAGTTTGTAAATAATTCCTTGGCCAATAAGAATGGGTGCATTCTCATGGTTGGAGAACGAACACTCCACACTATCCAAAGTTATATTGCCAAATTTAACGTTATATGCCATACAGGAAACCGCATCAATGGTGTCACCATTTGCAATAATAGCCTGATGGCCACCGACGGATTTGATATAGCCGTGCCTTGATAAGAACAAATATTCAATGGAGCCACCTGATATACCCGACGTGCATCCTGAATCAAACATTCCCTTCAACTTCACACCGTCGATTGTGATGGTCATGTAATGGTGGCCTTCCTTGAATTCAAGCGGGATTGAATCAGCGATAACGTTGTCTTTGATATACACAGTATCGGAAACACTATCCGTTTTAACCGGAACAGTATCATTCTCCGTTTCTTTACCGAACACGCGGTCAAATCCAATGAACTTGTGTGTTAGGAATGCAATGCCTCCCAAGACTAACAGGAAACCAATGAATTTCCATGTACGTTCAATGCGTTTTTCCTTCCTTGTTTTAAATGTACTCATGTATATTTCTGTTTATTTTCAACAGGACAAAGATACTAAAAAGAACCCAATGAAATAAACACCGGGTTCTTAAAAAGTGTTAAACCGTAATTTTACTTACAATTATCGGTCTCAGGATCAATCTCGACTTCCTCATTGAGATAAGCCTCAAGTTCCTTTGCCAACTCAAGCTCGGCCTCGGCATCTTTCTTGTCATTAAAGTACGACACCATGTTGTTGAGAATGCTGGTGATGTTCGTGCTCTCCGATAGGTCTTCCATCGCCTTCTGCAACTTTGCATCGGCATCGATAAGTTTCTCGCGGCTCTTAAGTTTGGCGGTCTCAAGGGCGCTCTGCACCATTTCAATTCGGAGACTGATCTTTGCGGTCTCGCATTTCTTGCGCATGTTTGCTTCTAAACGTTTCATCTTTTTCTGTATTTTATGTTAAACAATTATTTCTTAATTAAAATTTAATTTAAGGCGTTTGCGGTTGGATAGTAACACAACCTCATCCTTTTTCACTGTATCGAATATGGTTTCAGGGAAACGGATATAAAAATTCTCCGGTCTCATCATAGACACTCCACCGTACCATCCAATTGTATTACCTAATGTAACGGGTTCCATATGTTTGTTCCTCCATCCAATTGAATTCTAAAATAACTCTTTTTCTGTTTGTTTTTAAATGCATTTCACCATCATCATACACATAATCCATATAAAACAACAAACCATGTGGATTGAAATCAAGTTTAGCATTATCCTTGTTAAATACCGGCGGAAATTCAGCCTCCCATTTGTATTTCTGAAGTTCCTCAACAAATTTTTTGTTTCTATGAGGATGGGATAGTTCTCCAATCTGTACTTTCTCATTTTTCAACTTATCCATCCAATCCCTCATCCAATTGCATATAGCACTTGTTGGATAAATCCTTCCGTTTATATCAGGTTTGTTCATAGGCTGAATTTCAGTGTTACACGCCTCCGGTTACTTCTCAACTTGAAACAGTCACCCCAATCAATGCCTGATAGGGCAACTGAAATCGGACTGCCGTTAATGCTTATACCGGTAATCGGCCATTCAACAACATCCGTGGTTGAAGGATAATATTGATATGTACCTGTATTCGGAGTTGTGGTTATTGTAAGTTCATTCGTTGTAATAATAGTATTCCATACAGATGTAGCACAGTTGTCACTTACAGTGAGCGTTCCAATGCAACAGTCACTTGCAAGATCAGTTGCACAGTCAACTTTCAGAGTTGCCAAACAATCGGTTGAAATATATTGAAGGGTATCACCTATGCTTGATGCAGCACCAACATTCGTGTTATTGTAATAACCGTCTTTTTTCTTCTTACTCATAAATTATTTCCCATAACTCGCAAATTATTATTGAATCCTGTATGGGTTTAAAACATTGGCGGCTTGACCAATTAGAACTGCATTCTGTAAACTGTAAACACCTGCCTTCTGCGCCATTTCAACAGCCTGAATAAGCACATCAATGGCTTGCTTCATATCAGGTGATACATAGATTTCAGGTGTATCAGGAACATCAACACTTACTTCGTTCTTCTTGGTAGCCATTACTTACTTTCCTCATTACCAACGTTATTCTCCGGTTGTTCCTCTGCATATGGTTTGGGCAAAAATTGACCAAGGACATTCACAGCCTGATTTGCATATGATGCATCCTGCAAGGACAACAAACCACTCTTCTGTGCAATGTTGGCACATTGAATAAGGATATCGATCGATTGTAATATATCGGTTGTCAATCCAATTTTAGTTACCTCAGGTTCTTCAACTTTCTTAAGTTTTTTTTCTGCCATTTTTTTATAATGTTTTATTAAATTATTATTCCTATCGCCAAAAATACGGAACACAACAGAATCATTATAATCCTCCAAAATGTATCGTTCCGCTCAACCATCGCACCGGATAACACATTTGTCATTGTTGATAAGGTAATGTTGAAAAACATCAAACCACACATTATCCCAAAATACACCAACATCACCTTGATACCTATCAAGAACCAAAGAATTAACCCGATTCCAATCGTTGTCAATACAAATATACTGTTTTTATTTAACATTTTACAACTATTTTTTAAATTTTTCTTCAGGTTTCGGACACAACTCCACCAATTCGCTCCTTAATTCATTGAACTTCTTCTGATAAGTAGTTTTATAATACTCCCACGTAGGTTCTTCAACCTTGGAAATATCATACCACAACTGCTTCGCACAAGAATAGTCAACAATCCTTCCATTCTTGGCAAGTTGCACTCCAAACATATAAATACGCATACTGTGGAACAGGGATTTCTGTGCAATACGCAAATTGTAATCCTTCTCCACCGTAAGTTTCTTCTTGCACTTCACCCAACTGTTGGAACAAATGGAGGAAACACACTCCCTCAATTTCCATAAATCCAACTTGAACCTGTTCTGATACTCGAAATGTTTTTCCGTCAATCCAAACCACATTCCATTAGGAACAAATATTGCCTCCAATGCAACAATATCATTGTTGTCAATCATCTGTAAAAACGTACTCTCTGTGACAAACTCATAATCACATTGAATATCCGGTAGTTTACTTCCGACAACTAAATCCCCATCAAGGTCAATATAGCCATTATATCTACTGCCATCAGAAGCCGTGTATTGGCCAATCCCCTTCGGAAACTGCGACAAAAACTCGGAATAACAATCCGGTACAACATACAGATAATCCTCGTCAGAAACACCTTCCTCAAATGTATCATACACTCTTGATCCCCGACAATAACCGACAAGGTAATCCTTAATCATATTATCGTATTCGTTCATAACATTGCAAAGATACTAAAAAAGCCGTACATTTCGCACGGCTATAACGTTAAATAACGTTAAAAATATCCATATTGGATATAAGGTAGATTTTTTTACAATTGTGACCAGGGCGGGATTCGAACCCGCGATCCGAGTTTTGCAGACTCGAGCCTTACCATCTTGGCCACCCGGTCTGAATCACCCGATTAATATCGGCTTATGCTCCACTTGGCATAATTCGCATTGATTGAATTTCTCAATTTTTTCACGTTTTCTTTCCCTTTTACGTTTCCTCTGCGCATCAACAACTTCATAATGGTATCTCCACCATTCAGGTGAGTGATAATCCAAACGTTCGACATAAGGGTATTCCTCGGTTTTCCTCCATAAGTCATGCCAATCCAATGGTTTGTAACCGTGACACCTACAAGCCTCCATGAATTTCCATGAATATTTGTATTTGGGATGGTATTCTTTTGAAGTGATGCCATGCTCCAAGGCACGAAAAGTGAATTCATACCCATAAAGGGCAATGAGAACAGGAATAAAATTTTTATACTCTTCCTTGAAAAAATACCTAATAACCGGTTCTCCAAATTTAAGAACCTTGTCACGATTTTCCCTGTCACGAGGAATGTACCTGATTATTCCATTGTCATCCACATAATAACGATACCAATGGTATTTTTGGCTATAAAGCACCTCATCAAGAAAATAACGAATCAATCCCTCCGAATCTTCCGGATTAACCCTCTTCTTTTTCAGCCTTTCCTTCAACAAGGAAAAAACCTTACCAAATGGTTCATCAGTGTGTTTTTCCAAAAAACGTTGAAACCACGTATAATAACCACGGCCACAAACATAATAACTGTCCCAACTGTCATAATCGGAACTTTTCCTGGTGCTCAACCTGTAAGGGAGCGTTTCTGCTTTTTCTAAATCTTTGATATACATATTGTCTAAGTTTTATCTTAGACATAGCCCGAATTAGAAGTTCTTTCCATAATATTCTCTTTTTAAAAATAAATAGTTATTTGGCGGCGGACGTCGGGAGTTGAACCTGGTTCTGCACGCTGTATGCCAACTTTATTCGTTCCTTGTGCCTTGCAATTCCCGGTTGTTTTGAGAATTCGTACGCCATCCTCAGGGCTTAAAACCTTTGCACACACCGCTCCGATACGGACCGGCCACGCCGCTATTTTTCTTGGGTGGATAGTCAGAATCGAACTGACGTTTCAACTTCCACAGAGTTGCGTGTTAGCCTCTACACTATATCCACCATGTTTATTCTTTAGTTAATTTCTTTCTATGAAACCTTTTACTGTTCTTATTCTTACTACCGAAATTTTCAGTAAGTGAATGGCAATTGGGACATAAAAGTTGAAGATTTTCAATATTATTATTAGTACAATCTCCATCAATATGATGTATTTCAAGCGGAATAACATTTGATATTGGGTGTTTCTCAGCCCATCCACATTTTTCACATTTGTAATTATGTAATTCCATTAAATAACGTTTTATAAAAGACGGAATTTGACCAACTCCTCTTTGTGGATTTTCACCATTAAGCCATCTCTCTATCGAAAGTTTATATTGATATTCATGTTGACATTGGAATGAACAATATTTTCCGCGTCCGATTTCTTTACCACAATTCAAACAATACCCGGTTGTGTTCCTTACTGGTTTAAAATCCCCATCAAGCAACTCACTCCTTTTCTGTAATCCGTTGGATATTCTCTGTCGTGTTTCGTCGGTTAAAACTCTACCGAGGTTATTAAAAGAGGCGGCACAAGAATGGGAACAGAAATCATTGTGTCTTTGTTCAAAAGGCAATTCCTTACCACATTGTTTACAATGTTGTGGATGTTTTGAGTAATAAGATTTCGAACATTTAGTTTTAGATAACCATTCATCAAAATCAATTGAAGCCCTCTCTGCTAAGATTTTAACGAATTTCTGACTCGCCCCACAGTATTTTAAACCAAGTTTCTTGATTATTTCCACACTACTCTTACTTGAGTCAAACAGCTCTTGGATTTGTTCGTTTGTTAAATTGATATTTTTATACATAGCAAATCTATTTTAATAATAAATAGTCTGCTAAGGTGAAAAATATTTAATGAACTGTTTGTTTTAGCAAAAACATTGTTCGTAATGTTAATTACACAATATTCACCATATATTTGTACCCCATAAGGACTCGAAGCCTCCCCATAATCACTTTACTTCCATTGAATGATTAGGGGGTATTCTGTGTCCACGGCAGGGTACGATCCTGCGACCTTCTGAATGTAAGTCAGACACTCTAAACCAACTGAGCTACGCAGACAAATTGATAGAGTATTCTATCCGGATTCGAACCGGAATGAAATTATATTATAGAACAAATTTGTTGCCGATATTTGAGTCGAACAAATATTACGCCTTCCAAAGAGGCGGGTAATGAAACCGTTATACGAATCGGCATTATATTGAGAACAATTGGGATTCGAACCCTGTACCGTCGTACTATCACTCATCGCGAATACACCTATCCTGGTGATTGTTCTCATTAATTGTCGGCTTGGGTGGATTTGAACCACCGATTTCTACATTATCAGTGTAGCGTTCTAACCAACTGAACTACAAGCCGAAACTTGGATTTTATTTCCTTTTGTCCTCCTTGCAAAGGTTTTTTTTATGCGCACTCCTCAAGGTTGGCTACCGCACAGGGTTGGAAATATCATCCTAAAAAATCAATCCATACGGCTTTTCACGTGCTCCACTCCGGAGTTGAACCGGAACGCTGTGGCCTATTCCACTGGAACATTGTAAGGGGTTTTTGTTGTTTTCTCGTGCAGATTCCCCAGTTTTCATAACCACACACAGTCGGACGCTATCCGACATTCGTGATTACAATCGGATTCGAACCGATACCGCAGCGGATATTCATTCAACTCCCTCTCAACGAGGTTCGTAACGTCTCCTTTTCTCTCACCTCATTACCATTATGCAATGCAATCAATTTATCTATGTACCCAGGACAGGACTTGAACCTGCACCCCGTAATCGGGACCAGCCCCTCGAGCTGGCGTGTCTACCAATTCCACCACCTGGGCGTACTTGTTACTTGTTTAAGGAGTAGAACACGATACACTGGAAGACTCTCCTCCGACTTTCACGGACATCTGACTTTTGTCAGAGGCAATCTGATTAATGAGCATTTTGGCTCGTCACGGCTTAATCAAAAGCCATTTGATACGTGGGCGGAAGTCGAATCCGCAATCTCCTCCTTATGAAACGGAGGCGTGATCGGCCAATAACCAAACCTTTCCAATTTCACCACCACGCGCGGTTATTTAAACATGTTTTGTATACCAAGGAGGATTCGAACCTCCATCGTGGCCACTTTTTTCGGCATGCCTACCTACTTGCAGACTCGAACTGCGAACCGGATGCCTCCGTGCGTTTACCTATTCCGCCATTGGTATATATTTGTAGCACCTCCTGAGCTAAGGTGCTATAATAAAAGGGACAAGTTATGCACTCCCATCGCGGATTTCCGCAACACACCCAAATGTGCATATTACCTCCAAAAAATTGTTCCTTGGGACGATGGCCGGACTCGAACCGACGACCACGGGTTTGGCAGACCATAAATTGACATTATTTGCTGTGAGGCTTCCGTAAAGCAGAAGCCATGAAGTACGTGCTCTACCAACTGAGCTACATCGTCCATTTTGTCTCGGTGGGCTGAATTGCACAGCCACTAACGGCTCCCATAGCATTGATATTGTTTGCTGTGAGGTTTCCATAAGCAGAAGCCATATTCAATCGTCGTGCTACTGTTACACTACACCGAAATATGCACCATTCACCATATTCGAACGGTGCCAATGTCATCCTCCGTCTTGTTTCACCTTTAAGTCGGACTTGAGGAAACTCGACTCGCGCAGAGAGGGCGGGATTCGAACCCGCGAGACATGTTACTGCCTACCGGTTTAGCAAACCGGCGCCTTCAGCCACTCGGCCACCTCTCTATTTCCGAGTAAATTTGCGAGCTACGGACTGTGGCACTACGATTGGTTACGTAGCCCTGCTTATGCAGTGTTACGCCTCTGTTGCGTTGCCTCTTATGATTACCTCACGATAATCAACACGGTTCATTGAACGCCGGAGTTCATCCGCCTCCGCTCAACGTATCCAACATTATTCCGGAATTGTTTGGAATACTTACTTCAATCTACTTAGTGGCCTGTACTCGGATTAATCAAATTCTAATATTCGTCTATATTCGAATCAATTCTACCATTTTTCTTCAAAAAGTTTTCTTGATAATAGAAACATGCCATTTTTGACGCTTGTTCAAAATATTTGTCCAAAAACACATTATAACGTTCTTCCATCCATTTAACCATTTTATCAAAAGTTACATTGAAACCCGTGAATCTATTAAAAGCAATCGTTAAATATTCTTTATCTGTTTTTGGTAGTGTTTTGAGACTGTTTATTCTGTTTTTAAGCATTTCCAACCTACGATAAGTATCGGTGTTTATTATGGCTTTTCTTGCAGATTTATCGTCGATTATAGTATCGGCATATTCCTCAAGGTCAGTGAATGTTTGACCAATATACGCATTTTTTTCGCTTTTTGCTAAATAATACAATATATAACCAAACTCCTTTTCGAGTGCATCCCCGTTTTTCAAGAAATACAATGCACCGTCATAAAACCGCTCAAAATTATCAAAAGATATACTTTCGCCATATGCATCAATCAAACCTTGATGGTGAACAACATGTATCATTTCGTGACCCAATACAGATTTAATTTTTGCAATCGCAGAATTTTTATCCGGTGATTCTACTTTAACATCGATTACCATTTTGCCACCTTTATGATAATGATATGCGTTAACGTTTGCCCTATGATTAGCCGCTATGTAATTAATGACGATTTCAAGGTTTTTTATCTTTCCCATCGGAAAATCTTCATCATTAAACATGACTCGATTGTTTTCGGTATTCAAAAACTTGTTTATTATAACGTCTAAATAATACTTAATATTAGTTACTGCACCATATGTCTCGAGTAACAAATTCGTATCGCCAAAAAAACCATTCTCATGAAACTCAAAAATAAGATGCTCCTTCAACAAACATTCTTCTGTCATATTTCTTTCTCTTTATTTTATTATTTCGTGGGGAGAATGGGAGTCGAACCTACTCAGCCCGAAGACGACAGATTTAAGTCTGTTCCATCTCTCCAACTCTGGCGCTCATCCGTTCTCTTCTGCGGAAAATTATGGTTTTGAACAAAATTTTTCAAAAATCTTGTGGGGCGAGGATTATCGAAAATACCGCCTCTGGTTTTTCAGACCAGCGTGACCAACCAACTACACCATCACCCCAATTAAATACCACCTTTGCTATCTCCCCATTATTAATTTTCAGTCGGGGTGACCGGGCACGATCCGATGGCCTCCTGGTCCCAAACCAGGCGTTCTTCCAACTGAACTACACCCCGAAATTTACCCCAGAAAATGCTCTTGCTTCCACGCTGAGGTGCCGCTTCACGACATACGCTCCGTCCCACCTGGCGCACCATCCCGTTGTCGATTTCAGCACGTCTGCATCCATCTATGGGAATAATGTGTGGGGGCAACTTTATTAACCCTTTATCACTTCAATAATCTCAAGTATTTTCTCTTCCGGTTTATCCTCAGAAATTTCTTTGAAAATGAAGATGTTGTTTGATTCAATCAAATCCCTGATATCCTGATCAACGAGATTAGCCTCCTCCTCATTTTGAATCCGCCCTTCCTCCTGATATTTGAAATGGCGTTTTAGAACAAAATTGATATTATCAAAACTATTGAAAGCATTCATTACGAATTCCTTGAAATATTTGATGTTTTCATTGTCGTAATAATAACATAACGGTAGAGGGCTATCCGTGATAACATAATCCACTTTATCCCTCAATCTCCATAGTTTATGATACATCTTTCCGAAAATGTATATCTCGTCCCCGAGCTCCTTCGTTCTCTCGGTCCAAACTAAATCTTTGGCAAATTCAGTGATAAGTTCCACATTATATCCCTCCCTTTTCATAAGGGCAAATAAAGCGGCAGCGGTCGTGGATTTTCCGGTGCCCGGACCACCAAATAAATTTATTACCTTCATAAAATATTGAGTTACTGTTTAATTCGTGATACGGGAGAGATTCGAACTCTCGACCACGTGATTAAAATTCACGGGCTCTACCAACTGAGCTACCGTATCATTTACTGCTTTGTGCGGCTGAGAGGACTTGCACCTCCACCCCTTACGGGACCGGTTCCTAAGACCGGCGCGGCTTCTATTACGCCACAGCCGCATATTGTAGCGGAACCGGGATTCGAACCCGGACGCACTAGGCATGGACTTTTAAAATCCACATGGCTACCGAAATTTCATCATTCCGCCTTATTATCAATAAGTTAAGTGGACCCTACGTGAATCGAACACGTGTGTAATGGTTGCAAACCATTCATAATCACCACTATATGAAGAGCCCATATCTAAACTACCTTCCTGTTTTCCGACAAAAGAAGATGCTTTGCAAAGTTTTTCGAACATATGTTCCCAGAGCTTCCTAAGTTACGGTATTATACCTGTACACGGAGCGTAGATTCACATGGAAAATCCGAAACGACGCACAGGCAAGGTTGTTTAGTATGTCCCGGAGGTGAGAGTCGAACTCACATGCTCAATGAGCGGTACATTTTGGGTGTACTCCGTCTAACCAATTGCGGCACTCCGGGGAAAATCAATAAACATTCCTACACAGATTCCAAATTCTGTCTTGAACCCCCTTTCGGTGTGTACACGATTTAGACACCGACACCACCCGTACTTGACCGTGACCAGAACTACTTATGCAATATTAATTGCACGTACGTATCCTCGGATAATTTATTGATTTAGCGGTGCGTATGGGACTCGAACCCATGACCTCCGCCGTGACAGGGCGGCATTCTAGCCAGCTGAACTAACGCACCATATTTACTAAAACTTGTGGACGTGGGTGAACTCGAATCACCATTGACTGACGATGTGTAAACATCCGTCCTACTTTCGTTTCTTGCGGAATATATTTCAATTCCCCTCAACTCCGTAACCGTCTTTCACGGTGTATCCCATTATTTCAGGGCGCGGGTATACCAATTCCCCGTCACGCGTCCGGATTTGCCGTGATTTAGTTCACGGCGGACTCGCAGATGGGTGCTATATTAAGCAGCCATTGCATAACGATAGTTTGTGTTGCCATTTAAACAACTCACAGACATCTCCTTACACCCTACTAACACCACATCAAAGCCAAGTCAAGCCCAAATTTGGGGATCTTATCATCCGCTGGTAGCGTCCCCAAGCCTTACGGATGAACTTTCGTGGACCTGTTGGGAGTCGAACCCAAGTCTGTAATGCTTTCTTGTGTCCATCAACGACACCTGTTTGAACCCGAGTGCACGTTCGCCGTGCATAAAGCCGTTGAAATCGATATATTCATGCAGTCACTTGACATTTTTCGCTAACATGGACATTTAACGCTTTCTCGGATTACCGTTTTTTGATAGCCTTCCAACTTAGACATTAGAGGGTTGTTCGCTATCGGGCTCACCTTCAATGTTTTTGTTAGGTGTGGGCTGTTTGGTGAGAAGACCAATAAGTTCAAGGAACTGTTTAGCCACCTCGTAACTCCATTGGCCGTTAGCCATGAAAGTACATGCGATTACAATGCCGGCAAAGAGAAGCCAACTTGAAGCGCATACGGTGCAGAAACCTGCAAAGATTCCAACTCCGCCATAGATACCGATAAGCAATACAATACCGGTTGTTACCAATGAAGTGCAAAATGCAGCAAGGTGATTCTGCCAATCCTTGGTTGTTTTGAAAAGATCCTTGACAATCTGCGTGAGGACAACAATAAGGGCTGAAAGGCCGATAAATGTGTAGACAGCAGCGGTCAACATTTCAACTGTAATCATAAAATTAACCTATTTTTTTTAATTATTTTACTATTAAGCACACTAAAAGTATTATAAACCAAATAATGGTTTTTTCGAAATAAAACTACCAATTTCTTTTATATTAGACGGCGGTATATTCTCTTCAGTGAACACAGCATATTCTGCATTAAAATCAATATTGAATTTAATATCTTCTAAACCGTTTAGATTAATTTTAAACAACGAATATTTCTCATCATGTTTTTTATTGGCCGCAGATAGTTTATTTATCATTATTTGTATATATTGCTTGGATACACCTTGTATAAAGCAATATATTCTTCCAGGATATGCAAATTCGTTATTCTTACTTTTAGGACATAATCCGCTTTTAAGAATTTTTTCTTTATTATAAGATGGTGAAACATGTAACAAAAAGTTTATTTCGTTTTCCATCATTTCTTTCCCCGTAAATGTATTTTGAAACTTAGGCTCAAATTGAAAAACAGTGTTATATTTATCATCTTTCGTTTTATAAGCAAGATAATAGCCAAAATTATTCAGTACCTTTTCAATTTCTTCTTCCTTTGTTGAATTTTTATCTATTGTTAGAAAGATTTTATATTCATCTTCAATAAAATCTTTTCTCAGAATATCCCAAAGATACCTGCCCTTAAAATATTTTTCAACAAATGTTAAGGGATATGTCTTGATTAAACCTTCGTTGATAAGATATCCATCACCAATATCATCGTAAATATTTCTGAAATGCATTGGCCATCCGGCAACAACTTCATTAATGCCTTCCTTGATTAGATTTTTTAATTCTGTTTCTTTTAAACGTATAAGTGCCATATAATATAAATATCAAAAATAACCATAACAGCGCAACGGTTTATTATATAACCCATGTATTCCTTTTTCTCCACAAGCCTCTTCAGTGGAAACCACTGCTTTTCTCTTGTTTCTTATGCCATCTCTTGTCTCTATAGACTTGACAGCTGGAACCCACCTCGCGTTCACATCGTGTTCTTTGCGCTTTAATCCACGGACAGTTATGCCCCATTACGGAATATTATAGTTTTTTGTGCGGATGGGGGGAATCGAACCCCCATTCAGAATGTGTACTTTGTTCCCTGTGCTTATTTTCCTGCCTTTTCCCAATATCAGGCTGCGCAACCTATGTACTGCAAGACCGCAAGATTATTAGACACTCCCCAAAGCCCTTATGGGTGACTTTACCTATTTGTCCACACCCGCAAAATAAAAACACTTATTTAAGTTTCCTTCCAATTACCCACCCATCATTAAGATATTGTTGTAATTCTTCATCAGTAACGCGTTTCGTTAAAACACCATTAGGTGTTTCCTTCATTATATGTCTACGTCTTAGCGTTATTGATTCATTTGGGTGCTTTCTATTATATTCGTTACAGCAACTTACTGAACAGAAACGTCCACCTTTATTATCAGTGATAAATTTTTTCCCACAATTATCACAAACAATCTCGCGCTTTTTGTATGGGTGCTCTTTACCTATTATTTTATCAATGTCACTTTTTTTATATGGTAAGCCGTAATTTTTGCACCATTTTTTTATGGTATTTCCATCAACACCATATTTTCTCCCAATTTCCATAAACGGTAGATAACAAATCATTTTAAAAAGTTCGTCTTTTAGTGGCCTATTTGTTACCTTTCTACTTTTATAAGCACTTTCGTTTTGTTTCGCGGTTCTACCATTCTCTTCTCTTGGTATTGGCTCTCTTGTCTTTGGTGCTTTTAAAATACCAACGTGTATAATCTCACTATATTCTGAATGTTTTTTACACTCTTTTTCTTTAGGTGCTTTCAATATTCCGACTTTTTCAACTTTACACGTCATTTTATTTGAAATAAATTCGTTTAGTTTCTCGGCGATCATAGAAGGATTCTTCATAACATCTGTAGCGGTAAAATGAATAACATACCACCCATTATCCAATAAAAGAAGGTCTTTTTTTCTGTCACTTTCAGCCCTTTCGGGTTCTAAATGTTGAGAACCATCAACTTCCACCGCAACTTTTTCATTAAAAAAAGCGAAATCTATAAAATACGGGAATACAGAATATTCTTTATATATCAAATACTTTTTATCAAACCCATAATCTGATAACATCTTAATGAAACACTTCTCCGGATATGATTCATTTTTTTGCCTCCATGCGGTCTGTTCTGGATGTTCTTTCATGAATTTTAAGCGTGCAGTTCTTATTTTATCTTTAGCCTCTTCACTCAATTTAAATTTCTCAGGTTTCTTTTTATGTGCAAGTTTAGCAGCCTCTGATAAACTTCTCTTTTTATTACCAAGTAATTTCGTAATAAAAATTTTTGACGTTACGTTATATTTCTCAACTAGTTCTTTAATTGTTAAAAAATTCTCAACATAATCACGTATCATCGCTTGTTTTGTTTCGTCTGATATAATCAGATTATAGTCTGTTACTTTCTTAATACCGGACATATTTATAACGTTTATATATTATAAATATAACGATATTCGAACTTAAAAAACAAGTTAAAGAGTAATATCCTAAGTAGCCCATGGGGTAGTCGAAACCCCCTCTAATGGCTGAAAACCATTCGTTCTACCGCTAAACTAAAGGGCCATATTAAAATCTTGGTGTGTTATTACACCAAAGACCGCCTACTAACTATGGATAAGCATTTTCAAAACGATAATGTAGTTACCATAGACTTCACGTCACGTTTCACGTTTACTTGCTGCCGATAAGGAACCCTGACTTTTAAGACCTATATTATGACAGGATTTTGACCCTCCGTTACAGTCTGTCACTCTTTAAAGGATGGCTACTCTCAAGCCTACCTCCCAAGATTTTATTTGGCGGGAACAGTAGGGTTCGAACCTACGACCATCACCTTAACAGGGTGCCGCTCTACCGGCTGAGCTATGTTCCCAAAATTGTGCGTTTTAATACGGCTTACCGCACACTTATAAATATTTCGGAGTCTCCTTCATCCGTATCTTCCAGTGCATGTCCTATCTGATTAGGTTTGTTATATTTACAAAACGCCCAAATACCTACAGAGTCAAAAGCACAACGTTCCGTCGACCACGTTCGGTAAGGCTATACCTTCGTATTACGTTTCACCTTATTACAGCACCACGTTGTTAGGACTGCATACAGGGGAGTTTGTAACCTACAGACCGATTCTCACCAAACTATTCCGAAAATGAGTCTCGGGGAGGGAGCGACCCTCCAATAATAAATAAATAAAATAATAGAGACTTTCCCTTCTCGTTTTATTCCAACTCTCGGAGTTGAGAAGGAATTAGATAACTCCATATTGGTTAACTATGTGTTTGAGGGCTTAATCCATATAGCGGACCAGTTCCTCCCTTAGGCGGGCAATTTGCCACTTCCACATAGTATTCCACTTAGAAGCCGTTTTCTTGTTTTTCACCAAAATTGAAATAAGAATTTGTTTGCTGCTAAGGCTTCCTTACCTAGTTGTTATATCATGACTTGAACTATGAACCTCCACCTTCTCTGGCAGCGTGCTAACCACTTACACCATATAACTAAACTACTCCAACCTGCAAATTGACTGATCAGGCCTTGCACGACGGTCCGTCCTAATTTATTATTATTCCGTTGTAAGTGTCGGTTCAATAACGTTAGTATACCGCACCTACGATCATCCGTCGGTTTCAATTGCCACCACGTGCTAGCATACAATGGCAATTCGGGGTTGTTTCATCTGAGCGAAAGATGGGATTCGAACCCACGAAATCCTGCTTGGAAGGCAGGTGCACTAGACCGCTATGCGACTTTCGCAAATTTGACGGATTGCCAAGCGTCTCGATTACCGTCATTATCTCAGTACGTTCTTGGCTAACGTCTGTACCTCCACCCCACTCGATACAGAATCCACGTTTTTTTCAATCAAGGGGTTGCAGCCCCAAGGGAGTTATGGAAATCAGGAGCCACCGGAGAATACCGAGATCTCGACCTGAGGTTTACAAAACCCCTGCTCTGCCGCTGAGCTACGGTGGCAAAATTACAGAAGAGAGCGGTTTCAATTTAAAAGATTGATGCTTAATTGTTTGCTGTACCTCTTCCATTATAGTTAAAACAACTTCAACCTGATTTCCGTAGTCACAGGTTTCGGGAAATCCCGGTACCATTTCCACCGGACTTTGGCGTGACCAATCCCCTTATCCATATTCTTCGGCCTTCCTCCAACGCAACCACCGTTATTACGCGATGGAGTATGCTATAGCCGATCCCAACTTGAAAAGTTGTTTATCTTTTCTTTTCGAAAAGAGTTCTTTTTATAAAGCGGGAAACTCATCTAAGCCGCTATTTTCCAGAAGGCATTTCTTGATGGATTTGAACCATCTAACGCTTGATTCCATTTCAATTGTATTATCCAAAAATGTCTTGCTGTACGCCTTCCATAGAGTGCCGTCCCGGACTCGAACCGGGGTATGCCGTAATGTGGGAGAAAGGAGGTTGAAAACCACATTACGGGGCTTGACCAACTCAGCCAACGGCACTACCGTATAGTTCTACGAATATCCAATTGGACATTGCCCTACTTTTAAAGCCTTTCTTACTTGCTTTCGCTATACGAAATGTACATGCGTTCATACTCAGGAATTTCGATGCAATGATATTCGTAGTTTTTCTCTTAAATAAGAAATATGGGCGGAAGGGGAGGGATTCGAACCCCCGGACCCCTTGCGAGGCCGACGGTTTTCAGGACCGTTGCAATCAACCACTCTGCCACCCTTCCATATACAATGGAACCGACCGCAAGGTTTCGCTTAAGGCTACTCGCCTCTGTCAGGTCCAATGTCTTTTCAAGAGCCTGGCTATAGTTTCCACCACTTTTCACTGAACTTTGTTATCAATAAAATGTTTTTGAAACGAAGTTTGCTGTATGGCTCCCATGACGGCTCCGGTTCTAAACTATCTATCCTTGCGTTGCAGTAGCCTTACGGTTATGGCTCTGCTGCATCGGCAGGTGGAACTTACCGGTTTACCGTTTTGTTGGCTATCTCCGTCATTCTCGGAGATTTTCCCAATGCAAGTGGTGGAGAATTTGATATGAATCATCCACGTTCGCTTCATCAGGACCCGTCCTATTAAGTTGGACCAATAGCCAATTTTCTTTTTGACTTCTCCATACCATCCACTGATGGCGGTTTAAAGTCTATCTACCTTAATCCAATATGTCAAAGTACTGTCTTCAATCCTACAGTTATAACTGTTTGATTATTAGTGTTGCGGGAGCGAGACTCGAACTCGCGTGATTGGGCTTATGAGACCCAGCTGGAACCACCTCCAGTCCATCCCGCAATATTTTTTTCACAATTCAAATATACTATTTGTATATCTATTTTTGCAACTTTCAAAGAACTTTTTTTTGTTTCAACGGTGCAAAGATATCTAAAATTTTTGAACCGACCAAATTTTATTTCTTAAATTATGTTAAAGAACTTTTTGTTATTTTCTTGTGGGCAGGGGAGGACTTGAACCTCCAGAGCCAGTTAAGGCACGGGTTTTACAGACCCGCCCGCTACCAATTACGGTTTACCTACCCAATTTAACCACTCGGCCACCTCCCAATTTTGTTAGTCCGCGAGAACACGAGTCGAACGTGCTATCACCGTTTGCTCACGTATTGACGGTTATGGTTTTTATCGGCTTCTTTAGGCCTCCGTGCCACTCCCTCGCCCTAACATTATCTCAAATATCTCTCGTTTTATTTCAACATTGCAAAGATACTGTTTTTTTCTGAAACTTTGCAAAAATATTTCTTAAAATATGTTAAAGAACTCTCTTTTTTTCTTGCAGGCCCACCTGGATTCGAACCAAGAACAACGGTTTTGTGAATTGGAGGGAATTTCTTCCATTCCGATTCTTGAATTAAGCCTCTCGCAGGAGCCGCCCTGTATGGAGACCGCCATGATACCATTTCACCATGGACCTGTGTGTTTTTTGTTTCAACAGTGCAAAGATACTAAAAATTTTTAGTCTTTCATGTTTTTATTTCTTAAATTATGTTAAAGAACTCTCTCAAAAACGAAAAAACCTGAAGGTTTTGTTGGCTCCGTCAGGCTTCTTCTACTTAAAATAGGGGAATATATATTGAGGAAAATTGTTTTCTTTTTTAACCCCGCTTATTTCCTGACGGACACATATACGGATACCAATCAAGCCCTGCTTCAAATGAGTAGCCTAAACTTGGTTGCCCGTTACTAATTATATTATGCTTGTATGTGTTCATCTTTCTCGAAGGCGTGAGCGCGTTTATTTGTTAATTATAAATATAGAGCTAATTTCAAAAAATTACAAATTCTTAAATTTTTTTTTAATCCACATTATTGTTTACTATAATCGCGCCACCCGTTTGTTCGCGTTCTTTACTCCAATCAATCCTAATCCACTCATATTTGCCAGAGTCGTTTGGCCTGGCGACCACATCAAAACCAAGGCTTGAGTAATGTTCACACATTGCATCCCGTTCCGCCTCTGTTAAACATTTTGCGTATCCATCAGAACCAGTAAAAAAAGACTTTACTGAATAGTTCCCTTGTTTTGCCGCTTTCGCAATGTCTTTATCAAGGTTTTGCATTATGGGTGCATTAACTAATGCGGCCTTTGTCAATTGTCTTGCCTCTTTTGCTGTCATTGGTTATTCAATGTTATCGTTAGTGTTTCTCTTTTTCTTCAGCAAGTGGAAGAATGTGTGGTCGATATCGTTTCCGGTCATTCCTACGAGTTCATAGTTACAGTCAGGTTCTTTTAATCTGTAAAGATAGTGATATATCGGTATAACATAATATGAGGCATTGGAAATGTAGATGTTTTGATCTTTTATAGCCTCTTCGACGGGTTTACCAAAAATATACTCCGTTAGTTTATAACGTCTATCTTTACCATATATATCGACATATACATTTCCTCTTGTCGTGTCAAGAACTATATAGTTCGGTTTGTTTTCTTTGTTATCCATTGTATTGTTAATCTAATTTGTTTAAAATGTCGCTTGCCGTTTCGTTGAATTTGTTCCACCATTCCCTATGGATATCGGTTTTATCCGTTTGCTTGAAGTCTATTTCGCCGAGATTCTCGTTGTCGTTGTAGTCCGTGTATATTGCCGGATTTATTCCGATAATCTTTTGCTCCTCCAATAACGGCATGACATAGTCGAATGTACGCTTATATGTCTCATCGTTTTCTTCCGGTAAACCCACAATAATATTCGCAATCAATTTCAAACCGTTGTCGTTGGCACATTTTATCGCTTCGTCAACCAATTTATTTGAACTCGGTTTTGTGTACGCCTTCAATATATCATCGTTATAGGTTTCAAGCCCTATCTCGACAACCGATACATTGTGTTTAACGAAATCAGACGCATTTCTCACCACCATCCCGCTTGTCGTCTGCACAACGAAACCATTGAAATCAAGTTTACCAATGCGTTGAGACAATTCGGATGTTATTTTCCAATTTTTGGCTTGTCCGAATGTCTTGTCGTCTACATATATAAGTTTATATTCAAGGTCTTTGAATGAATCCACCTGTTGATCAATATATCTTCTTTCAACATCGGTTATCTTTCCATGCGGCACTATGCAGAATTTGCAACGGTTAAGACATCCGTATGACATTGTTAGCCTCGGCAAGACAGTATCGCCTTTGAAGAGTGTGTAGTCTGTTCCGAATGAATACGGTACGTTTAGTATATCGGCGACTTCCTTTGTCGTTTCTGTTACGATAACATTATTGTACCTTGTTTTTATATTCTGAAGATATTCTTCATTGTAACCTCCGATGATGAATTTCTGTTGAGGGCATCGCATCACTATATCCTCAATGAAACTCTGGTTTGCGTTCATAAGGGAGAAAAGGACGTAGTCGTATACTCCTTTCTCAATTTCATTCAATGCCTCGTTTATCGAATGTTCTATATATAGGACTTTTTTCTCGTATCCCTCTGTGAAATATGCAATCTCGGCAATCCATTTAGGTATTTCAAAGACGTGTTTTGCCCTGTAATATCCGAAATCACGGTTTCTGTCATAGAAGGCATCCCAGTATCTGTCGCAAGAATCATGACGAAGGTAAAAGGAATTTGCGAACTGCAAAAAAAGAATGTTTTCCATAAAAATTAAGCGGTGGATGGTTGACGTTTATTCAATATTTTCAGAAATATATTTTTTCTTAAGACAATGAAGATGGAATAAACCATGATTCTCAGACGTTATAGTAAGTAATTCGTACGGGCACTCGGGTTCTTTCAGTTTATATAAAATTGATGACGTGTAAAAGGTATAAACATCATGAGGTTTTGGTTTGATTTCATGTGAAACAGTATGATGTGTTTCTTCGAGGACATTTTCGAATGGTTTATCAAAAATTGCTTCGATTTTTTGCTTTCCTTCATCTGTATCTATAAAAGTTATGGAATCAACAGATTTCAGTGTAAAATATTCCAAATCATATTCAGTCATAATATGCAAGTGCTTCGTAGTTAAAACGTACCAACGGAATATTCTTGTTGCAATTCGACTGCAACCTATCAACCCATTCATCCATTGGTATTGATTCTGTTAGGAATGAACGTAATTGTAAAGCAAATTCCGATACATAGTGGTTGATTTCTTCATCCGTGGTTTCAATGCAGAATTCAGCGGCCTCTCTTGCGTTTGAAATGAACATCGATGTGAAAAAGCCATGTAAATCATATCTGTCACCAAATTCACCGGCAAAACACCATAACCCTATTACTGTACGTTGCCTTAATAAATCAGCATGTTCTCCGTCAAGGCAGTATCCACACCATCTTGTACAATTTTCGTCATCAGAAACAATACTTTCAAATACTCCGTTCTGATCCCCGTGCCCAATAACCATCAATGGATTTGTCGATGCTTGGAGTAATTCGGTTACATCGTCATGTGTCGGGTTTTCAAGTACGTTTATGTCTTCAAAACCATTAAATATAACCCTGAATAAGTCAATATCAGGTAATGTGTTTACAAATATTATATCTAACATATCAATAACGTTTAATTTCTGCTTTTTTCCAATTTCTTGTCCAATGAACACCGGTTTGTACGTGATGTGGTCTTACCCATTTGCATACATTTTTATGGAATACAGATTCTCCATCCACTTCCACTGGGAATGCTTCAGCATGTCTGATAACAACGCCTTCTTTTTCAGCACCGAATGTTGACGGTTTTGACATTATATCATCAATAAGTTCCCTCAATTCCTTTTCGGTGTTTATTGTTCCTTCAAAGAGAACCGGAACTGTAGGCACGTTGAGGATTTCAGCCATAAGTTCCACATCCCTCCAGCTATACCAATTATCGTTGTCCCTTGCGGCAAACATATAAAAATAGGAGGTAAGATGATCATAATGGATGGAATGTTCCCCATACAGATTCTCACCATATACATATTCATCTTCACCTATCTTGTCCTTGACCTTCCATAGCAAACCATCCTTGTCCCAAAGGTTTCTACTCCACGGGTGTCTTGTCGGCGCAGCGTGTGAACGACTGTAAACATCTGAGTTTGAGAACATTGAGTTCTCCCCATCCATTTTCTCAGAAACCACCAATGGTGTGTCAAGAAACCACTCTTCAAATTGTTCCTGAGTTAGTTTCCTATCATCACTACTTGTCCCCGGTGAAAATGGCAGATGATATGTCCTTGGGTATTTGGTATTTGTTTCCATATATTCACTTTTTTTATAAAACCTCGATTCTTGTTATATCTATTACGTTAGCTTTTGTGTTGTCGCATTCTGGATATAGGGCATTGGATTTTGAACCATCTTTCTTTGGTTTGGTTAGGAACGGATAAAGCCCATCATTCACATACATATTTCTGTCGTACCATCTGAACTCTTTTAGATAACCGATGTTAGTTTTACATTCTCGCTCAAGATAGTCTTTATAAAAAATAATGACTTTTTTACCTATATATTTCTCGTATTTTTTAACAATTTCATAAGAATACTCCTTCTTTAGGGCGCATACATTAGATTTAGCCTCAAGATATTCAGAGTATTTTTGAGTTAACTTATTATTCAATTCATACAATTTTTCTTTATATTCTTGCGCTTCCATTTATAATATTTAAGATGTTTATCTCTATTTTATTTTTCGCCCATTAACACTAATTAATTGTTTTTCAAAACAAATATAGTTAGTATCTGTTTTACTACGCACAGGTTTGCCTGTTTGTGTTAGCTTGTAACCGCTATAACCAATATCTTGTACCGTATCAGCATGACAAACGTGCATACCAGTTACAAACATAAAAGATATTCTTGTCTTCTCAGGGTCAGTCACATAAGGTTCAAGAAAAGAAACGGTATCCCCTATCTTTGCTGATGCACGTCCTTTAAAAAACTCTTCATCAATCTTTTTGAGATACTCGTCTCTCTCTGACTTAATTGAGTTCATGATGGATTCGTACTTTTCGTATATATCCCACCATTGTTTTTCGTGTTCTTTAATCGTCATGTTATTTCATTTTTTTTTTAATTCAACTATACAAAGATAATAAAAAAGGCGCACATAACGTACGCCCAGATTCTTAAAGTTTGTTAAAAGGTTACTTTTGACCATATGCATCAGCCATTTCCACATCAACCTCATTTGCGTCGATCAGTTTCTGTTCGGCGTTCAGGAAGTTAAAACATTTCAGTTTAAAAGCCTCGGACTTTTCATCGTCATCGATACGAATGACAATACCCTCACGAGGAACCTTATTAATGCACATAGGTTCATTCTGTTCCATTCCAAAATATTCCTTATCATCCTTCATAGCCTGAAGCACATTTTCCTGCCAATGTTCAGTTGTGCTTATTTCGGGATACAGATCACCAAGCGTTCCGTGATAAAGGATATTAATAGGGTGTACGCGTTCGGCAAGTTCAGGATGTTCCTTGATCAGATTGATGGTCCACCCATAAACTTCGGTGACATTCCATTCAGTTTTATTACCCTCTTCATCCGTAAAAGTAATGCGATAAGGCATGATGAAGTTCTCACCTCGCTTGCAACCGTAGTCGTAACCCTTTTGAATCATTTTATCAGAGTTGGTAAGATAACCGCAGATTTCGCTGTACACGGTAATTCCCTTGGGAATGTAGGGCTTAAGCAGTTCACCATACTCACTCCAAATGTCAACACCATAAAACCCTTGGGTAACATTCTTGTTGATGTACTGATTCTTGATGACACCACGGCTTGAATAAACAGGACCGTAATCAACGCGATAATCCTGAATATACTTACCCTTGAGGGACTTGATTCGATTCTTCACGACTTCACGCTGCCAATAGAAACGCTGTTCCTTACGGCCAAGCATCTTCAGTTCGCGATTGATAATCTTATTGTTGCGGCGCTGGACCAATGACAACTTGATAGGGATACGAGTAAGAATGTTAGCATTAATCGAACTGGTTCCATGACACTTGGTTGAAATAGTAACAACTGTTATAGGGGTTAATCTCCACATATTCGCCTGCAATTGTGAAGTTGAATAATGATATGAGAATTGTCCAGGAATCATCCTATCAAAACGCTGAAGTTTTTTCATGCGCTTTCGGAAAAGTTTATCGGCCCGTCCATGGCGAACTTCAGGGATTGGGGGTACATAAGCCTCGGCGAACAATTTACCGTCGATTGTGTCGAACTCGAATGGGTGTTCGTAGCCATTCTCGTCAACAGTGAAGTAATCCTCAAGGTTTACATCCTCGAGTTTCTTATTCCAATTGACAAGTGATTCCTTCTTGAATATGCAGCCGTAAGAAGGGCAACCACGAAGGCGGATCAGTTTAACACGACCGTGCTTATTGAAAAAGCCTACTAGTTTCTTAGCCTCGTCGTTCTTGCCTTCATCCATAAGGGCAAGCACATCCTTGGCGTTCTTGTTTAGTTCAAGAGAACCGATTTCAAACTGATTGTTGACTGATAGGAATTCCTTGTTCAGTTGGGTTTCGTTCATACAATAGATGACAGGTTCACCGGTCTCGAACATTCCCTTGGAAATAACGATGCTGTTACCATCAACGATGGTCTGCACAAGGAAATCAGATCCTTCAATGTCCTTCATTTCCCCAATGCGCACAATTTTGGCGCAATATTCATTTTTCATATTTTCACTCGCGGTGAAAATGGGTTTTGTATTTTTTGCCATATTATTGAAATTGTCTATATGTTATAATTGTATTTGGTAGAATGTTATTTTTTTTCAATACACCTGCAATACATCCATTTTTCCATTTCTATCCTTGTCAAGCATCACAAAGTTAACATCGCCTATATATTCGCTGTTATGGTAATGGAAATGTCCATAAATCCATTTTTTAATCGGATGCCCGTCAGACAGCAATTTGTTGTATATATTTGTCATCACAAGCCGTTCGTAATTTATGTCGTTATCCAGCATTGGATCATGTTTTATCCAATTCTCAATACCTTTTTTTGTCAAGGGACACGCAAACGATGGACATGTGTGTGTTGCCACAATGTCAATCTGAATTCCTTTTTCTTTCAGTTCATCCAAAGATGCTTCATCATAAACCGGGGCTTCATCCATCCAATAGCATTTCTTTGCCTTCAGTATAGCCTCTTCTTCAGAAACCTGATGGTAACGCATATACTTTCTTACATAAGCCGCATTGTATTCCATACGTTCTACACGGTCAATGGATGTGGCGCCTCCAACACAAAGTATGTTATGGCCATATGTTTGGATGACCGTATAGTCTTTTACGGTTTTGAATCGTTTCTTGTTAATTAGGTTATGGTCGTAATATTCCTTCGACTCGTGGTTTCCGCGTACAAAGAAACAGGTGGCGTTAACTTTGTTTGCAGTTTTTCCAAGCTTATTAAAAACTTGATTATAGTATTCAATAGATTCAAATCCAAATCCGCAATCCCCGCAGAATACATAGGCAACATCCTCCATTTTGGAGAATTTCATCATACCGGATATACCGGTGAAATCCCCATGAATATCCCCAACGAAACATAGGTTTTGGTGTTCTGTTTTAATGACCTCCATAGAATATTTCTCCGGTTAAAATGTTTAGGTTTCCTTTTTTAAATCTGGAGCACTTGCAGTTAGTTTTGACCGGCTTATTTAACTTTTTTGATTTGAGCCAACAAATCGCGTCGTTTTTGACTCCAAAGTGCTCCATTCTGTACGCACATTTCTCTTCCATTACTTCTTGTTGTTTTTGCCAATGTAATAACCGGCTGCACCGGCGATGGCAATAAGAATCAGTGTTCCCATTTTTAATCCTCCTCGTTTAATTGAATAATGACTTTAATTTGTTTGTTGAGTAATTTGTCGAATACCTCGTGTTCACCATTCATAGCGCATGATGTAATTGAAAAATGAAACACTTCGCTGTCAGGATCCATAGGGTTATCCCCTAGGTAAACAACATTTGCGCATTTCATTGTACCGTCCGGGGAAACCGTAAGCAAATCATCGGTTCCACCCTGACACTCTAAGATTGTTTTAAACATGTTTTTATAATGTTTTTTTTTATTATTTTTCAGCAGACTGCTTTACGAGTGTAAGTTTGTTATACTCGTGCGGCTCAGGAAATTCAATGCCATTCAACATCCTGTATATTTCAGATTCGGGGATTTGACCCTTCCTTCTGCTAATGTTATCCTCAATAGTCGGTGCTTCTACATAAACATATTCATAATATGGTGCGAAGCGAAGGAATTCTTTATGATATGCATCGCGATAACGCTTTGTGAGATTCAAATTGTCTATGATAATATCATGCCCGTTCTCAAGATGCTCGACAGCCTTTTCCATAAACACTTCAGATACCTTTGATTCTTCTTTTTTACCTAATTTTGCCTTCTCACCGTGTTTCACATACCCAAGTTCCTCGCGAATAATGTCTCTCGAAATAACAGGAAGTTCGGGATGGTTCTCCTGAATCCAAGTACTTTTACCACTGCCGGCTATACCCAACATCACATATACCTTAGGTGAAGTGACTGTTGAACCATTTATCGCACCATAATAGTGACGTTCAAGGTCGAAATGGGTCAAAGAACCGGAAAAATCACTTGTCAAAACGCGTTCAATACGCTCGTTTACAAAGTCATCGCCATCACGGGATTCATCGTTTATTGATCCCATGGAATCGGCATAATTGAGGTAACACAATTCAAGGATATTGCCACGGTCAAAATAGAGACGCATCATGCGTTCATAAACCTTGGTATCAACATCGAATATATGATGTAACGCCATATGCTGTCTTACAAGCCAACAGATGTGTTCGCGAAGATTAATATCCGGTTCATCGAAGAAAAGTTTACGTGTAATACGCTCACCCTCAAGGCCGTGATTCTTGGTTTTATATTCCTTCAAACCATCATCCCATTTGGTTGTGGTAGCCTTTCCAAGGTCGTGGCATAATGCTGCAACCAACAAGGCAACTTTGTTAATGTGATACTTGTTAAGGGCTGCTTCAGTGGCGTCATTTCTAAACGGGGCTCCGTTTTTCAGGATATCCTCCATCTTGCGTACAACTAAATTTGTATGTACGCCAACATTCCCCTCTTTATGCCATACTTCGGATTGTGGGGTTTCGTTCAAGGCGACAAACTCGGGTATTGTACCAACCACACCCCAATTGATGCCACCATTCAAATCCAATATATCATGTATCCTCATAATATTTTCATTTAAAATTTCAACACCATAAAGATACTAAAAAATAACGAATACCATCAACTTTTTTTGTTAAAAGATGTTAATCATTTAGGCTTCGTACCTCGTAAAGTGTAAGCAGTGTATCGTCAGGGAGTCCCTTTATGAATTTATCGAAATATTCGGCTATCCATTTTTTATCTGAAATGGTATAATCCAATTCATGGTATTTTCCGTCCTCGGTGATTACGCAATTGGTCCAAAAACAGCAACTGTGTTTAACATATTCGTCGACGTTTTTGAAATTGGCAAAATATTGTTTACGGTTCTGCATATTCTTTTTAATGGTTTCCTCAGTTTCGTTTTGAGGTTCCCTTCCATTTACACACAATTCCCACGCCGCCTTGTATATTTCGGTGTTCGCCATATGGTTCTTTGGCCAATCTATTTCACCATTCCTTGCCGAATAAGCCTTTGTTCCGTCCTTCAATTTAAACGGATCACTGAAATCACTCTCTTCTCCGGTACGTTTCAATTGTGCATCATAGCATTTTTGGTATTTGTATTTTGCCGTGGGATTTTCTGTGCTCCAAGCATCACCGGTTTCATCATCCAATTTAAGGCCTTCGGTTGCTACCTCATAAAATTCATCGTCATCCATATCCTTGGTATCAAGATATAAATTCCTGTAAATTTCCTTCTGTACTTCAGATAGTTTTATTGTAGGTGAATTAAGTATAGCCTCGAGAGCCCTTATTTGGTTATCCCTAAGTTTTGCTCTATCACTGTATTTAAAACGAACATACGGTTCGACAACAGTATCAGCGGAATACATCGAGCATTTCTCATCCGGGTGTTCTCCGATGACCAACAATCTTTTAATTACTGCTTTCGCCATTTGCCTTCGTATTTTTAATTAAATCTTCCAATATTTCCTGTGCTTCTTGAACGTTTCTCTTCGCTTGCCTGATGTTCTCAAGTTGTTCTTCAGTATATGGCCGGCAACCCATTGAGTAACTTTTTAGGTTAACGTCTCTCTCACAACCTAATTCCGAAATTTCAAGGCGATACCAATACCATTCCTCAAACATAGGTTCAGGTATATCATTGTCAATGTCAAACCGAACATCATCGAAATTGACGAACAAATCGCCTATTGCACATATTCCACCAACGTCATCACCAACCCACATATCCGGTTCATAAAAGTACTCATGCTTTTTAGACCACTCCAGCATATAAGCATGCACAACTTCTTGAAAATTCAACTTCAGTTTATTTCTTGATGGCTTAATAGGATTTCCCATTGCTTGTTGGCGTATCATTTTTAATATTATTCACAAAGTCATGTGCCATACGGACAGCACTAGTAGTTCTATTACGTTCTTTATATTCAAAATCTTTATCGCTGTATGCACTTTTGATTGCATTGAAAAATTCTTCTGATGAATTAGGACCATAATCAAAAAACTCAAAAGTCAATTTCTCAACATCTCCGGATATTTTTATACACCCATATTCAGTATAAAGCGCTTTGGTTTCGTTCTTATAGGTTTTCCTGTCTATCTCACCACTATCAAGTTTATCTTGTATTGTTTTTAACTTACCATAGTATTCATGCCAAAGCGCGTTCCTACGCTTATATTCGTCATTCTGTTTTACTTTTTCATTAAAGTCATATAACGCCCAATAATTCTTATCAGGATCCTTTTTATATTCCTCTATCTTCTTTTTCATTTCCTCTATCTCTTCATCCGAATAAACGATTTCTGAACGATATGGAAATACATAATACCAACGTAAACCCCTTGTTGCTTTCTTCACTATTTTATCATATTCTTCCATGGGAAGATAAAAGAATTCCAAAGGAAATTGTCTTTGCCCATCTTTCCCATTTATATATGGTGCGTATTTCACTAAATTTTCAAATGTAAACTTGAAACCTTCAGGCAGTTCATCTTTTGGAAAAACCGTCTGTGCTTTACTGTACATTTCCTCTATCGCAGGATAGAATCGCTTCTCTAAAAGGTCTTTATTGGTCATCGTGTATTCCTTTATATTCTATTTTATTATTTTTGATTTGTTTTTTTATGATTGCATCAAATTCATACCATGAAATCGGGGCGTAGTTGTTATTATCCACACCGACATCATATTGGGTGGGAAACAGCATTTTAAGTCTTGGGGCATCCGCGCTTGTGTCATTAGGGCGCATATGAACGTGTCCAAATGCCGAATATACCAACTGATCATCAGGTCGATATGTACCCGCATAACAAAGAAAAGGGTAGTGGTTAAGGTAGCATTTGCGTTTTTCGACCTCTATTAGCATCTGCATTGTACTGTACTCAAACAACTCATCAAATTGAGCCTGACTTTTAAGTTGCTTGGTGTCATGGTTGCCTTTAATCAATATGATTTTACCATTAAGTCGTTCTACAATCGGACGCCATTGGCTAATCGGCCCCCAAGCAAAGTCACCAAGGTGAAAAACAACCCCGTCCTCAGGAACCTTATTGTTCCAATTGTCAATAAGCGCCTCATTCATTTCCTCAACGGAGTTGAACGGACGCTTGCAGAACTTCATTATGTTCCCATGATTGAAATGGCTGTCGCTTGTCAGATATACTTTTGACCCATCACTGAAATGGTGTTGTGGTTCCTGTTTGCCCATAACTTAACAAGTGAATTGATATTGATCAATACCGGCAAATTGTCCATCCCCTTCCTTATATGTTGTATTAGAAAAGGTTCCTTTGGTATTAATGCTGTAGTTATCAGGTTTGCATCTCAACGGGCAATTAACGCAATCCATGTGTGGATTTGTACAATCATCCCAACTCCTGCACACCATTCCACGAAACGCTTGTGTTTCAATGATATTCGGAAAAAGTGTTTTCCATTCTTTCTCTTCTTCCTTCAACATTTCATTGATGGTCAACAATGCAGCAAGTTCCTCTTTTGGCCTCTGCATCAACTCGTCGAAAATTTCTTTATATTCCTTCATGTTCGTTAAATTTTGTTATATGGAACGGGCACTTCCCTGACATATTTCTTGCTGAGTTCCGGATCAGTGATCAAGTTCCTAAGAATACCATAATATTGAGGTTCTATCATTCCTCCATTGAACATAATTCTGTCTCCGAGGACATCAATATCGCTGCCAACCATCAAAGTCCCACATTCACAGGTATAATCCTGTATTAATCTGAATCTGTGATATCCGTTCATATTTTATTTCTATTTTATATAGAATGTAACGTTTTCGAGGCGACAAAAACAACTCATTTTACCGGCCATACTTTACCCTCATAGACACTTTCTTTACACTCCTGAAGTTTCTTCAAAATATTGGTCTTTGCACCCTTCTTATCATCCTTTCTGAACACCCAGAATGCGCTTGTATATTTACGGGCATGCCCCTGTTTTTTTATCTTAGAAGCTGATATGAGTCGTGCCTTCGCCTCAAGGAAAAACTGATCCTGTATATAAAGACCACAGTCGGCGGCACATAATGCAGAGAATTCACTTAATAGGTGTTGTAACCCTCCGCTGACACTGCTCTGCATCTTCCAAACCAATATGCCACCGGGTTTTAGGACACGGTTGCACTCGTTTACCCACCAATAAATGTTCTCATAACCCTCCTGCATCGGATACCAACTTGAGAAACGATTGGATATCAAGTTTGAGCCCTCTTTCTTATCAATCACGGACTTACAGGTATGAGGTGAACAGACAAAGGGTAAATCACAAACTAATGAACTGATACTCAATGAGTTAAGTGGTAATTTTCTAAATGGTACTATTCGTTGTATTCCGCTGTATGGCGGTATGCAGTATGTACCGTCGCTGTCAACGTCACCAACATAGCCATCAACTGTATCGAATCCTCCAAGAAAATGGTCTCCGGTTGGGTATACATCAAAAAGTATGCCTGGAATTGGTATCTCATATTTTTGTTTCCTTGATGTCTTGTAGAAGGATAATTTGCTTGCTGTCATGTCGCACTCGAACGGTTCCCCGTTGTTGTGCATGTCCATTATCCACTTTAGGATCTCGGATTGATCCGTGCTGATGTTCTTTATTACCGTGCTGTTGTTAAGTTCTTCGCGCTCCATTCAATTATGCTTTCAAGGATTCAACTTTTTCTTTGATAGTTTGTTCAGATACAAGGCCAACAGTCTTATCTTTTAATTCACCATCCTTATAATAAAGGAGGACAGGAACGTTTCTTACACGAAGATGAGTCGCGATTTCAGGTTCGTCTTCAACATCTATCATTATGAAATTCACATCAGGCATCTTGGCCTTTAAACTCTCGATATTTTGTTCCAAAACCTTGCAAGGTGCACACCATTCAGCACCTAACTTCGTGATTGTCAATGGATTACTCTTGACGAGTTCGTTATATTCGTTAATATTCATGTTTATAGTATTTAGTTAGATAATCTTACACAAAGTTCGTTTCCATTTCCATCATTGTCGGGCAGGAAATCATATTCCTCTTCATTGAATTCACCGTTTGTACCGAAAGTCATACCTTCGATGTTTGTTTCATCAAGCACCACAACGCCTTGGTTCTCACTTGTAAAAAAGACAACATTGTTTTTGTCATTCACAACCTTAAATCCTAAATAAGGGTAATTCATTTTTCTTAATTTTTTTATTATTTAAATTCAAACTCAAGACAAATATACTATTTCTATATATATTTTTGCCTTGAGTTTTATTTTTTATAGTCTATTTCTGACTACTTCTGAAACAACCTTACCGTTTGCGGTGGGGTACTTTTTCTGCACCTCGGAGAGGATATTCTTCATGTCTTTCATAGAAACCTGGTGATCAAGACCGTTGATTATTTCATTGGTATAATCCTTAATATCATCTTCACTTGCTTCCTTTGGAAGAAATTCTGAAAGAATCTTTAATCCGTTTTTCTCTTTTTCGGCAAGATCAAGACGACCTCCATCAGTGAATTGCTTAATCGAATCTTCAATAGAAGCCTTCATTTTCAGAAGCATCTTCATTTCAGAGGCTTCGGTATATGTTTCGCCCGATTTCTCAAGGACAAGCATTGCGCTCTTGATCATTCTGAGGGTATTCAATCTTGTTTCATCTCCACTTTTCATGGCACTTTGAATAAGTGCATCAATTTCGTTTTTCAACATATTCTTTAAATTTTTAAATTATACACTCCAAGTATTGTATTTGCATCTTCAAGGGTATTCACATCGAAACTGGCAATGGTCTCCATGTCCTCGTTATCAAGATGAATATTCCATGCGGGGCACTCATAAGTTGATGGGAGGTTCGCTTTATTCTGCAATATAATCCGATTATCGTTGGAAGTAAGAATAAGATGTCCACATCTACCGTGTTCTTGATGGTATCCTTCAAGTTCGACATCATGGATGTATCCATGTTCTTCCAAATATTCTACGGTCAAAGGTGTTTTTGCTAGCATATTTCAAAAATGTTTTTAATATCAATTTTTTCCCAAGGATACACATGGTAGGCCCAATCGCTGCCATTAAAGTATATTTCAGGTACACCGTAATGACCGTACTTGCCAATGAAACTATAACGTCCGTTATCCACACCGAAACATTTTATAATACCACCGGGGGTAAGTTTGGTTTTTTTCTTTATGATATCGACGACTCTATCCTCAAACTCCCTGTTGCGGTTCATCCAAACGTAAACAGAAGAAGGTTCGGGTACGCCTATCATATAAGATAACTCAACCTTTGCACAATCACATATCCCTGATGCAACAATGTTCTTTGCAAGATAGCGAGACATGTAAGCGGCTGAACGGTCAACCTTTGTCATATCTTTTCCCACAAGAGCGCCACCTCCAACTTTACAATACCCCCCATATTGGTCAACAACAATCTTACGACCCGTAACCCCGCAGTCAGAAACAGGACCTCCGATATGCCATGAACCGCATGGGTTGATATCGAGTTTCCAACCGGGTTGGTTTATGTATTTCTCGAATATATTTTTGTCGATATCGACAAGGTTTTTCTTGATACATTCTTCAATGTGAGCACGCAAATCCTCAAGATTCTCCAATGCGTCATAGTGCATTGTTGAAACAAGGATTGATTTGAGATGCGCGTTTCCAAATTCATCATATTCGACAATCACCTGAGATTTCGCATCCGGACCAATAGAAGCACGCCCTTCAATGAATCTGCATATGCATTTTGCGATATAATGGCCAAGACCGAGATATGCAGGTGTTTCATTGCTTGCGTATCCGCAAACAAAGCCTTGATCACCTGCACCAATATCCATACCCCCGTCAACACCGTTATGAATTTCAGGGGACTGCTTACCGATAAGGTTTATGATTTTTATGTTATCTGGAGTAAGCCCATGGTTTACCGGAAAATTTAAGTCACTATACACATCCCTTACAATAGCATCGTAATCGACTGTACCCGTTGAACCGATTTCTCCGCCCAACACGACAATATTGTCCTTAACCATAACTTCAATCCCTGCGCGGACATTTACATCAACTTTGTTGAATTCATTAAGGATGTTGTCCGCGATACGATCCGCGATTTTGTCAGGGTGCCCATTTGTTACGCACTCACTTACAATTGTTCTTTTACACATGTTATTAGAATTTTAGCGTTATTATTAGAGAGGCAGCAATTTCAATAAATCAACCTCTTTTGTTCTTGTTCAAATATACTATAGTTTCATTAAATGTTGCCAAACCGGATAATTAAAATTTGTTTTAATAACCCGGTGCCGATATAAGTTGATTATAATCATACCCACCAAGAAAATCAGGTACTTCTACATTTTGATAACGTTTGATTTTCCTTGCAATTTGCATGTTTTTATCTTTATAGTAGGATAGTGATATTGACCTCAGCATATGCCATTTGGCATCGTAGATTCCACTACCATCTCCATATATATCGTGATATTCTATAAAGGATATTGGTGTTGGATGTAAGGTCATAACGGCAATTGCGCCATCCCTCCATTGGCCAGCGACATATTGCTCGTGTTCCAAAGCCTCAGGTGTCGAACCATAACCTTTTGGGTCTTCGTCTATATTGTATATCAACTCAGGTTTAACAAGACAATAGTACTTGTATGAACCACCGTTTGATTGGTCTGTACCGGGTTCTGAAGCCCAAAAATAGTTTCCGATGTCAGAGTTTTTGGAATAGGTATTTGGTTCTTGTCCTATGCTATCAACAATTCCATTATTGATGCGTCTGTTTGAGTCATGCTCCAGTACGACATATCCGTTCCACATTCGCATAGGTTGACGTTTAGCCGATTCATTAAGCGTACCGCCTTTCAACGGGTTATAGTTGTTAATAAACCTAATTTTTTCTATATCTGCCATCGTTGGTGTATGTCTTCGTGTTTATGCAATCTTGTTGATGGTTTTGCGCATGGCAGTACGATACATGCCATTGCCGGCGGTTTTCCCATTGAGTTTGTGTGCATACTCGAATATATCCTCTGCCGTATCTTTAAAACCGTTTTTTGCCCTATTCTCCACTATAAGTTTAAGGTTCTCATTTATTTTTTCGTTCATTTCATTGAAAATGGAAAACGGTATCGAATATTTAAATTCCTTGCCAAGATTACTGCCGACTGATGTGTAAAAGTCGTCCGCATCGGATTCATCAACATATTTTACCTCACTGTCCTTTTTAACATAATCATTTGATTCCGGATGATATGGAGCATTCGTATCGGCTTTTTCCCAGTATTGCGATAATACCTGTCCGTTTTCAAGCACATGATAAACAAACGATGTCTGTTGATATTTTCCGCAGAGATACTTGCAAGTTCCCAAATCAATATTAAGTACCATGAAAGAATGCTCAATATTGCCAAATTTACCTTTGGCCGGTATGACAATATAGCCACCGTTTTTCAAATCACCAATCAGACTTTTGTTAAAACGACGGTTACGCGCACGCCCTGCATCTTGCGAATCGGGATTCTCAGCAGTAAATACGGCAAAGGTTTTTATTGCATTGTATCCGCCTTTACCTTGCTTGAATGCTCCGCTAATATTATCTATATTGCGTTTTTTAGCATTTATACTTGCCTCATGTAGGACTTCTCTTATCATTTCCTTAATATCGGACTTCTTTAATTTCACTACCTTCTCCATGTATAAATCGTTTTACTATAAATAGTCTAAATCTTAGATATATCTAAGTTTTTGATATATTTAAAGCACATATCCCTGTCCAATTCCTTTGCATTATTGAATGCCATTTTCAGTAGATATTCTTTGTACTTTTTTACTTCAGGCCCCGGATTAATCCCCTTGAACTCCATGATTTCGTCTCCGCTTATGGGGAGTTTGTAATTGAACATGGCATTTCCGTCGTCCAAAAGTTCATTGGATCGTTCAAGTATCTTCATAGCCTGATTAGGAAGACAATATTTTGCTCCATGTGAAAGATTGTCGGCATGTATAAGATAAATGCAAAGATTAAATCTATCCTCGGTAACGCATTCATATTGAAATTTCCTTATGGATTTGTCTTTCGGTGTGTTGTCCCCAACTCCCTTGAAACGCATGTGGTTCCTAACCATGAAGCACACTTCATCAATAGTATCATTAGGAAACTTGAGCCTTTTAAGTATATCACGTGTCATCTTTTCGCTTTCGTACTCGTGATTGTAGAAATGAACCTTTCCTTCCTTCTCCGTATAGGTTCTGATTTTTCCAATATCATGGAATACGGCCCCGAGCATAAGGAATTCTCGTACTTTTTTATCTTCTTTCTCAATTTCTGACGCGTGTTGGATAACTTTCATGGTGTGTTCCCACACGGTGCAATAATCATGATATATATTCTGTTTCATTCCGTAGGTTTCCTTGAACTCAGGGATGAACTGTTCCAATAGCCCTGTTTCCTTGAGCAAGACCATTCCCATTACAGGATTTTTCGACAAAAGTATTTTCACAAACTCATCCTGTATACGTTCCTTTGAAATGATTTTCAGCCTTTCTGCGTTACGCTTCATTGAATTATATGTTGTTTCATCAATATCCCACCCAAAACGGGAGGTAAAACGTACACAACGCATGAGTCTCAAAGGATCATCATTGAATACTATATCAGGATTGTCATTTGTAACCCTAATGATATGCTTGCCAATATCTTCCCTGCCTTTTCCTGTAATATCAAGAACCTCACCCGTTGATACGTTGATGTATAATGCATTGATTGTTAAGTCTCTACGAAATGCATCTTCCTCGATAGAGGCATAGCATGTTTCAGGGTTTCTACTGTTCTTGTCGTGATATTGTTCTCCTCTTGTTTGAACACACTCAAGTTCAATCTCAGGAAAGTTTACCGGTCGGAACATTGCAGTTCCGTACGTAGGATAAGTTACGACTGAACCCTTGGTATACCCATTTTGTTCCATCCATTCGGCGAATTCTAATCCACCGTTATTGGATGATATGACTAAATCAATGTCTTTGATATCCTGATTCATTAAAAGATCTCTGACACATCCACCTACAGCATAAAGAATTCCTTCCCACTTAGTCCCGTTGATTATATCAGCAAGCCACGTAACGACTTCTCTAAATTTTTTAATTGTCATCTTTTTAATCTTTTTAATGTTCAACAAACTAAAGATAATAAAATAAAAAGAATATATGAATACCGGAATATTAAACTTTGTTAAAGAATATTTATCTATATCATGCAGAAGATAGTACGTTTAACAGAAGAACATATTCGTAGTATTATCAAGGAAGTGCTCCATGAACTTTATGAAACAAGTGCTTGCCTTGGTGCATCTTATGGTGAAGTACGGCATTTGGCACATGACGTTAAAGCCGGTGACCCAGATGCCATTGACCGTGCCGCCCTGTTAATGTCCAAATACGTTCCGCCACGTTCTGTATTGATTCCCATTCCGCAACACACCGGTCACGCAGAATATACTCTTAAATTAGCCAAAAGAATAGCACAGTTATCAAAGGGTGTTGTTATTGACGTGTTATCGATGGCTAAACGCGATACCACATTATATGTACAGAAAAAACGTGGAGCAAACATCAATAATTTAAACCTTGGATTCAGCGTACACTATGACCCATCCATTGCACAACAACTAAAATCTGCAAGGAATGTAATCCTTATAGACAATGCCATTGACAGCGGTTTGACCTATGATCAATCAAGGGAAGCAATAAAGCAAACCTACAATGTAGACGCATGGTTGCTTACACTCGGCGCTGTTACAAATCCGAAGGATAACAGTCACGACGTCATCAGAAGCACATATGCAACCTATCCGTTATACGAATGTAGTGAAAAGGCAAAGAACACTCTTTTATTTTAATTTAAAAGATTTTATTTCATTCAGTAATTCATTTAAATTAATGTATAGATTATTGTTATATATGGTGAATTTATTTTCAAATATTTTATTTTCGGTATTTGTAAAATAAAATAATGGAATATCATGTTCTTTACATAAATTAAATTTTATTTCGTCTTTTTTTATTTGTTCATCAAATGTATACTTTTTTTGATATACTTTTAATTCAACAAAATGCTGTTTACCTTGGCATTCAATTGCAATATTGTAATCAGGTAAATAAAAATCCAATCTTAATAAAGATTTATATTTTAACCATGTAAATTTTTTCTCCTGTTCATATTTAATGTTATTTTTTTCAAGAAATTTTTTAACTTCCTGTTCTAAAATACTTTCTTTGAATAATTTACAGCCTACACCGGATAACAATTTATTTGGTGTAACATTTCGTTCACCAATACCATTTATATTAATAGTAATTGGGGTGTGTGCATTGATATATTTGGAGTTTGAGATATCTATATGATTTTCCCCATAAATTTTATCTAGTTCTTTTTGTAAAGTCTCTAATGTTTTACGTTGTTTGTTTGCTCTCCTTTCAACACCACATTTAGGGCAACCTCGACCACGTAAATGATCATGTGGAGTCATTTGAAATTCGCCGTGTTCAAGACCATTTTCGTCTTTTTTATGACAAATGAACGTTGTTTTAGCATATGCCCCTTTATATTCCGTTTTAGCATGGTCATATATATCACCATGTATATCTATACATTGTTTTAGAAAGGATTCATTGTTTTTTTGTTTTCCTACACATTTAGGACATCCCTGACCATGTAAATGGTTATTAGGGGTTTGCCAAAATTCACCGTGTATTGGGCAAATTATACATACCTTATTATCTATCCCTTTATAGGCTACTTTACTATAATCATATTTATCACCGTGTACCTTGCGCGCTCTTTTTATGAATTCTTCTAATGTCATTTTAATATTACCAGCACATTTAGGGCAACCACAACCTTTTTTGTGATTATATGGAGTTTGCCAGAATTCTCCGTGTTCAATTCCAAATTCATCTATTTCGTGGCAAATCATACATGATTTTATGTCAACGCCATTATATTCCAATTTAGAATAATCATATTTATCACCATGTACTTTTCTAAATTCTATTACACATTCTTCTTTAGTTATTTTCTTCATTTTTATTAATGTGGTTTATTAACTGCCCACATTAATAAATATAGTGGAATTGAAAAAATATTACAATTGATATGTTTTACGAATATCAACTAATATGCCATTCATGCGTTCACGGTTAATAGCATCAGGGATTCTTGAATTTGCGATAGCTTCTTCCAACTCTTCCTTTTTTGCAACCAA
Organism: Isotricha sp. YL-2021b; assembly: GCA_023805745.1. Lineage (NCBI taxonomy): Eukaryota > Ciliophora > Litostomatea > Vestibuliferida > Isotrichidae > Isotricha > Isotricha sp. YL-2021b. Next base: position 327,754 of record JAJJKW010001449.1, on the reverse strand, counting down.
ACGTTCAATTAACGTATCATAATCATATTTATGATTACGGATATCACGAAGGAAATCTGCATCAATACCACGTCTGTTAATATGAACTTCTCCAGTTTTTGCAATTTCAAGCCCCATGTAAAGTAGTCTAAATGAATGGCTTACATTTTTTGCATCAAAATTGTGACCTAAATTGTCTTGGTATCGTTGTGGATTGCGTTTCTCGACCCATGTCTGATACTCTTTGTACTTACGGCAATGTGTCTCAAAGCCGTTCTTATTGTAGCACATGGTACAAATTGGTAGAACAAATTTCTCGATTGAACTGCAACGCACATCATCACTGTTACCATCCTCGCGAACAATACCACGGTATCCGACAGGTTTTTGGTGTTCATCAAACCATTCTTTAATCACCGAAAAAGCCGGAACCTTCATATAGTCCATAACGAAATTGAAATAGTTGAAGTCATCCTTGAACTTCTCGAAAACACCACCGTATTTCTCTGCGTTATGTGCGCCGAAATCATAGAATACGCTATAGCACATTGGCATATTGTTCAATGACACAAGTCCACAAAAACGCTGTTCAAGGCCACGGTTCTTAAGCCATTCTCGCATGTTAGAAGTACCCTGTTTATAGGTTGTATAGCAGAAGTCAAGTGGCCATTTACGGGTTTCAATCGGCTGAACACACATCTTGTTATAACCTTTACATCTACAAATCTGGTTATATGCGTACGATACAAATGGTTTGAAACACTCCTTCGTTACAAATTCCTGACGGTGTTTCTTAATTTCGGTAATTATGGGGTGTTCGTATATAACGAATTCATCATCCACAAATAACGATTCGAGAATGTTTGGATTTGAGGTACAGAGTAGATTCATATACTTTTTTAAACCATACCATACCTTATCATGTTTTTCATCAGCAATTTCATCTTGGAAATCAAACCCAAGTCCAAGTACCTGATTGATTGGTTCGATATAGACGCCTCCCTCGTCCCAGTCGGACAAATCGTTACCATTTTCATCAATTATATTAGTTCCGTATGTGTGTGAACCCCTATAGTAACGATATAAAAGCAAGCCCTCTTTTTCAATATCTTCAAATGTATATTTTTTCATCTTATTCAATATTTGATTTGGATTCGTTATTAATTACTTTAGTTAGTTGTTTAATGGCTTCGTTTGCCTTCGGTTCACTCATGTAATAAAAAAGCGTATCGCTTTGACCTTTCCTATAAACGTATAGTTTATGGTCAGCAGTATTGAAATACATGGCCTCAATACCATCCATGTTCAGAAAAAGGGTTCCGTTCTTTGTTGTGATATTAACTAGCATATATTTTCCTCGTTTAGTTCTTCTGTTTTTTGATAAACACCATTAGCCTTGTCAATCTCCTCGCAGCAATAATCCATGAATGATTCCGCTTCAAATTCACTTTGGAAGTACGCGTTTCCTATATCGATTCTACCGGCTGACCCTAATCCACATAACGAAATGCAAAATTCCCCTCCATGTGTAACATTCTTTGTGACATAGGCCACGTTATATGGATTAACCATTAAACTATCGCTAACTACTATCATAAAGCGCCAATTTTAAACTTTTCAGAAAGGTCGTTCCAATCGAGGTTTTTGTATTCGGATTTTTTTTCTTCGACTCTAGGCTCTTCCTTTTGGGCATAACGTTTAACCATTGCGTTGATTCTTTCTTTTTCGCAGATAGGGCAACGATTACCGACATATCTGAAATGATGTACAGGGCAAATCTTTTTGTTAAGCATATTGGTATTTATTATTGATATGGGCTATGTGTATTTAATTTGTGATTCTAAAAACGAATACTATAAAATAGGCGTTACAACCGGTTCGATTGAGAAACGTATAAAGAAACTTCAGACGGGAAACGGTACTGAACTACATGTTGTCTCTTGGTTTGAGTGCGCATATCCATTCAAGTTAGAGAAACTTTTACATGCAAAATTCTGCTCAAAACGCGAACATGGTGAATGGTTCAGTTTATCCACGGACGAAATTCTCAATTTCAAAAACATTTGCGAGGAAACGCAGAGAACTGTTGATATCCTTATGGAAAATCCTTATTTTAATCGTTCGCTTCCTCGTTAGTGCGTTTGTTTAAAACTTCATCGATTTTACTTTTTACTAATCTTTGTTTTAGTTTCTTTATGATATAGTCTCCATGACATGATTCATCTAGTTTACAGTAACATTTAATGTATATTGTGTCATACTTAAGGTAGGCTTCGTAGATTCTGTCAAATTCTTTCTTGAATTCGGAATTCTCCCTTTTGACCATTTCGTCGAAGTATTCCTCGTAAAGTCTTATTGCGGTTTCCCTGTCCTTGACTACTCTTTTGGCCAAAGTCTTTTTATCCTTGATATGTGTGAACGGGTTTGAAAGCGTGTTGGGTCTTGAGACATCAAACACATTCTCACCAAGCATGTCGTTCTCCGTCTTGCATATTCGCTCAGCTCTCGCCATTGTATACAAACAATTTCTCTATTTTACGTTTCTGTTTCATGCCCGTTTTGGTAGTCCCCATTCCATCAGGCACACTTTTCTGCCACACACATTTGAAGTCTGACGGGGCATCATATTCGGATACATATATCGGAGCCCCGTATTTTTCATTTATTTGCCTAACCCAAAGCCAAAACGCGAAATTGTCGAAGTCTTCGATGTATTTTTTCTTCGATTCGTAAGGAGGGTCCGCATATATAACGGCCTTTCTCAAATCAACATAATCCTCTATATCACGGTAATCCCCATGTTCAAATACCGTTTTATCAAGATACTTGAAACTGTCAGCCTGTTTTTTGATACCGTTATAGGCTTCTTTGATATGATCCTCATTCTTCTTCGGATTGAAGTGGGCATATCCATTGAACCACCCACCACCATATGAGCAGCATGTGGCCACATAACCCGTGATATAATCCTCGTAATCCTGTTTGCCGTTAATGAATGCATCCTTGACTCTGTAGTACATATCCTCGGTTACACTTGACGGAATGTTCTTCATACCGTTCTTCTGTATCTCCTTCCATAAAGATATGACATAGTAATTTATATCAAGTGCAATCTTATTCTCATGGTCTATTTTATCCACCAAATTCATTCCGCCGGCGAACAAATCAATAAACACTTTTCCCTCTGTAAGATGTTCGGAGATAAAAGGGATGATGTGTTTTGCTAATCTTGCTTTGCTTCCTTGATATCGCATAAATTTTTATTTTGTTATTTTTTCAACATGACAAAGATACTTAAAAAAGTATGTATTGTTTAATCTTTTTTCTTAAAATTTGTTAAATAAACCCTCGGGAACTTCGAAATTTGTGATGAAACATATTTTGCGTTGCCATCTTCGTTCGCAAAATCGTTGTATGTTACAAATACGCCATCGTCACTTGCATTTCCCTTGAAATTCATAAAACGGTATTTCCCGTCATAGAAACAATAGATAATCTCAGTCCTTATTTTCTCGTGTGCCTCAAGATAATGCGTTTGAAGGTAATCATCAACAAACGGTTGGTTCTGTTCAATGCATTTCTTCCTATCCGTTACTAAATCGGGTTTATTACCTACCATAAATGATATGGGCTTAACTTGTACAAATCTGAATATTTTATCTCCCTTATATAAAAGTATGTCCACGCCGTTACTGTCCCACAAAGAATCAGAAATGTTATCAGTTTCGTTTCTACGTTCCAAACCAAATGATTTGAAATACTCTTCAACAATCATTTCCCCATATTTTCCGGCCAATGTTTCGGTACAGGCATGGTTGATGATAAGGCACATTAATTTCTCAATGTCATTTTCCATGCCATCGGAAAATGTGATTTTTTCTTCATTACAACGCCTTGAAATGTGATTTGCTATGCATTCAATCTGTTTAACACTCCTTCCATACCGCCATGATCCACTCCATTTGTCGTAGTCGAACGTCGGATCCGAATCATCAAGGTAGTCTTTTATGAATTCACACAATTTATGGTTGAAATCACCATATACATAAAGTATCCTGTACTTGTGCAACAACTTGTTGGTATGCCCTATATGGTTCGATGGGGCAAATTCATTTCTCCACAACCCTGAGAACTCAGGAACTTTGTTTGATTGCTTCTTTGCGAAATCGCCCTTTATTATAATCTCTTGAATGTTTGTGCCAATGTCGTCAAATAGCATAATTCAATCTCCATTCTGCTATTTTGCAATATTCTTCAGACACATCGAAACCTATGTAGTGTCGATTCAGATCCCTTGCAACTTTGGCTGTCGTTCCACTTCCAACAAACGGGTCAAGTACAAGGTCATTCTCATTGCTCCAAGTTTGAATGTGGATTTTCGCAAGTTCTTCCGGAAAAACGGCCGGATGTGCAGTGCGATTTTGTGCAATTGCAATTTCAAATATATTGCCGTGAACCTTTTCCGCGTTTATTTTAAAGGTCTTGTGTGTACGTCCGGATTCACCGTCAATGTTCTTGCATGTGGAATCGTATGTTTGTCCGCCACATTTTGTCGGAACCATAATCGGGTTGAATGTTTTTGGCTTGCCTTTGGAAAAAACAAACATGTATTCAAATTCCTGATTGTACCGGTTTTGCTTTAATTGCGGTAGAGGATTCTTCTTCTTCCATATCATCGTATCGTTTAAATTGAAACCTCGCTCCATAAAATAAAGTGCTTGCCTGAACGACGTACCTGTTTCGGAACCGTTCTTTGTCTGATCACCAACAACCCAAACAACCACACCGCCATCCTTCATAACACGATATAATCCATCAACCGTAGAGCAAAAAACACCCCAATTCCAATTCGAAATTGCGCCTCGGTATTGACGCATGTAGTCGTACGGAGGAGATGTAACCACAAGATCAACAGAACCTTCATCTAATTCTGCCAATCCATCAACACAATTCAAACAATATATCTTATCCTTTTCCAGTATCATCCTAAAAAATCCCTTTCGTATATCATTATGGGTTTATTATCACCCATGTAAGGAATTGCACGAATGGTATTGTAATCAACCCATTCCATTGCCTCTTCATCTGTCATTCCTTGTTTAATCATGCAATCAACACATTTATCATATGAATAGACCACATGCCCGTCAACGTCAATACCTACAATTCCATCGTTCAGACCATCGAGGATAATTGCGTTAGGATAAGTTTCAGCAAGATATTCTAAAAAATTATCAATTTTCATTGAGCAAGTCGTTTGCTTGAAATTATTTCCTTTAATTTTTCCTGTTTTTCACCGCCAATCAATTCAATCCACTCTGGATAAGTTGGTGGCATAATGTATAGGGTATTCATTGTTGTAATGCCGGTTTCTGGATCTGTATAGGATTGTTGCCTATCACTCTCCAAAATTTTTAAATTCCTCCATTCCTCGAAATTCCTTCCGTATTTGCCGTAATCAAAGACATGTTCATCAACAATAAACGCAAGACATGTTACAAAATTATCCATATCAGGCTCCATAAATATTTCGTAATTATGCCCAATATCAGTCAGTTTGACAATTTCATTCTTCATATCAGACGTATTTCCTCCATCCAATACAACGATGGTTTTATCATAGTTAGCCCAATGTTTGTATTCCTCGGTATCACCGAATTTAAGTGAATACTCTACAATAGCATGTGCTGCTTGAATTGTTTTTTGTCCAATTGATAGATGTCTTTCTGTAAGACAATACATTCTATATTCCATAATTTATATTTCTTTTGTTGTTGGTACTATATGAAATAATATTTACAACATTATTCTTTTTCACAAATATACTATTTTCAGACTATTTATAGACAAATAAAAATACTTTTTTTGAAAAAATATGAATACTATCAAGGAATATATAAAAGAAAGCGTCCGTCAAGTTATTAGAGAGGATGTTGAACGTCAGGCAATCCGTGAGATTGTTAAAAATGAACTTCGAAAAATGTATAACGAAGGAGTGTTCGAAGGCGATAAACGCGAGGATGATGATGACAAGAAAAAAGACACTGTTGGAAATGCTGATACTGCTACAGCGCAGTTGAAGAACATGCTTGACAATAACCCTATGATTAAAAAATCACAGATTGCTTATAAACTTATGCCAGGTGTTGACCATGACTCTGCGAGACATATTTTTAACGATATGTTAGACCCGAACGAGGATGACAAAATGACAACCAAAGACGCTAATATTGCCATCGATGCAATACACAATGCCGGTGCTTAATAAACATAACATACAGATACAAAAAATGGAAGGTATTTGCCTTCCATTCATTTTTTCTTGCGGACCGGAATTCCCTTTCTTCTTTTTCCTGCTTCTTTATGTCCATCCTTCCATTCACTAAACTTATATAAATCATTTTTCGTTGCCCGTCTTGCTAATGATGCATGATCATGTTTAAAATGTGATTTGATTTCATACCGATTCATTATTTCTATGATTTCCTCATCGGTGTATTTTCTACGCCTATTCGGAAACGCTTCATCAAGTACATCGTACCATTTGTGCCTTAAACATGCATTATATGCCCCAACAAATTTTGCTTCGAATTCAACCGGTGACTCACATTGTTTTGCTGCTTCAAGACATTTATTATGTGTCCATTTTACCTTTAGTAACCCAACAGATCCAGCCGGCTGTTTGTTGATAAGCGTATACCCCAAATCACGATAATAGTTCATGTAGTACCCTTCTTTTTCAACACCTTCTTTTAGTGTACACCCATTAATAAGGATTGTCATTTCCGGTAAATCGAAACCGGTTTCTTCACAGTACCTAAAAACAGTGTCCCTAACTCTACTATTTTGATGTTCCCTATGCCGTTCATCAACTCTACGCTTTAAACACCTTCCTACGTACACGTGTTTCACCTCTTCAAACACATAGCAGTAAACAACATCAATATTATCGTCCTCGTGAATCCTAATATTTCTTAAACCTTCAAAACAATCATCCCAATGATTCTTTTTTGCAACGAACCACGCTTCTTCATATGTTCTTGCAAATTCTGTTCTTGACTTACACAAACGAGACAATTCATAACAGCGTTCATGTGTATAGGATGACACCCTTAATGTTTTTTCTAACCAATCAAATTTATGTAACCATCCACGGTCTTTGGCATATCTGAATATTTTAGGATAATCCTGTTTAAACAGTTTCTTTTTTGTGTACATCTTAGCAATTCTTTCACACTTATCGAACATGGTTTCGAGTTCCGTGCATTGCGTACAGCCATTTCCGCGTAAATGGTCCGCAGGTCTAATCCAAAATTCGCCGTGAAGCGGACAGATTATGCATACCTTTGTTTTTTCATCTACCCAAACCACCTTTGAATAATCATAATAATTGTTATGAATAACATTTGACTTTGTAACAAATTCGTTTAATTCCATCGTTATTACATTTATACCATTATTTATAATATAAATATTTCGCGACACATATTTCAATAAAAGTATAAGAAAGAAGCGACCATTTAACTATAACATACAGATACTAAAAACGGAAGGCTAAATCAACCTTCCGTTTACTTTTATATGGTTTTTCTTTCAAACTATTCATTCATTTCACATGGGTGTGTTAATGATTTTGTTTCTTTGCTCCACAGATGTTCGTTTGGCTTGCAGGTATATACCACACCGGCCTGGATTCCTTCCGTACAGAACTGATGGAGGATTTCCTCGATGTTTGTAAGATTGTCTATGATAAACGAAGCAAGTTCATCCATGTACTGTCTTGTTTCCTCGTCGAATTTCGGACCATCCGGATCCTCAAGAGTTCCATCAATTACCTTGTCCATCTTACCGATGATATAGGCAATGTCTTCATAGATATATGTACCGCCCCAAAGGTTGTAAGTATCGATGCCGTAGAGGTTATCCCCAAAGTCAGATATATTCCTAACCATAATTGGTGCGATTGATTCGGCGACAGGTTTTCCGTCAATCTTTACAATGTTTGATACATTGTACCGACTATTACCGATATTCTTGATTGACACATCCTCGTGGCATGGTTCCACAAAGAATTTAGGTTCAATCTGTTCGAAACGGAGATTCTTGATGAGTTTGATTTGATCCTCAGTGAATTCAATTTTCATTCTTGCCATGTTCTCTTTGTTTTATTAAATATACTATTATTTCTTTGAATTTTGCAAGCCGATTTTTTTTCTTATCTTGGAAATTGCGTTATTGTACTCCCTGGAAATGTTTCTTGTTTCGGTATCAAATGTATTTGCAATCATTTGGAATGTTTCCGGATAACAGCCTATTCCATAGTAATGTGTTACAATGTATTTTTGTTTTTCTGTAAGGTAAGACAAATATTTTTCGACGATGGATTTGATATGTTCCTTGTCAATGTATGTTTCGACATCATTTGTTGAAGTTGCCTCGTTGTATTCCCGATTAAGTGTAATGCGCAATATTTCGGAATCGTCTTTATCACTGTAATCGGGGTCAATTTCATCCACAGATATGGTTAGGGGCTGTATTAAATCATTCTTATTTGAAAATATGATGCCCGCCTCTTTCAATAGTTCCTGTAGTTCTTCGGGTGTTGGATATCTACAGTTCTCGAGGAAAAATTTGTTATTTACCTTTGCTACGTAGGCGTATACCTTGTTTGCGTTTTTTGGTGAAATTAGTTTATCGTCCCCTATAAGGTAATCTACGATATATTTGTTAATCCAAAAAATTGCATATGTAATGAAGTGTTGTTTGAAATCCAAATCGTATTTGTCTATGGCTCTATTGAGACCGATGGTGCCTTCCGATACCAGGTCATTGAAATTATAACCATTGGAGAGGTGTTTTGCCACGGACGCAACAATACGTTGATTGCATTCAATAAGTTTTTTTCTTGCGGCAAGAGATTCTTTCTCAGTGCCATGCTTAACAGTATGGAGGAGTTCCTTCTGTTGTTCCTCTGTGAGTTGTTTGTATCGCCTTATATCAGCGAAATAACGATAAGCCATATCGTTGTCATTCACTGATAGGCTTATTGATTTGCAGTTTACGAGTAGCATCAATTATTTCTTTTTAAGTATGACAATAGATTTGTTTCCTTCGTCTTTGGGCAGGGATTCTGGTACAGCAACATCTGATAACAATACTACGAATTCAAGGATGGATTTCTTGTTTTCCTCCCTTCGCAACAATTCACGTTTCTTCATCATCAGTGTTACTTTCACCTTATCTCCTTTTGCGATGAATTCCCTTGCCTTCTTCGCTTTTATCTCAAGATCATGCATTGAGATGTTGACTGACAATGATATCTCCTTTAATTCAGTCTTATTCTGTTTTTTGGCCTTAGCCTGTTTTTTTAGGTCATATAGGTATTTGGAATAGTCGGCCAATTTCATTACGGGTGGATTTGCATTAGGATTTATTTCAATTAAATCCAATTCCATCTTATATGCCGTATATTTGGCATCTTTCAGGTTACAAATCCTATTTACTGTCTCACCTTCGTTATCGGTGTAAATCAACCTTACATCATAGTTACCGTGCAACTCATCGTTGATTCTCGGTTCCTTGATTTCCTCTTTTTGTTTCGGCTTCTTCGCCATTCAATTGATATTAAAGTTTATTTTTAATTGTTTCAAATATAAATACATTAAGATCCGGTGTATATTCCTCAAGCAATGGTAGCATTTCCGATTTATCCTGTTTACCGTCCCAATTAGAAGAACCTATGATGGGGCATACGACCCTCATACCCCTGAACTCATTGTTTGCGGTTTGAAGAGCATGAATATATGAATCCTTATAAAACCCATTAATCCTATTACCTTTAGCCTTTGCGCATATATATAGTAGGGTGAATATCGGATCATCTCCTTTATGTATTGTAAGCCTTGTACCAAGTCTTCTTAAATCACCGTATGGCTGTTTTATGTTTTCTTCTCTTACATAGGGATATTTATTGGTAATTTCCTTTTGGAAACCACCATTCATTTCTCCATATATGTTGGTGCCAAACATAACCACATCAAAACGTTCGGTTTCATCAATAGTATTATACCCGTTTATTATAGTTAACATTTGAATATACCTTCCTTATCCATCCTCACAATTTCATCATAAAAAACCACGTTGGTTGCATTGGTTACTTTAACGAGTTCGGAATACTCAACCCATGCATATTTGTCAATTTCAGGCCAATCACAATTGTCTGCCATATTTGAAAAGCAAACCTTTGGGTCGATGTTGCCATATTTGACGGCAAATGCAGTAACCCTCTTTTTTGGGTTCTGTTTGACTGTTGTAATTTTCACAAGATGTTTCTCAACATCCTGTGGTAACTTTATACCGGATTCCTCATTGAACTCCCTTATTGCGGCCATAAGTTCATCCTCTCCGTCCTCAATACCCCCTTTAAGGAGTGCCCAATATGATTTCTTCTTCCAAAACGGACCACCCGGGTGGCCCACAAAAAACTCATATTTACCATCCGTTACTCTAAACGGAATAATTCCTGCACTATGCTTCACTTTGTTTTATGTTGTTTTATATTTGTTGACTTTTACTAAATTTCCACATTGCGGACATTTCACAAAAACTTCATGCAAAATATAATTGTCCTTAAAAGTCGGCCATTTACATTCGGTCTTTTCGGTATATGTATAGTCGTTATTCAACGTGAACTTACAACCACACACTTTACATTTAAACTTCTTCGTTCCTTCAACAATAACAGACATGTCATTTAAAGTTTTTGGAGCCTTTCAGCTCATTTATAAGTTTTTCCTCCGAACGACTGATATCCTTCGGGAATTTATGTTTAACCTCAACAAGCAATGAGCCTCTTTTACCATCTCCAAGTGGCATGCCAAGGCCATTGAGTCTTAATATTTTACCTTCCTTGGTGAATTTGGGAATATCAACCGAAATTTTCTTTCCAGCAAACAATGGTATTTCTGCTTTGCATCCAGTAAGACAATCCAAGATAGGGATATCGATTGTGGTGTACAAGTTATACTGGTTGGCAATTGCGAAACGTTCGTGTGGATCAACAACCAAAAAGATAATCATATCACCAACTACGGTTTTACTGCGTTCAGCGTAGTTACCTTTACCCGCAATTGCAAATGTGGCTCCATCAACGGCACCGGCCGGAATCTGAATATCCAATTCCTCGCTTGTGACAACCCTGCCACTTCCTCCACAATGTTTGCAAGGATTGATGACAACACTACCCGTACCACCACAATGGTTACACGGAACAGTCTGTTGAAACATCATGTTTCCGTTACGCTCGGTATGCATGACCTGTCCAACGCCTCCACAAACAGGACAAATTTCAATATGCCCACCGGATTCATATCCGTTCCCGTCACAATGTGCACAAGGAACCATCCTTTTATAACGTATTTTTTTAGAGGCTCCGTTATATATATCCTCAATCGACACATGAAGTTTTAGTTTCAATGGCTGTGGCTTACGCGGGCCTGTTTGGTTCTGCTGTTGGAATCCAAAACCACCCATTCCACCCATATCGAATCCAAAACCGCCAAACGGACTACCAAATCCACCCCCACGGAAACGATTCAACATTTCATCAATGTCGTCCATACCCGTATTTCCAAATCCCTCAAAACTAAAGCCGCCATTTGTCCCAAACTGCTCATATTGCTGTTTTTTCTTAGGGTCAGTCAATACATCATAGGCTTCGGTTATTTCCTTGAATTTTTCCTCGGCTTCCTTCTTTTCCGCATCAGATTTGTTGGCAAATTTATCCGGGTGAAACTGTTTGGCTAAAGAACGATATGCACTCTTAACTCGTTTTTCAAATTCGTCCTTTGAAAGTTTCTTGTCTTCGTCGGTTAAACCTAAAATTTTATAATAATCTTTTTGTGACATTCTAATGTTTTTTCAAGAAAGCAAAGATACTTAAATTATTGTAATCTTTATGTTCCAGTTCGTTAAAAAGTTTTAAAAACGGCGGTATATTTCAACCGCCGTTCATTTATGTTGTTGGCTGGATTAACCAACTTCCTGTTGATTCAGATCCTCCTCCGTAGGCTGCTGCTCTGCTTGTGCACCAAAACCAGCATTCTTCATCACATCCTCCATAGGATTGGCATTATCGCCATTAGGTGCAGCATACATTTTTGAACTGATTTCAAACCACTTGGACTGAATTTCCTTTTCAAGTTCCTCAAACTTACTATAGTCGTTGGCATCTTTGATTTTCTTGAGTTCATCGATTTTACCTGTGAAATAGGTCTTATCATCCTCAGTGAACTTCTCGTTATCCTTGAAGTTCTCAATCTGCTGCTCAGTCTGATAAATAAGGGACTCACAACGATTAGCCTTCTCTGCGGCCTCCTTATTGCGTTTGTCCTCCTCTTCATGCTCTTTGGCCTCGGCCTTGAAACGTTCAACTTCCTCATCAGACAATTTACCCTTGTTGTCAATAGTGATGTGCTGTTCCTTGTTAGTGCCCTTATCAACAGCCGTAACCGTAAGAATACTATTACTATCGATATCAAAGGTTACTTCAATTTGCGGGATTCCACGACGAGCGGGCATTATACCGTCAAGTGTAAACATACCAACTGTCTTGTTGTCCTTTGCCATCGGACGAAGGCCATTAAGAACGTGAATGGTAACTGCCGGCTGATTGTCAACAGCAGTACTAAAAACTTGTGACTTCTTACATGGAATGGTGGTATTCGCCTCAATAATAGTTGTTGCAACACCACCCTCGGTTTCAATACTGTAATTCATAGGGGTAACATCTAACAGCAAAATATCGCTTGCGCCTTCACCACCAACGAGTGTGTTAGCCTGAATTGCAGCGCCCTCGGCTACAGCAAGGTCAAGATTACTCGATTTAATGAGTTGTACACCGAATTCCTTAGTCAAGCGATCCTGAACATACGGGATACGGCAAGAACCGCCGACAAGCAAAATTCCATTAAGATCAGAATTAGTAATATTAGCAGACTTGACTGCGTTCTTGGCACAATTAATAAGCCTATTAATAAATGGCTCAATAATTTGCTCGAACTTACTGCGTGATATCTGTGTTGTGAGGTGTTGAGGTGTTCCATCCTTAACTGTGATGTAAGGGATGTTAATCTCCGCCATTGCGGATGCGCTCAATTCAATCTTTGCCTTCTCTGCGGCTTCCATAACACGGGACATTGCCTGTGCATCGGTGGTGATATCAATACCGGAGTTATCTTTATACTCTTGAACGATGTGATTGGCAACGGCTTTATCAAGATCACTACCACCAAGGTACACATCACCGTTAGTGCTCAAAATTTCAACGACGCCATCGGAAATATCGGCCACAGAATCATCAAGGGTTGAACCTCCAAAGTCAACAACCATAAATTTTCCGCCTTCCTTCATATCAATGTTGGATGATAGAATTGCGGCAGTAGGCTCAGCAATGATACGAAGTACATTCAAGCCGGCCATTTCACCCGCCTTCTTGGTGGCGGCACGGGCATTATCGGAGAAGAAAGCCGGAACCGTAATAACAGCATCCGTAACCTCCTCACCAAGATAATCCTCAGCGTTTCTCTTTAACGCTCCGATGATCATAGCGGAAATTTCCTCAGGTGAATAAAGTTTATTGTTAATTTTAACACGTGGTTGACCATCTTTGTCCACCACATCATATAGAACATGCTTAATGGCCTCATTTGATTCGGCATAAGTTGCCCCCATGAAACGCTTAATAAGGTTTACACATTCCTTTGGGTTAACTATCATTTTACGTTTGGCAGGGCCGCCAACCTTGCGTTCGTCGTTTACAAACGATACTACGGAGGGTGTCATATTAGCACCTTCCTCATTAAATGCAACGACCGGTTTACCGTGCTCCATTACACATACTTCACTAAATGTTGACCCGAGGTCAATTCCAATTGCTTTTTTAGACATTTCTTTAATCTATTTTGTTTAACATTAAATTATTTTTGCATCCTTATATAAACAATATCCATGCCAAAACTGACAGACTGACAATTTGTCAGTTTTTGTCAACTTCTATAAGTTCCGGATTGTCGTATTCGTTTCCGATTATTTTGATATCAAATCCATCACATCTATCATCGTCAAAAATTAAAAGTCCACTTACGGCACCACAATCAACTTTTGCCCGGTAATAAAAAGCGTGTTTAGTATCATTCCAAAATATACGCCCAATCTGTTTGATGTCCCTTTCGTTTCTGTTGTATTCTGTTTTTAGATTATATCTGGTGTATTCAATGACATCACCTTCAAAAATCTTCGTGCCGTTCTTATCGGTCAGACCGCTATATTGCCCGACAGTTTCAGGGTTTACTTTATATTCTGTATAAAGAGCTTTGGTGTCATTAGGGAATACATAAGTCCCACCTATATTATCCCTTACTAAATCTCCATAAACCCATTCATGATTGTCAATACGTTTACCTCGAAAAATTATATCTCTCATTTTTTTAATTTATTACAACAGGGCAAAGATAACAAAATATCTTCACCCCATTGAATATTTTTTCTTAAAAAATGTTAAAAATTTTGGATGGCGTTCCTGTAGAAATCATCATCAATAACAGTCCTTACGTTTTCAGGAACCTCATTATACAATTCCTCCATTTTCTCCTTATTCATGTTGGTATGTTCTGACAGATAGATAGCCGAATCCTTCAACATTTTTTTCCAATGCACTTGCTTGAATGTATTCTCAACATCAGTCATGCAAGTCGTTATTATATTGCGAATTTCAGCATTCACTGGGGATTTCGAGTCGTCATTTATCAGCATTCCACCACTTGTCCCCGGTTCTCCTATCATATATGTTGTGACCTCAGGTCTGTTTCCAAGGCCATAAGTCCTTACCATTGCAGATGCCATTACTGTTGCCTTCTTTAAATCATCTGACGCTCCACTTGTACGTTTGATATCACCGAATATCATTTTCTCTGCAACATAACCACCGAGTGTTACTTTGATGTCATTAAGACAATCTTCTTTACTGTAAATTCTATCTGCGTCGTCATCGTCGCGTAACATAAATCCACCGGTATCCTTTTGAATGGTAGCCGAACAAACCTTTTCCGGAAGTTTTCCGTGTAATTTGGTGTACATAACAAAATGCCCACTTTCATGTGCGGCAATAAGTGCCTGTTGTTCCTTATCCTCGAGTTTTCTGTGGTTGTCAACACGAAGACTCTGTTTGATTTTCACTTCACCAATCACTTTATCATTAAGGTATGAAACGACTTTAACGTTTGTTCCATCGAATGAATATACCATCTTATCTACGGAATCAACGTTATTCTCCCCGAGACTATCGACAACCAATGGAAGTTTTGTTTTAATGATTTCATGGACGGATGAAATAATCGGTCTTGTTCCATGCGTAGGGAATACGGAATCCTTATAGATAATCTCCTTCACACTGTCATCGAATTCAAGGTCGATTTGCCATTTATCCTTGACTGTTGCCGAATATTTTGCCAAGAGAAGATTGATAATTTCTCTGAATGACTTTTCAGAGAATGACGGATAAATCATAAATAAGTTACCAAGACGCCCAATTTGCTCATTTCTAAAACGTTTCCTCAAGGCTTCTTTGATATCAACTATGGTGAGCTTCTTGGTTATCTTATGGAATTGATCTGGTAACATATCAGGATTGACATTAAAACTCATTTCATACGCTTCGTCAAGATTCATCAAAACAAATATGACTGACTTACTGAAGTTCATGTCATAACCCTTACCACCCTTCTTTATTAAATCCTCAATAAATGCACAGAGTTCAAGGAAATCAAATTTACATAACATATCATGGAAGTCAATGTTATCAATGGATTTATAAACCCGTGCATACATATCGGAGAGTTTATTTATATATCCATTCCTGATAAATATATCGACATCTCCATCATCATATGATAAAACATTCAAATCTTCGTTATATACCGGTGCTCCTTGATAGTGTTTTGTGTTATCCGTATTTTCCGGTTCATCGTCTCTTTTCTTGCGTGGAACATTGAATACCTGTTCAAATTTATCCCTATCATACGCAGAAAACGAAGATAAACATTCTTCGGCGTTTACCCAACGTCCATTTTCGAGATTAATCCTACAATTTTTGTTTATACGGTATGCGTAATCCAATAACTTTCGTAAACAATGAATGTCATAGGTGGAAATACGCCTGTGCAATACACCGCTGTCCATCAATTCCCAGAATGGTTTTAAACCGGTTTTATTATCTTTTTCACCTCCGTTCTCGTCGATGGTTGCAGCATATTGGAATTCGTCATAAACAAACATCTTATTTGGTGTGCCGTTGTCAATTGATTCCTCAAAAGTGTCTTCGATTTCCCAAGACTTCATTTCACCGATTTCAGCAAAATTGAAATAAACCATATCACCGGTAATATCAAGTAATTCAGCCAAACGTCTGACGATTTGGGTTTTTCCAGTTCCCGTAAGTCCAACGAGGGTAATAACCAACGGTCTGTCCTGTAGTTCAGGATATAGATACCAAGGGCGTATGTTAAGTAAAGTATCGTCAATAACATTGTCAATACCTATAAGTTCTTCCTTCAAGACCTTCTCCGCGTTTTTTAGAAGTTCTTTTTTATGTTTGATTTCTTCGTTCTCTAAAATTATTGTGTTTGTATCCATGTTTTAAATAACATTATCAATATCTTTAACAAAATCTGCAAGGCTATTGTACCTCAATATCCTGGAGAAACCGGTGCATGGTTTGAGTTCATTCAAATCAATGTTCCTATTATATGGGGCGTTAATTAGTATTCCTGTTGCGCCTTCAGAGCCACATCCTATGAAATTTTCGTGGAAATCATCTATGAAATAATCACAACAGACTATAGATTTATGTGTTACAAACGAAACACTGTCGTATTTAATCCCAACCCTATCAAGCCACATAAGAGTGTCTACCTTATTATGTGTGCTACGTTGCTTGGTTACAATTTCAACAGTACCATATTCATGTAACTTATTTACCGCCTCAACAGCACCTTTAATGGGTTCGCTTTCATAGAACAATTCATGACCGTGTACTTGGAAGAACCAATGCGGAACATTGTCAAATCTTTCTTTTACCTTAGGGAATGATTTGTCAACGTAATATATCGTTACATCATCGTAAGTCATATTTTCGTTGAATTCTTTGTTATAAAGTTCAATCATGTGCGGCACAAGACTTCTCAGCACATCGTCTACATCAACGAGAAATTTCTTCTTGTCCTTCTTTTCCATTGTATTCCCACGTTTCTATTTCTAAATTTGTTTTTTCAAATGTTTCGTATATAATCATCGCAACAATTGCCCATTTCCCACCACCTAGGCCACATCCGAGCTTCTTTGGTATTGCTATGCTTTTGACTCCTTTCTCAACACAGAAATCACGGAGTTTTTCAAATCCGTCTGCAAGTGCATCGTATGAAGTATACCGTTTTCCGTCATAGCCATAATTCAACTGCCCGAATAGATTGCATACAGCCTGTTTTCTTGATATCTTTACAATATTGATATCACCAAGCCGCATTTTAGGATTTGGGATTGTTTTACAATATTCCATATATCCATCATATACAACAGGATAAGTTTCACGAATTGTTTTCGCTATTCCACTTGCCATTCTACCCGTGCAATTGACTTGATGCACAAGTATCTGTGCTTTACTATCTAAAAGTGAGCCTATATAATTCTTAATTTCCATCTTCTTCCTCAATTAGCCATCCAAATATTGATTCTATTTCTTCGCGCTCAAGTTCATCGAAGGTTTTAAATCCGTCCTTCGTTTGTACCAAGGGGCATCCGGGTAAAATAATAGGATGCCATTCCGAAATAAATTCTGTTGTTTCCATCTTTTCGCAAATATACTATTAAATCGTTGATAATTCTTATAATAAACGTTAAATTTTCTTAAAGTTGAAGATATTTATAGTCAAAATAAGTTTTGGAATGCAACAGGAAGTTTGTGATATAATTATGAAACTCTATATGTACGCCGATGTTACTAAAATGGTACATTATAGTACAGATAAAAATCATGCACACGAATTGTGTGATATTATCCGCGATAACATCTTGGACTTTGCCGATGATCTTGCTGAGCAATATTTTGGGTATTCAGGCAAACCATCATTCTCTGATTTCTCATTTGAACAAAGTATAAACAAAACCAACGATCTCGGTCAACTTTGTAATATCGTTTCTGAAATGGTCGATGAATTCAGGGGCAAATGTGAGGATAATACCAAATTGTCAAACATTGTTTCGCTTATTGACGATTTCAAAGGTGATATGGCCAAAGATGCCTTCCTTGCAACATTTGATAAGGTCTCTGACTATAAAATGGGGGGATAATCATGGGATGCAATTGTAAAAAAGGGACTGGTAATGTTAAACAACCGGTTAAAACAAAAAGTGAAGATAACAAAGCTAAATTGATAGAAATTTTTTATGGGATGTAACTGTGGAAAAAAGAAATCCGGTGGCGGTACAAAAATCAATATTGTAAAACCTTCCACCACAAACGCAAACAACGGTCCTTCGGGCACGAACAACCAACGTGTCACAAGACGTATTATCAGAAGGGCTACTCGTTAGTTTCTTCTTTCTGTTTGTATGCTTTTAATAATTCTTGTCTTACCTTCTCTGCCATTTCTTCAGTAAAAGTAGGGAAGAAATCATCGGGGTTTTTGACGATTTCTTCCAGTACTTTCGTCACTTCTTCATCAGTCGTCATTGGGATTGAATTTTTTCTCTTTTGCAGCTTTTTTTGCTTCCTTTTCCTGTTTCTCCTTCTCCTTTATCTGACGTAGTGCATGGACTGCTATTTCAGCTGCGTCTACAAGGTCTTTGCCGTATTTAGCATAACATTCTGCTGAAATTGCAAGGTTCGGCTGTTCAACAACAAGCTTACCTGTTCCATCGTCCTTCTCGTCGAAATACACTCCATTGAGGGCATTTTCAGTAAGTAGTCTGCGTTGTTTCTCATCCAGCATTTCCCAAATACGTGGGTTGATGAAGACAGTTACCATGTCACTGGTCTTTGCAAAATACTCTGTAGTTGCGGAAGCCTTGCTTACTTTAATAAGTTCCTTCTGTTTGGGGAGTTCAAAGAAACGAAATTGAGCAAATGCATCGAGATCGTGTTCCTGAATAATTTCGGTGATGAATTCAATAATTTCATCGTTTGCTTTTTCTAACTTTGCCATTTTAAATGATTTAAATCCAACATTAATTGATTTTCTAAGCCAAATATACTATATTTTTAAAAAAGATTACCATTTTTAAAGATTTTTTTTCTTGAAATCAGAACGTATACAGGCCATAGTTGCCATATATAAGCGGAAACAATTGGAGAAGAAGGCGGAGGAAAAAGCCTTGAGGAACGCAAAAAAGAAAAAGGAGCGTCATGAGGCTGTTATTGCCAAAAAAGCAGAAAAACGCAAGGAAAAAAGAAAACTCCTTATGGAGGAACTACACATCAAAAGTCTTAAAAAGAAGTGGAAAAAACAGAACACAAAAATGCGCCGCAAGCGTATCAATCATCGTTATTATATTAGGCATAGAAGAAGGCCGTTTATAAGACGTAGGCTGCATAAAGGGGATGAACAAGGCCGTTTCATCATATACTTCGTGAAGAACAAGGAATACAATAAAACCTATGCTTGGTATGCATGGAAATTCGGTTCAATGGAGAAATTCAACAAATTGGTTGCTGCCAATCACGAACGAAGTATATGCCCTCGCTTGTATGAAAGTAGGACAAAAAGAAACGGAGAACAGCCGGTTAAATACGAAATATTAATAAAACAAAAAATCGATCCGTCGGTCGAAACCAATGAATCATTATTTAGGGATGAATTGGGTGCTTCGATTACCGTTAAAACGGATGACCCTGAATGGAGAATATTGGCGAAAGATGATTGGTATATCGAGGAAAATTTCTATCTATACGGGTATCATCCAAAATACGATAGGAAGGACGCGAAATTCATTATAGATAATGTCATTATGAAATATGTTAAGGAATATAGCATATGCCGAATTTTCATATGGAAATCCTATCTTTTCATTGAGAATGACGATGATTTTACATTTGTACTTACCAAATCTTCTGACGAGGCTGTCCGTCTATACAATATATTATATGATAGATTATCACAAATAGAAAACCTTTACTTCACCGGAACGTTAAGCAAAGGTTCAATTCCCACTTGGGTTGATAAAATGATGGAGAAAACGGGTTGGGAAGAAAAGACAATTAAAAACTGTAAACCAATTATTTTATGATTGTAAATTTGATTCCAAGCACCTCCACAACTACTTCATCACATTCACTATAACCGTATAAATCCTTGTTTGTCTGAAGATACAGTTCCTTGTTTATTTCATCCAATTCTCTTGGAGTTAGGGATAACGATACTGCAATGTTGGGGCGAACGTTCTGCCCGCTGTTGTCTTTTGCAATATCGGGAAGTGTGTCTTCAATGGCTTTTGCTAATTTATATATGTCATTTAGTTTCATAATCCGAGGAAAATTTTTAATTGTTCATTGAAATTGTGTAATTTCTCCTTTATTTTAAACTTCAAAGGATACTTATATTTTTTCGATTTGGCTGCAAGAGTTCTATATGATACATCAGCCAGCTCCTCCGCAAATTTGTTTTTGGCGTTATTCACTTCTATTTGCGCCATTTGCCTGTCTAAGGATGTTTTGTCCAATTCAGACTGTAGCATTCTACTGTTTGCCATCCAACTGTTCCTCCTCAATAATGTCTTCTGTGTAATATGTTCCGTGACGTTCCAAGGCTTCCTCGAATTGGTGCAATAACCACACAAATCCTGCGGTAAAAAACGCGTCGAGTAAAACTATAAGGCATGCTCCCCAAAAACCTCCCAGAGGGTCTAAAATGATGTTAAATGGGGTTAGTGTGATTCCTTTTAGGAACAATATGTCAAACAATGAAGTCAACATACCAACCCAAGTGGAAAAACATAACGGACAACTGAACAATTCTCCGAGTCCATCTGAAATCCTTGCAGCAAGTTTCCTTATTCCTTCACAAATCCCAAACGGACCTCTGCCGTATACCATAATTGTGGTTAGTCCATATGCATAAAATATATATGCGAATATCTTGAATGCAATCATATCAATTTATCTTATTTGGCAAGAAGCGCAGCAATTTTCTTATCTATTTCGCTTGCTTCTTCTTTATTGTTTCCTGTTTCAATTGGTTTATTCTCTATTGGTTCTTCTACCTCTTCATCAATGTGTTTTCCCTCTTTTATTTCAGTTTCAGGAAGCTCTTCATTAGCCAATTCGTTTTTTATTGCCACCTTCTTTGGGCTACCTCGTTTAGATTTATCCTTTTTAGCCGGTTTGTATACAAATTGGAGGTTTAACAACCATTCATAAGGTTTCTCCGCGAACAATTCTTGTAATTCAGCAATTTTCTCGCGAAGCAATGCGATTTTTTTCTCGACATCTTCATTGTAATGGATGGTGTCATCAATACAATCGAATATGACGTTTACACCACACTCAATCGGGGCGAAATAATAAAATTCACTTTCTCCGTCGTTACCGGCAACACACGAAACACCAGTCTCGGGAGACGGTTCCACGATTTGCCACTTCTTATTGAAATTGATACCAACAAGGAAATATTCATGGCCATCCGCACTGGTTGTCTTGAGAGATAAACCATACTTGATATAGTTCATCATCCTGTTCATTTCAGATCCCATTAGATGCCGAAAATTAATATGGTTATTATATAGGAAACCGAAGCAAACGACAATAATGTTTTATACCAAGGTTGCTTAAATTCCTCTCCCTTTCTAAAAGTCTTGAATATGTTGAATACCTCTTTAATGATGTACATAATCGACATTATAAGAATGAAAACCATTACAAATTTCATCATAAACAAAATTTCTTTTATGTAAATATACTAAAAAAAGCGCACCAAAAACAAATTCAGCGCACTTTTTCTGATAGTATCGTTATTTTATCCTATTTCTTTTTGGTTGAGTAGATATAGACCGTATCGCGTTTCAGATTGGCCAGTGAATCAATAAGTATAAGGTTCTCTCTATTAAGACGCTCTATTTTTTGATCCGCGTTTATCTGCTTATATAGTTTCTCGTCTTTGTCATTCTCAAAGTGCCGTTTCATATTTGGGGATATAAAAAGACAAGTAAACAATGCAAAGATTATCAGAACCCATTGCATGATTTCGATTACTATACGTATCTTTTTCTCATGATTTTCCATTGTTATTATTGCATTTGTGCCGGATCAAGAAGAATTGAAACTCTCTGGGAAAGTTTGAATACCTCTGCCTTTAATTTATCCACGTCAGCAGGTGTGCTTCCTTCAGCATATCCAATTCCAACGTAACCAATATAACTGTCAAAACTGTACATATTAGCCACACATATATAATAACTACCATTATCACGCATACGATGCGCAAGTTTTGGGTCAAGTTCCTCCAGTTCATCAACACTACCGGCATAGACTTGATTCTCCGTCATATAGTATGGTAATGTGTACCTTGACATAACAACTGAACCATATTCATCATCAACACGCATAATTCCTTTTTTGCAGGTTTCATAAGTCATTTCACAATATATGAATGGTAGTCCGGATAGGCTATTTGTTCCATTATGCATTTCAATAACAAATACACGGTCAGCGTTTAATTCTTCCAATGTATTCTTAAGGAGAAGGTCGATTTTTGGCTTTATTTCATTCCTTCGCTTGAGAACATTCTCGTGTTGTTCTATCTTCTGCTCATTCTGTTTGATAATAACGTTCTCGAATATAGTATCAATATGAGTAGTTGTCCATATTACCACAAAGAACGCCACGATAAGCATAATGGCCTTTATGATATTCCACGCTCCGTACTTGGAGAGAAGTTTTAACATTTTCTCAAGTGGGCCGAATCCCTCTTCGATGTCCGTTTTTGTCGTTTTAGCCATTTCAGTGATTTGAGAGAATTAAGACTTTATTTTTGGTTAATTGACTTAATCTTTAAGTTTCTCCAATCCTTTAACCTTCTCAATATCCTCATGAAGGCTTTGAAGTGTTTCAGACTTTTTATTGACCTTGGTATTGAACTGTGAGCTTTCGTAACCGAAAAGTTGTTTCATACGACTAATTTCGTTGTTGGTCTTACTCTCATTCAATTTGCTTACAACTGACAATGTCGGGAAGTCAAATTTTTCATCGACAGTGCACTCAACAAGATACTCTGTGCCGCTTGCGTCTTTAACATAAAATTTATTACCGTTTGTCTTGAATTCTTCCGGAATAGTCTTGAGCATCTGTGCTTCGGTAAGGAATGTGGTTTTTTTATAGTGAAGGCGTTTCATGTTCTTTTTTGTTTTATTTGTCTTATTCTCATCCAATGGTTCTGGCTTGTCATCCACTGGCTCATTATTATTAATTGTCATATCGACGGATTCATTACCATCGGTATCGTTATTATCTTCTGTTGTGTTATTATGTTCTAAATTATTGTAATAACCATAGGCATTAACTGCTTTTTCAACACCCTTGAGAACATCGTCCCATTGTGCCATATCAGTGTATTTGGCTTCAAAATAAGCACCCGCAAGATCCTCTAATGTATCTTGATCATTATTGGTGTAGGCATCATATACCATCTGCATTGCATTTATCGGATACGGTGCTTTGTCGGCCTCACTTGTGGCCCATTTAATGAAATCTTTTGCTACGATATCGGGTGTGGTCATATAATCATCTTCCGGGTCGAAATTCTCATTAACCACATTGTATTTTTTTAATTCGCGACCCTTAAGACCGGCATCCATATCATCTTTTACGGTTCCTTTCCAGTCCTTTTGTAATTTCTCGCGATTTTTTAGGAATTCTTCGTTTCCTTTGTAGTCAAGTCCTCCGTTGTCTTTGACATCGGTGTTCTTCTTGTTATCCACTGACGGATAACCCTCTACCTGTGCATCGACCCTGTCTTTCCATTCCTTGCCAGGTTCAAGTTCATTCCAAACAACGTCGAGGGTGGTTTTATTTCTGTCAACGGGAGTAACGACGGTGTGTTCCATCTTCTCGCCGTTGTATTTTCCAACTTCCTTGGTAATATCTTTCACAGCCTCTCCGTTGTTCTTTTTGTTGTCCTTCTCGACACCATCGCCAAGTACCGGTTTGAACTCGTTTTTGGTTTCGCTTTCCTGTAGGGCAGCACGCAATTCGCTGAGTTTGTATATTCCTTCTTGTAACATTTGTTTTATTTATTTGTCTTAAAATATTCTTACTCCAGTGTTAAGTTTCAATCCTGTCACAAATTGTTTATACAAAAGTTTGAATTCTTTCTCCCTGTCGTACTCACTATCGTCTTTTGAACGTTCATTCTCCAGTTCTTCATCAATCTCTGCGATTTCATTCAAAACGTCGTTTGGATTGAACCCTGTATTTGTATTATAAATATCTAACATAAGGAAAATTATGAGACGGAGTCTGCAAATTTCTTTGCTGCTTCCTTCGCCTGTTCCATTGTTTTAATTATTTTACCTTCTTTAGTACCTGTGGGATAACACTCTACGCATTTATCACCTATTCCAAAACCATGAATTGCCCTGTGGCTCCAACCATACCATTTCTCTTCCTTCTCGGAATATCCAAGGCCACAGGAAACTTCCTTTATACCGTGTTTTTGAAAGAAATTTTCTTTTTCTTCATTCAATGATGTAACTGTATTTTCAAGAGATTCACCATCATTTTCTTGTGTATTCATCTGTCTTCTTCTTTCGGCTTCCTCACTCCTTTTCTTTTCGTCGACAATTTTTTCCTTGCGGTATTCCTTGAATCTTTCTTCATCCTTCGTATAATCACGTTTCTTATAACTTCCCTTTACCTCAACCCTTGAAAGAAAATCCTTCAAACAGGCGTCCTCGTTAAATTTAATATCACTTGTCAAAGTCTTCGCCTCTTCATAGTCAACACCCATCTCCTTAGCAATGAATTTAGTCTCTTCCTCGTCGCCGTTACCCTGAAACGCCGTATTGTTGTTCCTGTTGATGGCGTTTCCTTTTAGTGGGACGTAACCTCTGAAATGTGTTCCGTCGAAATAGACAAAGAAACAGACAGGACGTTCCCAGTCACCGCCAGCAGCACATTGAATATATGGGAAACCTTTCTTAGACATCTTTATACCACCATAGGCATCAACGTTTTCTGAATCAAATTTATATTTTCCGTTCCAAATATCATTATATAATGCACTTGCATATTTCGATTTCTCATTATCTCTATTTTTATAACATAGTCTATACACGAAATTGTCTGGAGTAGGGGTCAAACACAAATCAAACTTGTATTTTTTCTCCTGTTCCATAGCATACATATGGTATGCGTGTATCATTTCCTGTTTGAAGTCATCCTCTGTCATTTTTACAGCATGTCTACCGCCATCCCTGACATCAACATCCATATTGACATAGTTTTTCGATTCTCGAATGTGATTTATTGAAATCGAACCCCCTTCTCCGTTGTGGCGTTGCATTGTTTCATCATTATCATCTACAGGAAACGGGACTGTATATTGGTAATCCGTTTTCGGACCACCAACATTCATTGTTGAGGCGGTTTCCTCTATCTGTTTGTATTGTTCTTCGCTTATTCTAAACACTCGCCCATTGCTCATGGTTGATTCATTGACGTTCACGTATCCATCCTGATTCATTGTGTTGATGAGCTTGTCAAAAACATAACTCATGTGCGTACAAGGCATTCCGTCTCCCATATCTCTGAATACATTGAACGTAGCTCCATCAAAACATATGTGATACAATGTTTTAGTGGATTTGTTCTGTATGGTGACAAGGCTTTTCTCAAACGTTCCATCTTCGAGTTTGACATCGAATCCGCCTCCAAGATTACGGTATCTGCTGCTTATTTCGGTATCAGGTGTTAAACGTTCGAGTATTTCCTTTATTTGTCTCCTGACTATTTTTTTAAACAATGGTTGCACAAACGAGCCTGATGCATCAGCACTTGTTGCACCCCCATCGCCCCCTTCTTCGTTCAATTCATCATTCCTTTTCTGAAGTCCGAATTGCATATCATAAACATCGTCCGCGCAATCATTCTGCGCGTCGATGAAAAATACGCGAATACCTCGTTCTTCAAGTCTTTTGCAGAAATCGGCCAAGACTTTAAAATAATCGAACCAATCACCGCCTCCATTAAAGCCGCCAAAAACGTTCATTGCAAATGTTTTTACTATATCATCGTAATAAAACTCAGCCCAACGTATTTCATATGTGTTATAATGTTCCTTTTCTTTTGTTTTTGGTTGATGCGTACGTTCTATTTCTTTGTTTACTATTCTGATGATTTCGTTCTCTTCATCTGTAAATTTCTCTGATTCTTTTCTTGGATTATCGTCTTTTGGATTATATGACGATTGTTCTCTTAATACAAGGTTTGCGTTCAATGCCTCCGCTGCACGGTTCTGCATCCACGAAACAGTATCATGCTTCTTTTCCCCGGGGGCAATGAATCCCATCGTCAATGGACTGTTCTTTGCGATAGCAAGTTCATCACCCAATGGGGTGTTAAATTTCTTTTGTGGGAGGTTTTTTTCAAATATGCTTCTGCGAAGTTTTTCAAGCCTACGATCAAAATCCGTTTTAGATACCTTATACTCAAATTCGTCAGGAATTTTGTCTATAATAGTGTATTTAACCGCCATTGTCGGGGTTTTATGCGTCCCGTCTTTATTGATGTCGTTCAAACGTTCGCTTCTGCTTACAATTCCACGATCAATTAACATTTTAATAAACCTTGAACGTGAAATATTTGCCATCTTTATGCAAGTAGGTATTTCAGCATGAACCGGATCAGAAATTAACTGATGAAGGAAATAACGCATATTCGAATTGAACTGCGATTCCGTAGGTTTCATGATATTCGCAACCTTATTAAGTACCTCTTCTTTTATGATGAATGTATTTGCCATTTAACTCCTTTTAATAGTACCTTTCCAAAATGCCTTCCTTCTCCATAAACTGTCAAGAAAATCCTCAAGCACATCGGCTGTAAGGTTTTTTATTGTTTTTTTAAGTTTTTCGTTTTTGGTGAAATCGTCAAGTTCGCTGTTAATCATAGCTCGAACTTCGCTTTTGGTAAGTTCCTCGCGAAGAATGCTCCTTATTTCTTCCTCATTTATGAATTTCATCTTATTATAAATCTATTTTATTATAAATAGTTTCTCTTGAAACAAATAAACGACCGTATCAATTAGATTCAGCCGCTTTGAAAGATTATAATAAGGCCTTCTTAATCCAAATCATCACCCGGTGTTACGTCGTCGGCAGGTTCGGGTTCGCCACCGAGTACACCTTCGTTACGCATTGACATTGGTTTAATATCTTCAGAAGTGGCAAGTTCATTCTTCCAATTCTTATATATTCCGTTGATGACATTCAATACCCTAATCGTTTCATCAGAAATGTGCAATGGTTCAATCCAAACATAGCAACCGTTTCCTGTGGCATCTTTATATCTGAATTGAAAGACGGCATTGTTCAGTGAGCTAATTTCACCGGTAAGTGTAACATCACCATCTTTTGGATAATAAAGCATTGGAGTTTTTGACTTGGTGAAGTTTGCACCAAAACGTTCCTTGCAAGTCTGTGTTATTGAGGATAGTAATTCGTCGTTTGTACTATAAGGAATTGTTTCCAATGCATCTTTATCTCCGTCAGGGTCTTTAACGTCCCCATAATCGTCAATATCATCACCCGGTTGGACGTCAACCTCGTGTTCTTCCTCTTCGTTTGAATCAGCTTGTAGTGAAGAAATGATTTCCTCCACCTCATCAGCCAATCCTTCATTAAGGATTCCACGAATTTTATTAAGATTTTCTCTAATGTAATCTTTAGCCATTGTTTTTTCCTGTAAAATTTTTAATTACCACTCGTATATCATACCCATATGGTTATAACCATATAACTGTGTTGTGGTCACTGGTTTGGTATTCTTGGGCTCCTTGGCTTCTGACTCTTCTGTTACAGATTCCTCTTCTTTTGCATTATCAGGAATTTCTTCCGTTTTTTCCTCTTCAATTTTGGGAGTAACTTCGGATTCCATATCAGGTTCTGTTTCAGGTGCTATTTCCTCTACCGCTTCGGGAATTTCTTGTTCAACAATTTCACTTGTAACTTCCTCAACAATTTCTTCCATTGAAGTTACTTCTTCGACCTTTTTTGTCTTTGGTGCTGTATTCTTTTTTGTGGTTGTTTTCTTTGTTGTAGTTGCCATATTATTGGTAATTTTGCAATGTTATTATACAATATAAATAGTTTGTTAACGCAAATCGCGAAATTCTTCAAAATGATCACCACCCAGTGCGCTTGCCTTCATTTTAGTAATGGATGTGTTGACAATCTGTCGAACTCGTTCCGACGAAATGTTCATTTCCTCGCTTATTTCTTTGAGATTCATTTCCTTTTCACCATATAATCCGAAATAGAGGGATAAAATTTTAATCTCACGTTCTTGCAAACATTCCATAAGTTCATCAACGACCATGCCCCTGCTTTGAATCTCCGTGATTTTCTCTTCATACTCATTGTTCACTATTTCGGCACTATCCTCATAAGTTTCTTCACCGTAATCGGAATACTTCATATAATCCTCAAGTGAAACCTCGTCAGAATGACCCTTATACTCCTTTATTGCGTCCTGAATATAGGATTTAATCCACCATACAGCATAAGTAATGAACTTTTTACCTTTGGTATAATCGAATTTCTCCGCTGCTTTATAAAGTCCAAAATTACCTTCAGAAATAAGATCATCCAATGGCACACCACTGGCAACATATTGTTTTGCAGTCCTGACAACAAACTGTAAATTGGCTTCAACTAATTCGGTGATAGCTGATTTATCACCTGATTGAATGCGTTTACCAAGTTCCGCTTCCTCTTGCCTTGTTAAACCTTTGGAATTTTTTATACCTTTAAAATAGGTCTGTAAATTTTCTGTTGAATTTGCATCATTTCGGGCCACGAATTATGTTAATTTAACTTAAATTATTCTCTATTTTAAATATACTACTTTTTTGAAAATTAAAACAAAAACCGCAAGGAATTTTTTTTCCTTGCGGTTCAAAAAAAGTTAAATATGAGAAACAATTAATAATCAATTTTAGATATATGTCCTTCTTTAACAACAGTTACTATCATGTCGTGTATTTCATCTAAATCACTATTGTGGGAAATATCGAAAATAAAATCATAATTGGAAGATATTCTATGATATAACTCAATTAATCTATCATAGTTCTCAGGATTAATTGTTGATGTGCATTCATCTAACACGAGCATATTTGAACTTGACATTGAGGAAATTGTTGCTAATGCATTTCTAACGGCAAGTGCAGCAAATGTGGTCTCAAAGCCAGATCCACCGACTTCAATGGGTTTCTTCATACCGTCGTTTACCATATTGATTTCAATTTCATTCTTCTCGTTGAGTTCAAGTACGATATCGAAATCGCAAATTCCATCAAGCGTACGTTTGATTTCATTGTTTATAATTGGTAGTGCACGTTTCAGGACAATTTTAACAACACCGTTCTTACCAACGAGTTCTTGATATACCGTCCAATTTCGAATAGTTTTTTCCTCCTCAGTAAGAATATTAATCATATCTTCGCGTTCCTTGATACATTTGTTATTGTACTTGATATTGTTCTTGTATCCTTCAATATCACGAATATGTTGATCCTTTATCTTTGTCTGTTCTTTGATAGAGGCATCGAGTATTCTTATTTTATTATCAATCTCATTGTTATACGCAATGTTATCTTTATTCGTTTCAATTTCGGATTTCTGTGATTCGAGTTTCTCGATTTCAAGTTTCAATGTGTCAATGTTGGCTTTGATTGCAGTCAATGTTGGTTTCAAGCGTTGCAGTTTGTTTACCTTATCCCTGTCTTCCTCAAGTTTCTTCACTTCCTCCTTGAGTCTACCTATTTGCACATCAATGGATTCGATGTTTTTCTTGTTTAAAACTCCGTTGGGTATC
Organism: Isotricha sp. YL-2021b; assembly: GCA_023805745.1. Classification (NCBI taxonomy): domain Eukaryota; phylum Ciliophora; class Litostomatea; order Vestibuliferida; family Isotrichidae; genus Isotricha; species Isotricha sp. YL-2021b. Next base: position 297,639 of record JAJJKW010001449.1, on the reverse strand, counting down.
AAACGGTTTACCTCAAGTTCATGCTTCTCAATTGTGTCGTTCTGTTGTGAAACATCAATCTTCTGATTACAGTTCGGACAAACACCTTCACTAATAAGTTTTTTAATACGCTCAATTTCGCTTCTAATTGTAAGGATTTTAACACGTATTTCAGCATTTTTTACCTCTATATCGTGTTTGTCTTTGGTTTTATTTTCTATTTCACTATTTTTCTGTTTATAAAGTTCTTCATCAAATACAGCATCTTTAACTTCATTGTATTCGCTTTTTTTCTCTTTAAAGTCGGCACGCTTGATTTCCAGTTCGTTTTTCTTGCTTTTGATGGAGTTCTCAATGGTGGCAACGTCGAGTTTTTTTAACTCTTCTTTTATTTCTTTTCTGTTCTTCAATACCTCAACCTTCTGTTCGTTGAGTTTGAGAATTTCTTCGTTCGTATTATTAAGTTTCTCATTGCCGCCGGCAATTGCTTCTTCATTTTCCTTGTTACAGGTTTGATAGTCTTTGATCTCGAGTTCAAGAGTTCCGCGATTGTATTTGTTGGATTGTAGTGTGGGGAAAATGTTTTTCTTCCACAAATCCTTTGCTATTTCTTCCTTGTCCTCAATAGTCACTAGTCCCAACCATCTAGAGAAAAGTCTTCCCTGTTCTGTCTTACCCTTCTCAAACAAGTCGTCAACAGTCTTTTTCGTTGCAGAAATAACAAGATCGAAATCTTCGGGATTACCAATTGTCTCTCTTATTATGTTATTGGTTTCTTGTGTGGACTCTCCTTCACAATTCTCGATTTCCTCCAGTTCCCCACCACCAATAACCTTATAGTATTCTACCTTCTGTTTAGGCTTACTTTTGTCAGTGCGTTTCTTCAATGATGGGCGGGTAACTATACGCTTGATGACATAATCACATCCATCAATTTCAATACAAGCCTCAACCATAACCTCCGTGGTATCAGGTAGATAAATATTAAAAACATCATTAAGACTCGGCGATTTGGGTGATTTGCCAAACAATGCGAAACGAAGTAAGTTAATTGCAAACGTTGTCTTACCACCCTGGTTACCTGGATGACTGTTCAATAAGACAAGTCCATGCAATTTTGTGAAATCAAAATAGTTATCAGGCCCATAAGATAGATAATTAGACCACTTGACATATTTAAATTTGTATTTTTTATGCTTTGCATACCTATCAAAATCAATGTACTGTTCAACGTTCTGATTGATCTTTTTGATTTCATCAAAATCAACGTCAGTAATCCCCTTTTCTTTCATATAATCTCCGCATAACGCAAGAAAGAAATTGGTATCCTGTATATTGTCTATCACCTCAGAGGCAAGCGAAATATTTTTACCGTTTTTGTCTATCAAAATTGGTTCAAATTTCACAGAAACATTCTTCAACGGAACACCGTACTTTTTTGAAATTTCAGCACGTAGTGTTTCCATTTTTTCATCGCTGCGTTCGAATTGAGGCATACGTACCTCGAATACTAATTTATCAGTTGGCTTTATTCCTTCTACCATGACTACTTTGTTTGGATTATTCTATGTTTACGCTCTTCTTTCTTATCTTCATTCGGGAGTTCTTGCGGTATTTCTACAACAGTCTCCATTATCTCTTTTGGTTCCGGTTTCTGAATTGGTTTGTTTTCCACAATATTTATTTTTACTTCCTCAGTCTTTTGGTCTTTATCCACAAATTTTTCATTCAAATCACCGTATTTATCGAGAGATAACTGTTTCCTCAATGCCAATGCACAATACTTGTCAAAAACAATTTCATTTGATTCGCAGTATTGTAATATATCATCATAAAGGCGCTTTGGTATTTTGATTTCTTTATCCATTTTTGCAAATATACTATTTTCTGTTCATTTTTTTCTCTGTCTTTGTGTTTAACCTTGTTAAAGTGTAATCGTCAAGTTTCCTTGCAGAAGCCAATAATTTTAATATTCCTTTCCTCCCAAAGTGTTTATATACATCAGACGGATCATACCCTTCGGGGCAATAGATGATTCGTATTCTATCCCTCAATGTACCCGTATTAAGTATGTTGTAATTTTTGTGTGCGGTGGCAACAGCATCAGAATCAAGCATAATGTTAACAAGATATTTTGCTTTATTCATAAGGGTTTTATAGACAAGATAAGTTTCGTCAAGTGATTTGCCCAATAATGGGATACTGTTTGGAACCACCAAATGATCAAAAGGGCCTTCACATAAGGTAACGGGTTCATACCAATTGATAAGTTCCTCATTAAAGACAACCTCAGTCTTTGGGATGTCAGGATTTTTTTTATTCCATTTATCTTTCCCCGTAAAATCACGGCCGGCATAATAAGTAAGGTTTCCAAATGCATCATACGAGGGGATGATAACCATATTTCTATATGGATTACCCCAATCGTTTCCTACATACTTAATACTATGTTTTTTTATTATGAAATCATCCACTCCACGCTTATGTAGATACTCCAAAGCCTTATTTCCGTAAAATGTATTATCAAAAACCGTGGAGGTGTTGGCCGGCAGTTTTAATTCTTCTTTCTCAATGACATCATCTGCGATTACTATCTTGCCACTCTGAATTTCATAAAGGTGTGCCTCCTTGTACTCCTTGACGATATTCTTATACTTACCATATAGTTCGGGATTACCATATGTTCGCATTAATCTGGACAACGATCCTGCAAATCCACACCTCCAACAATGCATATACATGCCATTCTCAGAACCAATATCATAGTTTACTGCAAGGTTGTACTTACCATCAGGCGTTCCGCAATTCTCTTCGGCGCAACTCGGACAATCATATTCATACCATCCACCACTACCCGCATATTCACGTCTTGGTTCACCTAATACTTTGTCAAATAAATCCTTTATCTCATCTTGTGCTTCCATAACAGCGTAAATATACTACAAATAAATTAAAAAAAGCCACATTTGTGTGGCTTATTAAATATCATTTATCGTCAATTGAATTCGTCTTTCGAATGATGTTCCACAAAATTCTACTCCGTAGTCAATTACTTTGAATTTTTCTCCGTTATGCTCAATCTCCTCTTCAGAATAACAAACGACCTTAGGTTCACTTTCCCCGTATTTACGTTTATTCAAATACCCCAATATGCAGATAAGGCTGTCACTTGCATCGAAATTTTCCTTCTTCAAATCACCATTCTTATCCTCAATCCATTCAATATTAGGGAAACGTTCCGAAATATAGTTCCAAATAACAAATTTTTTTGCAACATCGAAACTATATTCGCCGAATAAAACAAGATCATCTTTATTAATCGCGCTTTTAATTTTTTTATATGGATATTCATTACCTTTCTTATCGTATTTTCTGACAGCCATCAACTGAGGCATACCATACTTGCGTGCATCATAACTCGAAATATATTCAGGTACAACCCCAAGTATGTGGTATACAGACCATGAAACAATTCCATTGAATTTGAGAAGTGTGCTTACTGTATTGGTGTTGTTGGATGAAACGAGGGGCTCTTCTATAACAACAGTATCAATAATGTATTTTTCTGCGTATTCCTTCAATTTCTCTGTAAACATGTCGTTCTTCATGAAGAGTGCCTTTGCACCCTTTATCTTTGTTGGTGTGTTAAGGCGGAGGTGTGTTACCTCCACGGGTTTTATATCGCCATTATCATCTATAACAACAAGACTGATTCCGATTGTCGCGGTACTTACGTCCAAACCAAGCACGACCCTTGGTTCCTGTTCAACTATTTCTTCTTTTTTCTTTGACATTTCTTTTAAAACTATATTAAAATATAGCCATAATATTGTATAAAATCAAAATTATGTAGTATATTTAAATCGAAATTATAAAATAATATAAATATGATTAAAAGTATTATCCATCTCGCGGATTTGCATATATTTAATAATCCAAAGGATATGCACGTCGAAGAGAAACTCAACAGTCTTATAAAAGCGATAGCAAAAGATGTAAAGAAAACCGGTAAGGAAAGTACACGCATCGTGATTGTAGGTGACATATATCAGAACAAAATTAAAGCAAGTAACGAGGCGAAAAAATGTTTCCACCACCTTTTAAACTACTTAAATAAAATATGCCCAACATATATTGTTGCCGGAAACCATGACATGTTGCAAAACAACAGGAATAAGTTAGACTCCATAAGTACAACCTTCTCCATCGATAAGGTTTACCCTAATGTAACCTATTTAGATAAGGTGTTAGAATATAAAAGTGGATATGTTGTTGATGACAACGTGATTTTTGCATTATACTCCATGTTCGATGATTTTAAATCACCTAACATTGATGAAAAATTGAGGAAGGATAATCCGGATAAAAAGATTGTTGGCTTGTATCACGGTGATATTGTTGGTGCTGTAAGCGATATCGGTCACTATGGGGAATCTGGTATTGATACAGATCTGTTTATGTATTGCGATTGTGTTATGGCGGGGCATATTCATAAGATGCAAGAATTGAGGCGTAACGGTGTTCCTATCGTCTATTCAGGTTCTGTGTTTCAAAAGGAACTTGGGGAAAATGTCTCCGGCCACGGGTATGTTTTATGGAACATGGAGGATATGACATATGAATTCAAAGAAGTCGAAAATGATTACCGTATGTACAAATTCACAGTGGAATCTTATGAGGATGTCAGTAACGACATTGAACGCCTGTTAAATTTTTGAGGCTTTTTGTATTATCGTTGCTGAATAAGTCTGCTTGGGATTATATCGGTTCCTTATGGTAATAGTACCACGTCTATCTGTTAGCCTATTTTGATTGATGGCTTTCAGATAGATTTTTTTATCTGCCGCATCATAGATGGATTTAGCCCAATCATTCGGGACACCTATAACAAAATCACTGTCCTCGACCAACTCCATATCCTTCGTAAAATAACAATTGTAATCAATGTTTATTGTTGTTGGTGTAATGGGATTAATCGTAATAACCGGTGGTAGGTTATTAATATATTCCATACCAAGATACGAAAACACTGTATACCCATCCATAACTTCCTTTGGAATGTTCCTTACAATAACATTCTTTAAAAGTTTTGAATCATCATACGGTATACCATTTTCTTTACAATACTCCATATATTCATCCCTATTACTATGTTTAAACGTAAATCTTCCGTTAGTTTCTTTATCTATGTGGAATATATAATCATTGTATAGATTGCTGTCATCAAAAACTTTTTCAATTTTGCCTGAAATTGTATCATATGTAATAAAATTACCGTCTCCACCATACACTCTTATCGGTAGGTCATATGTTTTTTTGGCCGTATAATAGGTATATGGTATAACCACATAAACGGACAAATCTATTAGAAGGTTGGTATACCCTTCCTGTGATATGTCTATGTAATCCGAATTACCATTATCATCAATAACGGTCAACCTGCACGTTCTCTCCATATAAGACGGATTCTCTCCGGCTGTAATAGTTAACGACGTAGCTCCAATGGAATATGTGAACCAATCACAATGTTCTGAAGGTAAAACCTTATAAGAAACATTTGATGCGATTGTTGATATTGAAACCGTTTCATTTCCGCCCGAATATTTGAAATTAATTAATTTCATTAGGATATTGACAAATAGTTAGTTGGATTATTTGCATAGGTTATCTTTATCTGACACGTTGTGTTGATATCGTCATAGTTTGCAAGAGTTATTAGATAGAATGCATTGTTCTCAAGAAATACTCTACCGTAATTGGTGAATATAACTGTATTGTTGTCCGGTGTTTCAATGTGGAATGCTTTATCGTAATTCTTCATCTGATACCCCATATTGTCTATTACCACCGCTTCAGCATAATAGGTTACAAAATCACCATCAACGTATCTTTGTTGCCTTCTGTAATACTTGCCGTCCATGTATTTGTAGGTCTGATCAATTTCACCTACCTCTACGTACTCTCTAATGCTTTTTACAAAGAAACGGTTTCTTACTCCATGAACATCCATTATAAACTTAAGGGATTGTTTCTGTACGTCAGACTTATCGGTTAAAGTGTCAAATTCATACTCAAATATATCAGATGCAACCGGATAAACAATTGTGTCATTCCCATTATTAGCCTCACAAGATATTATTTTCAATTTTATATTACACGGTTCCTGTAAAATCCTAAGTACTGTTTTTATACTGTCATCTGAAGAATAACTGATCCTTATTTCGGCGGTACGTTCTTCGTTTCGTTTGTTTTTCTGAACCGTGGTGTATATTTCTGAGCCGACTCTCCTTGTTTTAAGAAACGTATCATATCCATCATAGACAAAACTATTATTGCCTTCAAGTCCATCTATAAGGACTGATACCCTGAAATTAACGGTACTGCAAGGCACAATAAGTGTTTTGTGGTAATATCGGTAGATACTGCCATCAGATATCCTTACAATATCAGGTGTTCCGATTTCATTTGGGTCTACATCGTCTATACTATCAAAATCATTAATGCCATGTACCCACTCGGGTTGATAATACGGGGCATAAACCATTTCAACGTATTGCAGTCTTACGTTGCTATCAGTTTCGATAATATATGATATGGCATGGTTCATTATTGTGCGCTATTACATCTACTATAATCGAAATACCTATCAACACCGTTTATATTAACAATATTGTGTTCATAGAAAATTTCAGTATCACTTAAACTATCTAAAAATGCATAAAACGACCTGAATATTCCTTCGTACCTGTAGTATTCATATTCACCACGTTTAGTTTCTTGAAACATATTGCAAATAATAACCGCAACTGCCGTCCCGTTACACGGAAGTTCATAAGCCTCCTCACTGCAAATAGGGACTGCTTGCCGGTACTCGCCTGTGTCGTTATTGTAAATAATTAGATTTTCTTCATATGGTAATGTTGGGCTATTAATTTCATTCACAAAATCAATGTCATCCATCTCTATTACATTTTCAGTATGAATCGATAAAAGATATTGACTTGGGATAAGTTTATATGTATATTTTTCGATTTCTCCATGTGCACACGCATTCATAAACAAACCGGTGACCGGATCAAACCAACCTTCAAAACAACATCCCTCCTCAGTAGTAATATCAAACGTAAAATTATCATTATCAATATTAATAGAAGTATCCCATTCAACTTTCTTTTCATTTATCGTCAATATGGCTGTTTTATCGGTCGTTGCAATTTTAACATCACAGCAATCCCAATATTCCGACATCACCATATTTTGTGTAATAGTGAAATCTGTTCCATTGAGGTGTATCACACCGTTTTGATCAACCCAGCCGCTACATTTACATCCAGTTTCTGAAATACAAGTGCATTCTAAAACATTAACGGTGTCACCGCTCCTGTATTGATTTGGATCGGTCTGTGGGCATGTTCTACTGTTATATGTAACTTTATACAATGACTCCCTTATCCAAACCGGGTAAACTATCATATTTGAATTTAATGTTATTGGTGAATTTAAGGCGGATCCGCCCTCAGTTGATGACCAACCACCAAATGTATAACCGGTTTTCGTTATTCCTTCACCATCATGCAACGTAACCTCCATTCCACTATATACAGTAACAGGATTTGGCGCCACAGTACCTACATCGGCGCTTGAAACATTGTAAGTAAGTGTAACCTCATTTGTTCTCCATATTGCAGTTAACTCAATATCAGAATCATTAAATGTTATTATTGCACCCGGCGTGTATGTGCTTCCATTTCGATCCCATGTAAGAAATTCATGATAAGGATAGGTAAAGCCTAAATCTCCTGGTGATTTGAGTGTTACTGATTGTCCACTTGCTATATTATTAATGTTGATTACGGTGCCATTGCCATCATTCATATTATACCTCAAGGTATATGTTGTATTGTTGCTCCATACCGAATGTGCATCAAGGCCACCTTCAAGCATCTCAACTTGCCCTGTAATAGGCAATGCTTCAAGTTCATAAGATTCACCTTGTTTGACAACTATCCACCCTTTAAAGTTAAAATCACCCTGTGGAGATAGTGTCATTAAAGTAACTGACTCTCCTTCATATGCATAATCCACGTCCGGCCAAACATAATCGGGCTCTCCAGGCTTTCCGAAATAACGAACAGTATATCTTTCTTTCGCACTCCATATACCATATAGTTCAATATCGTTGTCATAATCAAACAATCCAGTCGCACCTGGTTCTATATCAGGTACGGTGGCGTTGGGAGAAAACGACCAACCGAGAAATGTATAACCATATTCAGTTACCGTTCTATATGTAACTGAGTCGCCCATACGAAAACTATCGATAATATCCGGTTTTGTTGTACCTGGGCAATTATGATGATATGTAATGGTGTATATTGGTATTTTGCTGAAATAAGCCATATATTCAACTGGATCACCACAGTTATATGTAATCGTAAGGCTTGTATTATTGTCATCACCCGGTTCCCAATGGTCAAAAACACAATTATCCGAAGGTGTTGCGGTCAACGTAAAACTTCCCCCACATTTAACAATATTTGGCGAAACAGTTACAGTACCCATACCGTCATCGTTTGTTGAAACTGACAATTGGAATTCTTTCTCCACGAAATTTGCCGTATATGTGTTAATACCGCGCATTACTAAAACATCCCTTGGGTTCTCTGTATTATGTTCAACATCACTATCACTCCACTTTTCAAAATTATAACAACATTTCGGTATGGCTGAAATGGTGATAGTAGCACCACATACGTCATAACGATCCCCTCGTTGAACAGTACCTTCACTTGGATTACACTCCACGACAACCAAACAAATTTCTTCTTCCTTTGTTTTTACGTAGGCAATGAATCCACCTCCACATGAAGCAGTGGTCTTATATCGCCCACCGTCAACCTTCGTGATTACGGTATCATCAAGAAGGTTCCCTTGCAAATCCTTCCACGCAACGAATTCATATTGGCTTGGTAATTCACTAATATCCACATATATTATCTCACCGGCATATAGGGTATTAGGATTTAAAAGGTTTCCGTTTTCGGGGGCATCATATATTTTAATCCACGAACAATCCATTTGAATTTTCTTTTTTATTTAATAATAATTAGGTGCTTGGGCAAATCTCGACTATTTGATAATAACACATATATTGTGTCATTGCTTTTACATATGTTCCTACACTACTTGCAGAAATCGGATTATAATACATCAAATCGGCCAAAGACAAATAATGTGTTGTACCGGCTTGGTTTGGCAATTGGGATACAGGAACCGCACTGGCCGGTATTACACCTTGAGCAACTGCATCAGCATCACCGGTTATCCCATCTGAAGAAAGCAATAGATACATATACTGTCTTGGCGAATAATCGATGCCTAATCCACAAACTTCATATACGTGATTGCATTGTGGGGTAAAAGTAATGCTGTTTATACGTTTTATGTATGTTGCATTAGACGATTTGTCGGCCAGGAAACGCTTGCTTGAAGCCGTTGGTACTGGCATACCATTACGCGGATTCCATTCTTCAGTTCCTGACATTATAATTCCGTATATATCATTCCATGGATCATAATCACATGAACGCTCGTGATATATCATATAAATGTCGTATCCCTGTGTAAATGGGTATTGTGGGTATGTCACCGGCACCTTTACAAGATATGGGGAGACATTCTGATTGTTTATTGAAGCGGTAGCGGGAAATTCCGGTAGTGTTGGTATTGCGTTAATATCCATCGTTACTTTCTCGAAATATGAATAGTAACTATTGGAATAAAAACGATAGTATGTTTGGTTGAAATTGTATGTACTGTCCCAAAGAGGAAGACTATTCCAACTATCACCCGGTTGATCACCGAAACTGTTCCTGTTGGTATCGCCTTGTGTGTTATTCCATGTTACGGTTGATGGGTTTATGTAAATTGATGATGATGAATAATTCGTGTCAGTGTGTAATCTCCTGAACATAGTTATCATATCAGGTGTGCTTGAATCAAAAAACCTTGAATTTGTCAAAACGTAACTATATCCTGATATATATCCATTATTGTCCGTTTGAGGATATGGTTCATAGCAGAATGAACCGGTTGCCATTGTAGATAGTATTTGAGTGACATCAATTGGATTTGTTGGGTCTGTAACATCGTATATACCACCGATATATTTTGAATTGTCATATGGATATACCGTTACTTCCTCACCATCAACCAAATCAAATGATACTGGTGAACCTGTGTAATTATACATGATTCCGTTGTATTGAAATTTAACTTCTGGGTCGTTAATTGTAAATGTTCCACGACAATTCGAACAGCAAGTGTACACAGCTGTAGCATATAGCATCTTATCTGTAAATTTGATGGTTGAAAGGTGAGTATATGGCACTTCCGATGTTTGTGCATGCCCGTATTCATCGACTAATTTTAAAATCCAATGGTCAAATTGAGAGCATGATGAAGTGGATTTAGCCCATAAATTCAAAGCATCCCCCGGTTCTATAGTTGCATATGCTTCAACTGGCGTTAATGAAAAATCCGGTTCAAATGGACCATTTACCGGTGGGAATGGTGTTATGGAATTAGAATATGTCCCGTCTTCGGTTTCTGTTATATATACATAATTACCATATAATTCACTTGGTATATTACCGGCAAATTCATTTTTACATTCCTGTGTAAAATCAATATTGACATATACTTTAGGTATGAACGGGCTTATGTATTCAACATCAGGGCAAATTTGCGCATTGTCAATCACCGTAAAATTAATAGCATCATCAAGAACTTCATAAGGGAATGGCAATGTGCCCCAACCGTTAAGATGATAATCACTATCCAGTGAATGGTATATAAATAGAACATCCGCACCCTCCTCAAGTACAACACATCTATCTGAAGCATTCCTCAATTCGGCGATGACTTGACCATTGGAATATGTCACTTCAATCCAAGCAGCATTAAAATTGAAATTTGGACACAGACAAATCCTATAATATGTGACTTCATTAAAATAAACTTCCCTTGTAATGTTTTCGTTTATGGTGAAAATCCTCGTCATTCCTTCGGTGCTAGAATCATCCCATCTGTTGAAAGTATAAGGGTTATTGACTGTTACAATAGCAGTAAGCACTGTACCAGAATCAACAGTGGCATATGCATATCCGGAACTATATGACGCAATATTAATCAAGCCGTTCATAATAACAACATTACCTTTGCTTGAATTGAATAGTATTTTAAGAGTGTATCGTGGTATGTCTGGCATGAAATATGCTGTTTGGGTGATATCGGAAGTCATTGTAAAACTTCTTACGTCGCTTAGCGTACCATCACTCCATCTATCAAAAAGATATCCTGAATATGGCAACGCCTGTGCCGGTACAATCGTATTATACCTATATGTTCCTCCATTAAATATATTTGCCGATACACTGTTTGTGGTATATCCTCCGTTGGTAGGTGAAGAATAAAGGGTAAGTGTGTACATGGCATCGTCAAACGTAGCGTATATAGTTGTATTGCCCTGAAGTATAAATGAATATCGATTGGTATCATCAACATGTTCCAGGCCATTATCCCAAGAAACGAAATTGAAACCGAGTGCCGGAGAAGCATATAGTGTAACTAAAGTTCCGTATTCATATGTTCCATCTCCCGTAACCACTCCGCATACTTCATATGGACGGGTGGCTGATGCGTTTATGATGATTACTGTTACCATGTACTTGTTGCGTTGGAAATTAGCAATGTATATTTTATTTTCGGTAACGGTAATTGTTTTTGTTGTGTTGGTATCAGCGTCGTCCCAGGATATAAACCTCGAGCCCGCAAATGGTGTTGCGGACAATGTAACAACCGTTCCATATTCATAAACGCCACTTCCGCTTGCGCTACCAAGGAGTCTGTTATTGGGTTTGGCAACAATACTATATTCATCACCCTCAAATTTAGCGACAATAATTACATTACTTATTACTGTATATGAATATTCTATGCTATTTGATATAAGAACATCATTTATGTACCACCCAACGAAATGATAACCGGTATTCTCGATTGCTGAAATATGAACAACCGTATTGTATGGGTATCTTCCGCTTCCCAATGTGCTTCCATGTATGTCATTGTAAGGAATAACAGTCAGTTCATATATATTGGTTGAAAAATGTGCAATAAATGTGCCTCCACATATTGCTTCTGTTCTGTATAGGTTGTTTCCAACATATTCAGGGTATATGGCGCGGGATGTGCCATCATAAGACAAAAACGAGAAGCCTTGGAGTGTATGCCCGATTCTATCACCAACATAAAGATATATTGTATCTCCATCATGAAGGTATCTAGTATCTATCTCAAAACCATTTTCGTCAGTTATAGAAATATAACAATCTGACGTTTGGTTACATAATATTTGATCAAGACAATTTGCCATTACATTTCTCAAAAAGTGTTGTTATTTTATTTTCAACCATGATGCCTTATTGTACTGTTTCATTAGTTTCGCATAGGAATGTGGTTGAACATATATCAGCTGTTTCACATTCAAAATCAACTTTGCAGGTTGTGTCGCACTTAACATCGATCAAACAATCTTCTTCAAATACAGCAAGATATTCATCGTTACCACAAACCCTAATCTGTATTGCCGACTCAGTGGATATTACATCATCCCCATGTTTCCAATGCACAAAATGATATCCTTCTTTCTCAATGGCTTGGAGATACGCCATGGTGGTATTCACATAATCACCGCTACCAGCCGTTTCACCGAAATCTATATTGTTAGACGTTGCCGTAATTGTATATTTCAACACGGTAGTTGTATCATTTATTTCAAAATTTTCAAGAATTAGAATTGCGGTCGAAGGTATAACCTGTAAAACATATTTTATAACAACATCCTTCATAAACTTCTTGTGAAGTGAGTTGTTTATTTCATTCCTTAAAATTATCAATTTATTATTTAAAAAATATTCAGAACTGTCGAATTCGTTTATGATTTTCTCCAAAGTACCGTCATTATAAGCATATGAAACCGTTTCTAACCATTTTGCAAATTTTCCATTTGGTTCCGTTGTTGTAATTTGATTTATTGTGAAAAGGAACTGTCTTGCAATATTAACATACTTTGAATCATCAAAATTATATGTATCAATTAAATACTTATACGGAGTCTGCATATAATCGAAATATTCCTTACCCAGGTCGTATTCACCATTACCGGTATGCGGGTTGTTGTAGAATATCGTTGGGAGTATGTCGTTGAGATACTTGGCGTGAAGATAATCCTCATGTGTAACACCATTCTCGTTATAGTTTATATCGTACACTATATTTCCTTCCATCGGTATGTTTTTCCATGAACTAAAACGTTGTGGATTGTACTTGTCATATGCTTTAAAATAATGTGATAAATTAAACGGTACATCTTCATCAAAGTCCACATAGTCCGTTGTGTCGAAAACATAATAAATATCATCCTCTGATAATTGATTCGAAAAAATTGCCATTAACGATTCTACATTAGGTACTAAATGAAGATAGGGTATGGTTTCTGAATAGTCATACGGAAAATCGGCGTTTGATTTCTTACCCCATCCGCCTTTCTCTTGAAAATAAAGGTATCCATCATATATTCTACTTTGTGTGTAATAGGGTATAATATATTTTTCATTACCAATGAGAAAATTGTTTATTGGTGTTCCTGTGTAGATGTCATCATATATTCGTTCATTACTCTTATGACGATATAATTCCAAAATTATATTCTCGTACCCATAATCGGTATTAATCTCATAATAAAAAACAACCTCATTGTTTTCGACTTTTATGTATTGCGGCGCATTCGGTCCAAGTATTGGAAGTACTTCGTCGAAACTTTTAAATGTATTTGTACTATCCCAAATAACACCGGCTGGCTCATCAATCAATTCATCATAAAAATAAAACGTATCGTCGGCTTTTATTGGATTCGTGTAATTGTAATGTTCTGTAATTGTATAATCATCCCCATAGCCGAGGCCGAATAACGCCATTACCATTTCGATGGAATTCCTTGTTCCCTTCGTCTTGAATATCCTGTTACTTGATAAATGTAAAACACGTTGAAATGCAATGTCACTTGTTAAAGGAGTTATAGCGTTGGGGCTTTTTGATGAATACCACTTGTTATGCATATATATTGAACTGTCGAATGCGTGTTCAGACAGTACGTAATATGCATATTGATTACCGTTTATAACCCTGATTGCCTTCGGGCTTGATGTACCTATTGTAGACGGTACTGAAGTAAATGTATTTCTGTCGTTCCAATAATTTGTGTAATTCGTCATAGGATCGCCATTCACTTCGAGGTATGCAACACTTGTTTTTTTATAAAAATTATCACCAACAAATATCCATTCAGGACTGTCTTTTGACGTATAAACCGGCACCTCATCCTTTTCTATATACTGAGCACCTTCAGGTATATCACAACCCTTGTTTATGTATATTGCATTATGATTGTGCTGTATCCAAGGATTGCAATTTCCAACTATATATTGACTGTCGTTTAAGTATTCTTCGGTCAAAAACTCCAACGAAGGATCATTATATTCTTTATGGTAGTAAATTGCACCTGTTTCACATCCGATACTTATCCATTCTGGTGATTCACTATTTATGTTTGTTGGTATATATGGATATGGAGTTACGGTGATACCTTCCGGAACAGAATCAACTAAAACATAGTAATATGGTTCCCAAATGGTTGATACTACATCCCACCCTTTAATCTCATTCTTATCCGAAATTTCGGCATCAGGGCAATTGTCAAAACCATTATAGGTTATATTGTTAACCATCCTTATTCCATCGACATAACGTTTTGCGTCGTCATATATTCTGCCGTAGAAATGGAGTACCTCCATCATGCGTTCTCCACCATCGATATTATCCTCCGCGTCATTCTCGTTATATTCTCTTCTATATGTCCAATCAAAGTTTTTTATGGATTCATGCGTCATACACCTCCATATGCAATCAGAATAAACCTCATCATATACTGCCGCCATATCCAATAATGAATTGAGATAGGTTTCATATGCCATTGATTCAATGTCAATGCAGTAATCGTTTGAAGGCCATGTAAAGACCCTATCAACAAATGTATATGTGCCGTTTGATAATTGATATGGGACTTTAAATACATTTCTATATGGCGGTATGGTGTCTCTCGTTAGAAGTTTTTTCTCAAACCCATCAAGGCCATCGAAATATATGTCAATTACATTCTTGTGTGGCTCTATAATGAAATCTTTGCCTGATGAACAATAAATCATTTCACCGTTAACCTTGTAGATATCAACAGTGATATATGTTTCCGGTTCATCAGCCGCCTTTATTTTAACACTGTATATTTTTTGGTAATTATCATTACAAATTTCTAATACATTAATGGCTAGGTATTGCCCATCATCATAAGACCACATATAATATTTATCATTGTACCTGATGTACTCATCACATTTGACAAAATAATTGTTACAATTGGTAGAATATTCTACCGGGATAAACTTCTGTTCTTCTTCGCTCCACTTAAAAAAGAAATCCTTATAGCAGATGAAATCATAACCCCAATCATGGTATTTCTTTGAGTCGAGTATTTCTCCTTCGGCATTTGTTACTGTATATTCAATGATTGGTGATATGGATGCCCTGTTTCCATCAGAATCCAATCTAACTATATTGTATTGTTGCCATGTAGCGGTAAGATAGTGTAATTCATTGTCGAAATCAGTAATTGATGTTGTTTGGGTATACATATCCAAACCAAACTGATTCTCGTAAATATATTTGTTTGTGTCAATCCAACTTCCATCCGCATCCTGAACCACTAATGTTGAAATTGACGGTGTGAGACGTCCGGGAAAATACCTAATGATATTCTCAACACTTCCCCGTATCAAATCCTCGCAAGAGCCGTAATATGCATAAGAACGCAAATCGTTACTATCGCGGTTTACCTTGACCTCATTTACTTCAGAAGACGCGTCTTTGACGTCATCGTACACGAAATGAGCAACCCATTTTCCATAATCGTGTTTTTTCTTGAAAAAAGGTAGTGCATTGTCGGTGAAAATAAAACCCGAATCACTGTAATACGGTTTTTTCCCCGGCTCAAGTCGATGAATATTCCCAATGCTCAACCAGTCGCGTTCATATATTACACCATCATTTATATTTTGGTGTTTTTTGCGAAGGATAAAGTTACTATATGATTTACTATATCTACCCATCGATTACGAGTTCTTTAATTCATTTATATCAAGACTTGTATCAATATTATCACTGACATCTTGTTTTAGTTCAGCAATACTTCTGTTGGTGTAGTTATCCTTTACCGTTGAGAATTCAAATTGTTTGAAGATTTCTTCGTTAGGATTATAAATTGAGACACGGCCATTATCAAGATTCCTTACGGTTTCACCATAAATACCATAACTTAACGTATCCATATCATTCTCAACAATATTAACTTCAATGGCAACCGGGTCAAATTTAGTGTTGACAAAAACGATTTTTTGATTAGGAACACCGATGTATGGTGTAGCATTTGGTTTAAATGATGGGGCTGTTGATGGTGTTAATGTGATAAAACACAACGTACCACCAGCATTGAAGCGGTATCCGTTGGATGAGGTATTCGAAGTAATTACATTTTGCGAAACCGGTTCACATAGATTGTTGCTTGTAACCAATCTATAATATTGTTGCCGCATAAGGCCATCACCTTGGAAATTATAATACTCCACCCTATATCCAACAAGGTTGTCGTTAGTAAAGAGACTCCTATTCTCCGAAACATCATTCATATCAACCACAATTCCACGAATTTCCGGATATGATTCGAGTGCCCCAACATCTTTGATAGTACACGTAAATTCCTTTGGTCTGATATAAATCGTATAGAAGCCCTTCCTACCAAAAATTGATACCGGTAGATTGAGGTTATACATTCCGGGAAGCCTGATATCAGACTCTGATGATGTTTCTAATTCTCCGTTTGAAAATACAGATGTAACATTATCAATCTTCCTCCATTTTTTGAAGGATTCGTCCTCACTGTTTCTGGTTGGTCTATAAGAGTAAAATATCTCAACATCCGAAGGGTCTATTAATGCAGCCCTTACTATTCCATATGTATTATTAGCCATTTGTATACAAAAAAACCGTTTCTTATATCATAAATATAAGAAATTGAGGTTTTAGAAACAACGCTTGTTATTCCATGAAGGTATAGAATCCTTGATTCAATGTATTTTCGAGGTCTTCGAATGTTTTTGCCTCTCCAAGTCTCAAATGGCGCTCGTATGCGGCAGCGTTACCCCTTCTAATATTAATTTGATTATCCACGTTTGGTTCGTATGCATATCCGGTGAAATAATCACGTTTAATTAATGGTTGGTATATATAATCAAGGTCATTCTCAACCTTTTCATTATATTCACTCAAAACATACGTGTATTCGTAATCAGTTGCACCTATTGTTATACTTGCCGTACTATTTACAACAGAAAACCTAAAGCGTTTGTATCCGTATTTCATCATATAATCACTTATGTTTTCCGGACGGTTCTCAACAAATGCATTAAAATCTCCGTTATTGACAAGTTCATCTATATCCGAATCGAGATAATTATACGTTTCTTCATACACAACACCATGGCTGTCATCTTCATCGTATTCAAACGGACCATAATGGAATAATTGATTTCCGTCATCATCGATATCAATTGCAACCAATTTTGCCTTGAAATGCGCGTTCACAACATATGTAAATGTAAGTGTACGGGATGTTGTGTCGCATTTTATGCCAGTTAATATGGTTCCATATGCCTTTAAATCAGTTACATATTGCCCAATAACCGGTGCTGTATTACCAAACCTCTCTATATTTCCAAAAGAATCTTGGATAATGCCTCTATCAGTGTAATAATTTCCTATTTTATAATAATATAGCCAATCTTCGTATGCATCAGGTTCATCAAACAACTCCGTATCGCTGATAAATTGCTCAAATTTTCTTAACGAGCGCAACACACTGTCACTTTTACCGGCAAGATTGTATGATAGGGAGTTATTGGTATCAACAACGTACATTTGGAGTTCGTCATCCCATACATAGAAGACATCACCCTTCTTTATATTTTTATATATGAAATATTGTGGTATATGTGGTACGGTTACGTATATTTGGAAATGATTACCGTAACTATTATCCTGATTATACCATTTGTCATTGTTTAACAATGTTGTTTTTTCCGGAATTGATAAATCCGAAGCATTGTTCGATACATATTCTGACAATAATACAAAATGTTGCGTGTCGAATTCATTTACTTCAAGGTTTTCGTTCCATTTACCGCTACAATATTCTATAACATCTATTTTTTCATATTGCCCGTTGTTCCATTTATAATATTTACCGGCAAATATAATAAAAGTATACCCATTGTAAATAGCCAAAGGTAAAGTGGGTGATAATACTTCTCCAACTTGAACTTTGTTGTATGTGTTGGATGATAGAATATACAAATCACCGTTGCATAAACAATATTCGTAGTTCATGCCCCCAACTTGAAATCTATTCAATACACAAATATATGTTCTTCCATTGTAAGTAAGTAATTCTCCGTGGCGGACTTGCATTCCCGGCAGAAATTCATTCAAATACGTAGACAAATAACCCAAATCATTTTTTGACTGTAATAATGGTATGTTTAATGAAACCTGTAGAGGATATTCGGCATGCTCGGCATAACACAAGTACTCAGCGGCAACCGTATTCACTGTTTTTAAGAGTGTTTGGAGGTATTTTAGGAATTTATCACCGCCCATTGACTCGTAATATTCACATTTTCGAAACAACTTATCATCATGTTTGCCTAAATTAATGAAATGTGTCCTGTAATATTCACAAATCCGATGATATTTCTTATATTTCTCTATCATCATCTTCACATATCCAAGGTAAATGTATTCAGGAACGTTAGGATATTCATCCTCGTTCTCCATATCAAGTATTTTTTTGTCTACTTTTACTTTTCCGATGGCCTTTTCCATGAAACCAATGAACGTATTGTCAGCCGGTAATGTGTTTTTATATCCATAATAATAGTCCATAAGGGTTCTGTAGGTATATGTACCACCCTCAACCAAAAGGCAAACTTTTCTATAGAAAGAATATAGTGTTTCTTTGTGATAATATTTGTAAATCTTATTATTATCACAATCAAGTATATAACTCCCAAGCCTATCCAATTCAGGGGTTTTGATTCGATTAGGCATGTCATATATTACTTCTTCAGGAAAAGGATCATATTCAACGTATGTATAAAATTCGTCGTATTCTTGCTCAATATAGGTATAACCTTCAATTCTACGGATGTATTCTGAACTGTTTATATTGTATTCGTCCTCAACATTCTCACCGATTGGGAATGTATTTTTTTCATTCCATGAATACGGTATTGGTTCTTTAGATGGAATGTATGTACATAAATTAACATCACAAGGTAATGCGATATTTTCAACCACTTTACCCCAAGAACCATCAAAGGAATCGCTTGCCGGATGCAACGTTGTTGTCCAGTCTTCGTTGAATTCAAGATACGCAAACATACTAGGTATCCTTGAAATCATTGGCTCCATGCTTGTATCAAATCTATATTGTTTCATCGTTTTCGTTGAGGAATGTTACTTTTGCTTCATATAAATTTATTTCAAGTTCATTTGGGGATGAGTCGTTGTTACCTTCATTATTATAATATGCATATGGGCCATATGTATCCGGGTCGAGATAATATACTCGTTTGTTTTTTTCCTTATCATACCGGCATTTTAAATGAATGTAACTGTATTTTAAATACTTCCTGATACCATATCCATGTCCGCTTCGCCAATCAGAAACAATGTCCTCGAATGTTTTTATCCCATATCTCCCTTCTTTCCTGTAATCATAATACGGCATCATAAACGGAATAGTTCTACCGTAACCCGCGTGGTTGAATTCTATCTTCATATAAAGGTCAGTAGGAATATTACCCCTATCATTATCAGACCACATGTAGAAATTAAATCCCTCACTCGATGATTTTGATGAATATGTGCCTGTTATGACAAATTGTGATGAGAGCCTATGCATCTCCAATTCTTCATCCGGTATGTTTTGGTAGCCATCTGGTGCATATTCCATATTGACTTTTGCACCCGTGAATGTATTGTTATTTTCACCCTCAGAAACTGCATAACCCGTTGTCATTGTGTTGTTCATGAACTTTGTGAACAATGCCCCACCATCCATGAATACAGTGGAATAACATAGCATATTCTGATTTACGGGATTGTCGCTATCATATATGGATAGACGCAAAAATGACTTTTTCAGTTTATTTTTTTGAAATTTTACATCAGCATTGGTAAAACCAAGATAAGAAAGAAGGTCCGACTGTTTACTTTTGGACCAATCATTATCGTGATATGTAAAATATGGTGTGCCGATTGTTGAACCCATCATTTGTTCTAATTGCACACTTTCATCATCCACGCCGTTCCAATAGGAATTGTCATCCACAGCCCATGTATCGCCCCTATGTTGTCTAAAATGTAAATTAAATTTAATCTTATAAATGTCTTCTGTCCTAAAATCATTCTCATTTCTTGGTTCAATTTGATAAACAGGATGATACACAAATTTTTCCATTTCAACAACGCTATTAATCGCAAGCCTTGTTTCATTGTATACAAACTTGTTCATGATATTGTCTTCCTGTTGAAGTGTTACGTCGTGCATTTGTGATAATGGAATGGTTAAATTGAATTTACCAATACCGGCATAAACTTCGAAATCACTTATGAACTGATCCCGATAACTTGACAATCCGCTGACATCACCGTCATTACAAGTTTTCTCATAATATTCATAACGGTTATCACACCCAACTTTTACCTGTTTCTTAATATAAACCTCGTCATTGAAGCACGCTTGAGACGGTACTTCATCCACAATGACTGAATCGGCATTTCCTTCATATCCGATGAATTTATAGGTATCACTATGAAAAACACTGCACATGAACTTATCGATGTCAGGACTATTATTCACATACCCCCACATCAACGAATATTCGTCTTCCCATGTACAATTTTCAAACGTTTTTTCATAAAAAATCCCATCATCACCGAGGAATTTTACATAAAACGTAATTGGTTCGTCCCAAGTACTGAAATAATGATATTGCTCAAAAATAAATTTTAAATATGGTTGATTACCCTGAACCTCTATCTGTAATTCCTTTATTTTTAGATTAAAATATTTTTCTATATTGAAGGTAAAATACCTAAAATTGGGATTAACTTCAATTATTTCAGGTGAAACCGATATAAGATTCGTCTCTGATACATCGGAACCAATAATTTCTATATCGTAATATGCTGTAACATTAATTGGAGTCTCTGTGTGAATATCAATATCATCGTCATAGTAACACGTAACACTGAGAAGATTGGCATCATCACCATCATCCTCAATTTCGTAATTAGTAATTGGGATATAAACGCTGTCAGACAACAAATCTCTATAATTTACTTCATATTTTAGCATGTTACTTCAATTTCTGGGATATATTCATAATTAGATGGAACTTTGATTTTACCTTGAACGTCAGGAAAGGCTCCATAGTAATAAAGCCCGTTAATTGCATCCGGATCTTGACGTTTTAAATAAAAATTAATGCATTTGTCAATATACAACGCGCCATTCGCAAAGGGGTAGTTGTTCATTGTTTCATCATCTGACTCAGAAGCAGGGATAATTTCCCTCCAAAGGAAAAGGTTGGTTGCTACATTGTCCGCATAATCGGGTATGTCAAGATTTGCCACCCTTATTCTGAATGTTTCGTTATTTAATAGATTGCAAGTCTGTATCCAATCAAGATAGGGTTTGTTCTCATATGCCTCAACATCCTTCCTTATCGGCTTGATGATGAAACTTGTCTTTGAATCTACATATACAATTTGTGTTTTATACCACACACCATCAGAATCATTGCATATGAACGCAGTTCTACCTGCTCCGTATCCATGTGTATTCCTTGTAACAACTCTTATAAACATACCTTCCATCTGGACAGGTTCAGCATGCTCAAGCAAGACAGAATAATGTGAAGCTTGTTTGATATTATTTGCAAATGACCTTACCCCGATTGGATAGTGTGCTTTATAGTAATACCCTTCAGGGCAAATTAGACTACGCTCATTGGTGTGTTCTTCGGTGTCGAATCCTCTTCGTGAATAGTCATCTGAAATAACTTCTTTGTATGTAAATGTATAATCGTTAGTATCGCCATTCTCACGTTGTGCCGTGTTAAACCTAAATTGTACATCGGACAATGTGGTTTCTAAAACCTGCATTGGATTGTACTCGACAACATCACCAAAGAAAATTTCATCATCCTCAAGGATTCCATTTGTATCTTGGTTGTTGTTCATCATATTAACCATACCCCAGAATTCCAATGGTTGGCCAGAGGTCTCACTGAATACGTTAGTTATAACCTTTGCATCTGATAAAAAGCCCTTATTTTTCCTGACTACTTCAGTGTCATCACCTTCCCTGCACATAAAATCAAGACCACTGGTTACTTTACCGAAACAGTGGGAATACTCCACTCTTTTCAATTGATTGTTTTCTGTGTAATCCGAGTAATGCTTGACCGGGCCGTACCATTCCTTATAGCCAATATTCTTTTTAACAATGGTAATGTATAGGTTTGTTAACGGCCTTCCGAGATTATCCCTTATATAGGCAATATCCATTGTTTCCATAAACTGATATTGCGTGATATTATCCCCATATATGGTTTTTGAAAATGCAAGCGGGTAAACCTCCCTATCAAAATCGCGCATTTTAATTCCGCCCTTTGTTGCATTTCTTTGTACATATTCATCAAACCTGATTTGGTTAATTGCAATGCTGTTGGTGAGGTTTTCAATGCTTTTATTTAGATTTGGTAGTTTTTTAAACATCCTTATGTAATACTTGCACTTGATTCCATTGACGATTTTTGCAAAACGAAGTGGTATTCTGTAGCACAAACGTTCATTGATAATATCATCCACTTTATTCGTTTTCTGCGTGTAATATTCATAGGATTTCTCATAATAATCGTATGTATGAACCCTGATATAATCAGTTACATAGCCAACAGGTATATCATCAAACGTGTTCCCATCCCCAAATTCCTGAGACAAAATGTTAAAGGTCTCAGGTAGTATTTGATACTCATTGTTTTGGTAATGGTAGTACACATAAACATATTCATCAGAAACAATTTTTCTTTGTCTTACATACGTCAATCCGTTTTTAACATCAGCCGGTAACGTGTCCACTGTATTTTGATTGTCCCAAGTAACCGTTGGTTGATATGTCATTTGCTTGTAAAACCATCTACAGATATTAGGTTCATAACTTGCATCAGAAGTATCAATATCATCGGGAATTTCGCTTATTTCACCATTCATTTCCCTGAAATGTGGAGGTGGTACATTACTCGGACCGTCATAGAATGTATGTGCAACTCTGCCGTCGAATATTTCATCCAAAATAGACGAGTTAGTGATAGTGAAATAATAATCTTTATATTCGTTGTTCATATCGCCAACATAGTTTACCCTGAATGTCCCGCTACAAACTCGGAATGAACCATCTCCACCATCACCAAGAGAATAATATATAAGGACATAATCATTCTGTTTAAGGTTATGCTTACAATACGTTCTGAATTGTACACCCTTCATTCCATTCCTGCAATATTGACTTTTCGCTTCCATGATGAGAAGTGCGTTTGTATTACCGTCAGCCTCAACATTATCAAAATCAATCTGTTGAGATTCCACATCATATGAATACACGTTGGTTACAAGATTGTGCCTGTAAAAATTCTTATATGGGTAAGTCACAAATACATCCCAGTTATGCTCGAGTCTGTGCTTATATTTGTTGAGTTTGGGAGTAAATGAATAAAGACTTCTATCAGGGTACATATCAACAAACTCACAATTTCCCTTGTCGTTGACTGCATGGTTGGAATCACGTTCTATTTCGTCTGTACCGTTTATTCTTTTGGGTGTAATACATGAATTGTTGTAAAAACCATACCATCCGTTCTCATTTGTCAGATTGGAAGCAACTGATTCGCCATTTGCCATTGACAATATATTTGTTGTTTCATAAACATGTTTGTCGACAAACGATGTATCGCTCGGGGAAAACCTAGGAACCATCTTGATTGTGGTGCCATCCAAAGTACGCATAGTGTCCTCAATGGTATTGTATGTGTTGTTATGTGTGTTGTTTGCAAGTGGTATAATTGACCTAAAAGATAAATTCCTTAATATATGGTTTCCAAAAATATCATACCCAGGATAATACGTAAAACCAACATTCTCACTTGAGTATTCGGTGTTGTCTACCATATACGCCCTCTTCACCGAATTAACTAAACCGGATATGTTCTTTTTCATTGCCGGATCAGTGATGGTGACCGGCGCATTATCCCTGACGACCTTTATTTCATCAGAACCATCATCCTTAACTATCTCTGTACAGGTATTGAATAATACGTTAGTGCAATATGGTTTTATTGTAAGCGTAAGCCTGTATTTGTTACAAGCCGAAGCCTCGCTCCTATAAACCTCATATTGGTCTATTACAGTGGATAAATTTGTCAACGGTATCTTTTTTGTACTCTGTTCCAGATTAATGCGTATTGTATTTTCCCTATCCGTTGAAAACACTGAGTCTGTTGATTCTAAACGTATTTCCTGCATTTTATATATTGGTTGTTCTTCTTATACCTGTTATATCTTTAATATACACCTTAACATTGCTCACTACATTAATATCAACATCCATAAACGAATACTGAGCCGTTGAACCTTGTGAAATGTATTGAGATATTGATGTACCTTGCGTTGTATGCCCGTCAATAACCATATCGTAGGTTAAAACTATCTGATAACGATAGTGTAATAAATAATAATCCGTATCTGTATTATAATTCACTGAAACAATTGGATGTATGCTGCGATCGTCATAACTCACATTTACCTGTGATACCTCGTAAACGGGTGAAATTCCCCTATATTTTCCATCAGAAGTAAAACCTATATAATATATGCGTTTCACATCATCTCCTGTTGGAATAATCAAATTGTTTGATGGAAGTGATGCATTGTATGTCATGTTGAGAGTATCTGTTGGCAGGTATCCTTCGTCGTTATAAACCTTCCTATAAACGGGATATATACCATTGATTACAGTGTAATTTACATTAGTTTCAATTCCACTAAACGCCGGTTTAATCTGCATACCCTTTGCAACAACGGTATTTTCAGGGATGCCAAAGTTTGCCGTTGGATATAGGTTTTCATTGAATGATGCGCGTTCATCTGAAATGGTTAGATAATTTGTGTTTCCGTCATATGAAATATATCTATACGAAGTATCCACACCAGGTGTTTCTTGAATATCAAATCCCTCATAGGGTTCTCCGTCTTCCTTGAAGAAATCATATGAATTTGGTATATAACCACCTTCAGGCGCCGGACGGTACATAAGTCGTTTCGTAGGAACGGCAAATTCATCCGGAGTTGTAGTGCCGTCAATAACTTTAATTGTATATATTCCGATATCACTTGTGGCTTTCTGTGTAATAAACTGTGCTTTCTGCTGTGTTGAGGTTGAGAATCCATTATAAAAATAACCGGAAATACAGCCATTCATACTAAATGTACCTTCTTCAACAAAATTGGCAATATTGGACGGTGTAGATGTGTCAATTGCAGAATCAGCCTCAACATCAGGCCAATAAATTGGTTGTTCGTTGAGAGGAACCCAAATATTTGCTTTCGTGAATGGACGTTTGTCTATCACATGGAAGCCGAACATATTATCCATACCACCAGGTAATGCGCTCATAGCACTAACAATCCCATTAATGTTTTCAAAAGGGGCCTCCGTGAGTGTAGACGGTACTGTTACATTCATATTGTTCTTGATTCCACAATGTGGGGGAAGTTTATAATCATGAGTACCAGTAATAATACTCAAATCCGTAAATATCGGTTTGGTTGCATCACTGTTTTTAATAATGGTTGGTTTTGAGAATGAGGTTATTGTGTTCTCATCTTTATTCGGATCAAGTATGATGTATCTTGTTTCACTATTTAGTTTTGATACCATACTGGTTTCGTCTGGTATGTAGTAAACAAGTGTTTTAACTGGTGTTTCGTTTGTTTGGAATGTGATTGAAACTGTCTTATTTTCTTCGTTTGTGTCATACATCCAGAATGCACCAATCATTTCCTGCACTAAACTCATTCGCTTTTGAATGATATTGTTAAGTGCATCAATTACATCGCGTTTATTCTGGTTGTCATCTGTATTCATTTCAAAATACTCTCGAAGTGATATATCGGTAGCAGGTTCATTGTTATTGAATTTCAAATTGTAAACTGTATTGTTGTTTGTTAACTGATATATCCAAGTAACTTCATCAAACGGATCATATTTTTCGCCACCACGCCCATAGGTCTCATCGTCAGTTCCATTCCTTTTAACCCTGATATATTTCGGTTTAATGCCGCTACCCATTTCAGAAACAAGTGGCACAGTGGAATATGTGTTGAGCGACTTATTTATGTCAGATTCTTGAAAAGTGTATTCTTCAGTGAAGTTGTATATTGTATTATTGCTTGGTGATAAAGCGTTTACTGTGTTTGCAACATCACCGGTGTAACTTATATCATCCCTGTATTCCAATAAATTGGTAACGCCTATATCATTTATGTTAAGCCATCCCCTAACACTACCAGGCAAATCGCTTCTAACACCATCTGTTTCATTATAGCCTGAATATGGTGCATTTATAACACCGTTAGCATCCTTTTGATACCCAACTCTAAAGTTTTTAAGTAATTCACTGTCAATACCGTTTATGAACATTTTAAATGGCAGCGGTTCATTCACATATACTCTTGTCAAAACCGCGTTATCACTCGTCATGTCATTTATTGGGCAATATTCAGCAACGGTGACTGTATAAAATTCACTTCCCATTGGAACAGGAAATACGTATTCCCCGTCAGTATTTGACAATAGGGGAACTCCTGTGGTGTTCTCAAGACCATTTATCTTTGAATAAACCGTTCCAGTATACCATTCCATTGTTTTATCGTATGGTTCAACTGTTATGGTAAAATTATCACTTAATGGTTCATTCTGATAAGTTACAAGACTAACTGTTATGTATCCTCCGATATCACGAATATAATTTGTATTGGTTGAGGTATGTGTTGTATCCTCGGCAACCCTCTGGTTTGTACTCCTTCCACCCGATTCAGGAAATGTTGTCTGCATTTCGTCATTGGTCAATGTAAATGAAGTTGATGTTGTGTTATATTTCAACTTCTCTGCCTCAAATGTAATATTCTGTCTATACTGTTCTCCATTTGCATCGGTTATTGTTACCACATAGTAGCCATTTGGTAGTGTCGGGGCATGTAACGTGCCACTATTCAGCCTGTTTCTACGTGTGTACTTATTGTCGTCATCAACATAAAGCCTATTATACCCAACAAATTGAGTGTCTGAACTCCCTATGTATATTTTACAAACAGTTATATCTGTGTAAGTTTCATCATATCCACTGCCATCGTGATTGCGTTCATCAAATGAAATTGAGCATGGCATATCTAAATTACACAAATCAAACTTAATGTAGCCATCCCTCATTGTGGCCGGCTCATTATTACACCAACTATTCGCTTGATATTCTATCGACAATGAATTTTCCGAAGCCTCGTCGTTTCTACATTCAGAATAATAATTCTTTCTGAATTTATCTATGGCGGTCTTGCCTGATTTCAAACCGAAGTAGAAGTAAAATGAATTTTCGTATCTTGGGAAACGGCGTTGGTTTAACGATATTAAATTATTATTCGTAAACCACCCAAGTTTGACATCATTGTCGTAGAATGTTACACCAAAATTATTTGGGTTTGGGTCGAAACCATACCTAAAGAATAAATAGGCATGACTGTTCTGTTCAAGGTTGTAATTGTTCTTGTATGTTAAATTATTTTTATTGTTATCTGGATATCCATCAACGTTACTAGGTGTATGAGTATTAATATCCCTCATAAGATTATACATTGTCCCGTCAAAATTCTCAGGATACAGATAGTTGAAATCATAGGTTGGGAAACCGGTCTTTGGGTCTTGTTTTATTCTTAAACGATTTCCGTTCATAGTTGCAAACATAGCCCTTGCATCAGGATTGTAAATTTCATCGTACGAAATATATCCATCCGGTGCCATAATTGTTTCTTGTTCGGATGTGTCCACAAATGAAATGGATTGATCCAATGTAACGCCAAATTCACAAGCCCTTGACAGGTTTACACAACTTTTCGGTTTGACATATGAAAAATTACAATTAATACCATAGAACACGCCACCATTGTCGTGGTCTTTTTCACCTTCCTTTATATATGGATCCTCATTGTTGTCTTTTTTATACCACTGATCAAAACCCGCATTACCCCAATCAGCACCTGTATATTCGGTATGTACAGTGCTATCATTTACAGCCGCCATACTGCTATCATTCATATCATCATTGGGTGATACTGTAACAGCCTGTTCATTAACCTGCCATGTCAATGATAGTAAACTAGGTGGCATTTGATATGTTGTTTCATTCAAATGTTT
The DNA here is from genome assembly GCA_023805745.1 of Isotricha sp. YL-2021b. Lineage (NCBI taxonomy): Eukaryota > Ciliophora > Litostomatea > Vestibuliferida > Isotrichidae > Isotricha > Isotricha sp. YL-2021b. Next base: position 268,841 of record JAJJKW010001449.1, on the reverse strand, counting down.
GAAAAATTGAGGAACTCCCTTTTCATCGCAATCATTAAGACTACCAAGAAGTACCAAATCAGTTGCAAAAATAATCTTTACATCGCCAGGAGTTCCATTCAAGACGTTTCTAAATTTATTGTTTGAATATTCAACAGACTTATAATAGTAAACATATTCACCATATTTGGTTTCTTTACGAATAATGATACCCTTATCAACCTGAATGACACTTAAAGTCCTCTTATGGCACTTAAAACCATAACAGCTACTCTCTTCGGAACTATCTATATTATACTTAATTGGGTTTATTTTTCTCTTGTTGGTATCAAATTCCCTTTGTTGAGCACAGGTCTGATAAAGTTTCAAACCACGGGTAAATAAACTATCTCTACCGGCCATTTTGCTACTATTACCATCACACCAATCATCAACACCACCAACTTTAATTAATCCGAAAAATAATCTACGTTTTGGTTTAATTTTACGATACCACAACGGGGCATAAAGCACACCATTAACCCAATCGTTTTGGAAATCAAAAGATGTTACTTCATTATCTTGAGCTAGCGCATTCTGAACACAATTTATTAACCTATCTGTAACTGATGTGGCATTTTGATAAATATCACATTTTTCTCTACCTTCTTCAGTATCCCTAAAACAATCTCCATTATTGCACTTAGATTTTATTTTGTCAATGAATTTAGCAACAAGGCCAGGATTACCTTTTTTACCTCCAAAACCGGGTATATAATTAACTGTTGTATTACCGTCATCACAAAAATCACCAAGATTAATTAGTAGACCTGCGGAAGTTTTGTAAAACCAACATGCCACCGGTTCTAAAAAATCAAAAGGTTCCCAATTACCAAGATTATCACTAAGCCACGAAAGAAACGCAAGTGGGTGTGCATGTGCTACTTCCATAAATTTATCTCCTACGAATATAAACAGTTCCCCAATCAAAGACATCACTGTATTGATTGCCGCAACTAAATATATGAATATCGTTAATAATACACATAAGAACCTGTAGACAAAACTCATCCTGATAGCCAAATTGTTATATGGCATCGGGTTATTGTCTCCAGCATGGTTCGTCATTTTTATTCCTGTATATTTTTTTGTACTTGTGGTTGTCCTCTTCTGTAATCTAGGGATATAACTCTTTACGGTATATACGTTATTCCAAAACATATCCCTATAACTCTCTTCTTTGGTGAATGTTCCGAATTCATAGTCAGGCTCATGGGTTGCTTGGAAATTCGGATAATCATCCGTTAGCCTCGGGTTGTTTGGAACAAGGAATCTTGCACGTTTCCTTGCACTATCGTCCATTGGGTTCTCGTCCAGTGATATCCTGAATCTTACACGCGCCCTCGTTGGAATACCATTCTCTGGATTGTCAGTGGGTACAATGTTACCGAATTCATCCATACAAACATAATCAAGGTTCATCGGAACCTGATAACACCATACGCCGTCCCCGTCAATAAGTCTGTTTCCTTTCACGGAGAATTGTTCCACTTTACCGTCGAAGGTCTTGCGAATCATTTCAATCATACCTTCTCCGGTAACAAGTTCACTCATTTTACCCGTAAGGTCATCCGGAACACATTTATGGGAAATTGAATTACTTCCCTTATCACTTACAATACTTCCAATGAATACTGCCGTAGGTTCAAATTTGTAGTCAATCTCGATATCAGCCCTTGTTATCATTGCGTTAGTATCATCTTCTGAAGTATCTCCCCAGAATGGATATATATACAATGGTTTGTCCTGACTTTTAATCTGTGGTAATATATTGAGATTTTTGCCTGCTTTGAATTTATTTGGGGATTCAAACTGATCAATATTGTATCCCTGTCCAATCATATCATGTGGTCTTACAGATAATTTACCTATATCAGACAAATCCACATCGACATGAAGTGTATGTTGGCCAACCGGAACACCATAAATAAAATAGTCTCCTGCGTTATTGGTTGTTGTGGTATAAGTGTAATAAGTGTCGAAAATACGAATAACATCATTATTGTCAAGTACATATTCTTTCTCGAACATTGTACCGACATTCTGATGACAGTCGTTGTCGATATATGAAGGCAGTAAATTGTATCTTACACCATCGTAATTAACCGAATCAACCGAAGAATAGGCGTATAGGATGTCGTCCTTTACATCAAAAACAGTAGTATCCTTTGGAATAAAAATAGATACTTTCGCGTTCTGAATACCAAATGACTTCCCGCCAAGCAACACACGCCCGCAAACAACACCGTATGCTGAAGCGGGCATTTTATAAAGGTTTTTCTGACCAATACGAAGTGACAAAATATTAAGGAACTCGAACGTCTGATTCAATTTTACGTTTAAGACATTCGGAGAATTACTACCGACCTCGGTTCGTATTCTATAACTGTTGTTTTCGTTATTCATTCAATTTTAACAATTTACGTAAATTAATCTTAACATCCTTACCAATTATCATACGAAATACTATCCATAAAAGGAAGAATGGTAATATAACAATAATTAGACTGACAGCCAAAATTGTAAGCAAGGTACGTAGTAAAAAAACAGGTATTTTACCAAAGCCCTTGACTATCTCAAGACCATTTCCGTCATCCGAATATTTACCGGCGATTTCAGCCGTTTTTTTGCAATTGCAAGCCATTTGAAATACTGTATTTTATATTAAATATACTAAAAAAGCGCCCTGTTGTCAAGGCGCCAGGAGATTTGAATTTTGCCAAGTCGGGGTTTTATCGTTCTTTACACCGAATTTTCACATCGTTGTCGTATTTTATTTCAAACAATGAACCGGCTTCACTGAACAATGTCTTGTCACTTTCCCTTAAATCAATTTCATCACTCGGGTATGTGCTGTCGGTATTTGTAACCAACTGTTGTGAGATTTGTGTATCAGAGTAACCATTCCCCACTTTATTGTAGCACCTTAATTCAATGAGATTTTGAACCCCGTCGAGTTTTGAAATTTCCTTCTCAAGATCCCCAATAAAGATGTCTTCACCCATTTGATGTTTGCGTATATCCATATACTCCCTTACAAGGTCAATGATTCGCTTCGAGACCTCACTTTTATCGTAACTTTTTTCTACGTAGATATCTACCTCAAAAGCAAGATTGATTATTCTTCCACTGCGTATTTCAATAAAGTCATTAATCATCCTGTAATTTGAGAGATATTCCTTCATGTTCTCCGCAACTCGTTCTGACAATAGACTTGTTAACCTGCCATCAGCATCAAGACCAAGGGAATAAATAACAACTTTATTGTTTTCCTCAACAACTCCAACCCTAAACGGAAGTCCGTACTTCGCCGGCATTTCCATGAGCCTTGCATAATAGTCAGACAATGTCACACACCTATTCTGTGCGGCTGAAATGTACTTTGTCATAAATCTGATTTCCTCATTGGTTGGAGCATCCTTGCCACCATACGATTGTGATGGGTTAGTTACTTCAATCGAATTCCTCACGGCGGCTTTTTTTCTTGCGTCGTTGGTATCGTTGCAATTTCCGTCAATTGCAACAGATAGAGATAATATGTTTGTTAATGTGTTAGCCCCAATATTACTTATTTCGCCTCCACCGGTACGATAAAGAATGTACATAGTGGTATTGGGTTCCGGAAGCACTCCAAGATAATCATTGGCCTCCATGCGAGACATCCTATATTGGGTATATTGTGCAGCTGAATCAGGAATAGTGCCATAACGGTTACAAAGGCCGCTGCCAAATGTAATATTCAAATACCCATTGTCAGCATATTCAGTGACAAACTTGTTTTTAAGACGTTTCCATTTTCCGCGTGCAGCAACACGTATTGGTTCCAAATTTCCATTCACTTCAATTGCGTCGATTACATCCCAAACCGGTGAATAATAGGTATATTTGCCATCAGCGCTTGAAACTTCTTGCTCCTCATATCCGAAGCGATATTGATCAATGAGATTGTCAACCTCGAAAAAACGCTGAACCGGCTTCCCTTCCTTATCTTCGTACGATTCCTTGTCAACAAAAAATTCCGCAGTGGCCGGATTACTTGATAGTGTCCTGCCTTGTTTGAGTATGATACTCTCAACACCCAAAATATTAGTATCCTGTAAAGTTACCGTAAAAAACGGTTCAATATCACTGTTAGTGATGAATCTTTTATAAATTTTGCTCTGTCCGGCAGTTGCAGTGGCTAATTTCTTATATTTGTAACTAATAATTTCACCATTGCTGTTGCGTCTTGGAATGATTTGTCTATTAGACATGCCATTTGAATCAAATTGTGTCTTAAAATCAACATCCTCAAGTAATTCAAATGTATTTCTACCATCACTAAACAAGCTTCCGCGTTTAATGAACGGGGCATAACTTTCATCAGCGACTGCTTGGTCGTTGTCGCTTCCGGGAACATCACTTATATTTAACGGGAGGATACAAGACAATTCAACTTCAACCAATGCACTTTTCGGGCCTGGGATTTTTACGCCAAGACTTCTGGCAATATTCAGGAGACTTGTCCTACTATTGGCAGAATCGATGCTTGTTTCCTGGTATGCCCTGTCAATAGCATACATCAGTGTATCGAATATATCGGAATTAAGGTCAATCATCCATTGACCAATCGAGGCATCGTTCAAGGAATCAAAAATATTACCATAATACCTTTTAGTTACCTCAACTAACGAATTTCTTACTTCATCGTAGTTTCTATTTGAATATTGTATTCTATTTTCAGCCATCACTTAAATTTTAGCCACTGTGTTATAATTTCTTACTTTACCTCCATCCCAAACAGAATAACTTATCTTTACATATAGCCCATTACCGCCTTCACCTTCATATACTTCAAGGTCATTCACTTTACAATCTTTCAAATATCTCAATACACTATCCTTAACTTCTGAAACAACATCATCCCAAGTGATTGTATCGTTGGGGTTGAATATGAATTGAATTAGATTCGTACCAAATTCAGGATCACGTAGTCTTTGGCCTTTTGGTGTAAATACAATGTGCATTAATTCGGATTGAACACCGTCCGATTGAAGGAAATTCGTGTCAAACAGACTTTTTTCATCCGATAATATTGTAATCGGGAATTTAATTCCGTATTTCTGTATTTTAGCCATAATATCAAATAAATATAGGAAAAATAAGAAAAAGAAAAAAGGTGTGGTTATAAAGACCACACCTTCTGTTGTATATAAATATTTGATTATGATTTATTTAAAACTTTTCTTTTAATGTCATCTAAGACATCTTGATTATGTAATGCTACATAACAACATAATTCTATAAATTCTTCATTACTCAGACTACCCTTCATTAGATTAATTCGTTTATCAACTAACTCAACATTACCCTCGACATAACCAACATTAGAATCAATTCTATCTATTGATAATTGTTGCTGCTGTAATGTTTTATGTAAATCAATTGTTAAATCTAACCCAGATAAAGCACATGTATGGTTAATTTCATATAGCTGGTTGATGTATTCTGGAGTTATATTAAAATCCAAACGAGATACTTTTTTGCGTTTTTGAGCGTTATATCTAACCTGTCTTACTTTCGATTGTATAACAGCATTAACTAAAGTTTCACCTTTATCATTAAGAAATGTTTTGTTCCCACATCGTTTACATCGTGTTGAATCGCCACGCTTTAAATGCATAGAATTTTTCCATGCAACTTCTCCGCATTCACATTTAACTTTCCAATATATTTGTCTTTCTTTAGAACCGGGCCTAACTTCGCTACCACTTTTCAATTCATCTGATATAACAGTCCATAAACCAAATTTCTCACCAACCGGAGCCGGTTCTCTTAAACATTCCCTTCTTTTTTTATTCCGGCTTGGTATATTTTTATATTGAATGTACTCCCAAACCGTATTACGACTTATACCAAATTCCTTTTCTATCTCAATATAAGTTTTGGTTTTGTATTCCTCAACAATATTTAGTTCGTCTAACTTTTTGATTGTTTCTTCTTTTAACATAAAATACAACTATATTTAAAAGATTATTATACCTATAAATATAGTTGTATTCATTGTTTAGAAAAAATTATTTAAGAATGTTATCATCCACACTTAGAATAACCACAATTAGGACATACTATACATCCTCCAGTGTTTACCAGTTCGCTTCCACATTCTGGGCAAATATCACCGGCCATTTGTTCCTCTCTCAAATATTTGGAAAGAACTCTTGAAACTGCCTTGTTAAATGACACTATATTGTCATTACATTTATCTTCAAGTTTGATTATGTCCTCAAGGCGCATACCTGTTCTTAGATTACCACTTACATGTAGGGCAACGTTTCTGTATTCGCGTTTCTCACTCCATTCCTTGATATTGTAAACAGCGTCTTTAACAATTTCAGTATCACTCTTTTTAAGGGTCTTACCTTCATTCACAACGTCCGATATCTTATCAATTTCACCGAAGATATCATGTTCTTTATCAAGGTCAACGGCGATGTTATCGATGGTGATGTAATCGGATTCAAATTTGTAAACCTTCTTTTTAACCCTCGTAATTGAACCTTTATGGTTTGGAATACGTTCACAGTTTGCGCACGGCATAGCGAACAGTTCGTAAGGTTTACCATCAAGAAGTCCGACGAAGATACGGAAATTCTCACCTTGAACCTTCATTTGGTAGAAGTCGGCGGGGAGTGTCTTGGGGCGCTTCGGTGCATTTACTGTATTGAAATGTGCCTCAACTTCTGGTGTTGAAGTTGTAAGGATTGCTGCACGTTTGCAGTTATCCCTGAAAATGGTGATGCCCTTCAAACCTTCCTTCCAAGCATTCATGTATATATCATAAACCTGCTCAACTGTGGTTTTTTCGTTAAGATTTACGGTTGAACTGATTGAGGCATCAATGTTCTTCTGTAGGGTCGCTTGCATAAGAACGCGTTCCTGTGGATCAAGTTGACCTGCTGTAATAAAACACTCTGGAAGATTTTCCTCGTCAATCTTGGATTCGTCGCCACCATAGTAATCAAGCACAGCCTGTGGATAAACCTTATAAGCCTTCTCGCCAATGGATTTAGTGTTCCTCGTATATGATACAGCAAACATTGGCTCTCCACCACCACTGGTAGCGTTAATCATAGTAGAAATTGTACCGGTTGGTGCAATGGTCAATAACTGACTATTGAGCGGATATTTACCTCTATATTTCTCAGCAATGAACGGTTCAACACGAGTCTTATAAAATTCGCTATCGAACATATGTTCGTATTTCACATTAAGTCCAAGTTCCTCGTTCAAATCACATGATTTCTCGAATGCGGCAATAAGCATTGTATGCGTAATTTTATCAGCAATTTCGCGTGATTCAGGTGAACCATAACGAACACCAAGTCTGATAAGAACACCGGCAAGGTCAAATATGCCAAGACCTATCTGACGATATTTCTTTGCGGTTTCCTGTTGTACATCTAATGGATGAAGTGGTGTTCCCTCAATCTGAATTTCGTTGAGGAATTCGGTAGCAGTACGACAATCCTTATCAAAGGTTTCATAGTCAAATTTATTATCATCCGTAACATACTTATAAAGATTGCAACTGCCTAATAAACAGGCACCTCCATTGGGGAGCGGCTCCTCTGCACACGGATTTGTTCCTGCATATTCGAACTCTGGATCTTCTGACATAAGATGGTACTTTGACATCCTATCCCAATAAAGGATACCAGGTTCTGCGTAGTCCCAATTGTTTTTAACTAGTTTGTTAAAAAGGTCTTTGGCTTTAATTTTTTTGAGATAAACCGGGCCACTTGCAGTCTCAACAAATACCAATTTATTGTATTCTTCAACGGCTTCAAGTTCCTTCTCGCTAATTGACATATCACATGGCCAATGAAGCAGGTAATCCCTATCCTCATCAACTGCCTTCATGAATTCATCATTAACACGAACAGAAATATTTGCATTGTTAATTTCATCCGTATTTGCCTTTACATCAACAAATTCATAAACATCAGGATGGTTTACTGACAATGATAACATAAGCGCTCCGCGACGGCCACTTTGACCGATTGTACCTGTAACCACGTCGAATGTTTTCATGAAACTAACAGCACCCGTCGTTTCCTTTGCTGTGTTCTTCACCTTTGCACCGCGTGGACGGAGTTTTGATAAGTCAATACCTACACCTCCACCAAATGAATATGTACGAGCCATCTTTGCACAGCACTCATATATACTCTCAATTGAATCATCCACAGTAAGAACATAACAGTTACTCAAAGATGATTTTATTCCGTTTTTTGTCATTCCCCTGTTGGCGAGGATTCGCCCGCCAGGTAAGAACTTCTTATTGAGAATAAGTTCCTTAAATTTTTCGTTTCCTGCGGTAATTCTATCTACCCAACCGTCAAAGGTTTCACCTTCTTGGAGATATTTCCTCTTGACGATGTCGATTCCCAGCTGTTTACCGTTCAGCCATTCATTTAATTTGTTATCTTCAATCATATGTTAAATTCTTTAGTCGTAAATAATACATAGTCTTCAAAAATGCAAATTGAATTCTAAACATCTATGTATTTCATTTAACTCGCTGATAGTCTTACTTAAAAAATTTTAAAGTTTTTTCAACTTCTTATTTTTGTCATACACTTCGTCCGCCACCTCATTTCCCTCTCCATCTGTTATTGGAGAAATATCATTCAAAACAGCCCCAAACCTGCAAGTTCCGTTGTCAAATTCAATAAGAATTGGTGAAAAATCATTGTTATAACGGTTCTTGAGCATCTGAACCACGGTATTCTTTGTTGACATATCCTCAGCATCTTTCTGCATTGAAATTACAATCTGTGCCGTAAATCCTTTCCATGCTCCTCCTGACATATTGGATATGTTGATTTTGGTGGCTCTATCCTGAACGCTCTTGTTGCCTTGGCTTGGAACCCACATTGCTACATTATGGTTGACTGCAAGTTCGTTAAGTTCATCGGACAGTATACTATCTTTCCTCCATATTTCGACATTTGGAACCGCGCACCGTATTCTGTCAAAATAGTCGATAATAACAAGATCAGGATAGAATCCTTCTGCCTCAAGTTTAGTAAGTTTATTATCGATGTCCCTAATTGTCATAGGGTGTATCTTTTTCTTACTATCGATCGCGGATATTTGACGGATATTTTCCTTTAAGGTTTTTGATAATTTATCCTTTACCCGTTCTCGCTTTGCCCTTAATTCATCTCTGCCTTCTTGAGTTGCGGATTTACCTCTGAATGAACTTACTGCTTGATTTAATATGTATCCAAGATACTTTGCATCAATATCATCGGGTTTGTCCTCCAAAATAACATGTGCAACTTTATATCCATGCCATGCGGCATATGCAGCAAAGCCACTTGTAACACAGGTTTTACCGATACCGGTTCCTGCTACAAGAATACCAAAATCCCCTTTACGCATACCACCGCCAAGACGTTTGTCAAGTTCCGGACAACCTGTGGGAACAACTTCGCAGTTATCGTCAGCCATAAGTGACTCAAAATGGTCGTCATCCATATTGATGGCTCTTGCTGTTACTTCCTCAAAGGTGGTTTTTTCGTCATATTTCTTGACAATGGCCATGATATCATCCTTGGTTGCGCCCTCTTTATTGCGCTCGTTTATCTCATTACCAAGTTTGATGGTTTCCATCGCAACAAGAAAATTATGATATTCTTCCTTGATGGTGGTAAGTTCAGCCTCACTGTATTTGCTCTTTTTAAGTTTTTCGTTAACTATGGCAGTGCAATTCTCAAGCGTAATTGCATCCTCGATTGAGTTATTTAACCATATTTCAAGCTCTTCATAGGAAATTCTTCGGTTCAGTTTAGAGACTTTATCCTTAATAATACCGGCAATTTTACGGAGTTCAGGACTGCCCGTAAAATGATTCTGATCCATGGTATCGATGGTTGACAGAGAGAATTCATCATTCTCCATGAACATCTTAAGGATAGAGCATTGATAATCGTAACTAAAAAGACTTAAGTCGTGGACGGTCTTTTTTGTTCTTGCCATAAATTAAATCAAATTAGAGTTGTGCCATGCCACAGTATTTTACTAACCATAGCATGGCCATTCCTCATTGTTAGATTAACGTAAACTTTTTCTGTACTCGTCGGTTTTTGCCTTTACTGCGGCCTCCCAACCTTTAAGGTATTTACCATACGGATCTAAAGTGTATTCAACAACTTCCATATAATTTCCGTCGAGTCGTTTGGTATAATACTTGCCATCTGGTGAAGCGTAGATGTCGGTGTATTCTATACCCTCGTCGCTACGGGTTTCATAGAACTTGTCTTTACACTTTTTAAAACTGTTACCTTCCTTGGCTGAGATAATATGCTGTGTCCCATAATATACGTTGTTTGTATACGTTTTTCCTTCACCGCTGGTAGTCTCACAGATGCGCTTGATGGTATCATAGATAAGGTCTGTCTTTCCATTTACCATACGATAGTTAAGTGTGCGGATAAAATTCATCGAATTAATATCACTATCTTTATATGAAGCGATCGAATTAGATAAATCTACACTGTTACGAATATCCTTCTGATAAACCGTACCATCCCAAATAGCAGAATAAATCGATTTATAATCCGAGAAAATTGGCTTGTTGTCTTCCGGATTAGTTTCGATTTTTTGTGCCATCTGAAAGTCAAATTTAAATGTAACCGCATATGGTTCCAACATTGCCGTTTCAACATACTCCTTGATTTCCTCCATTTCCTGCGGTTTTTCCGGATAGGTAATATATTGACTATCCTTGTTCTGTAATCCCATTCCATTGGGTTTGAATCCGGTAATTTTAACCGGTGTTGTTGTTGTGTACCAATCGTAAATTCTACTCTTGGATTTCATATCATTCTGTATATTCTCAACAATTGCATCAATCGTATCCTTCAATTCCTCTGAATAGAGTGAGGCTAAGTTGAAATGATTGATTTTAAAGAATCGTTCACAGACGATATTGTCGTTTGCGGAAAACAAAAATCTAAACCTATCCCTATAGGCACTGTTATCGACTTTTACTTCCTTTTTAATTTCTTCTTGATTCATTAAAAATCGTTTTGAAAGTTAAACAATAAATTAGTTAGCCGTTTGTTTTTTAAATATACTATTTTTCATTCGAATTTTCCAAATATTTCTTCCATTCCTTTGTTTCGCTATCTATCAGATAATTGAATTCACTGAAAAAATTACCGAAACTTCTTTCATCTTTTAACTCGTCTACACCGGCTTCGCACAATATCCTATATAGGTTATCAAAACTACGCCCTTCCGGATCCAATGGAGCATACATAAACTGTTCTAAAAGTTCTTTTGCTTCATCCGGCATAAGAGGGTCTTTGAGGTTGATGATTTTTTCATTTAATTCATATACTCCTTCCCCTTGACAACCATCAGTTACCCTGTTTACAATATTTTCCGCCCATTTTAAAGGCTTTTTCTTTTCTTTTGCACGTTCTTCGTTGATTAATCGAGCCTTCTCAATTACCTCGTCAAGTGTGACCTCCCTTTCGCGTATTTCGGGGAAATTATTGAGCAATGTTGTTTCACCCACGCCTTTGATACCTTTGATATTGTCCGATGTATCACCACAGATAACCTTCTTGAGGAGTACGTTATGGTAGTCATATCCCATTTTCTCCCTATGATTCTTAGTATTTACAAAATCCTTCATGGATTGAATATAGACTATCACATCATCAGATATAAGTTGTGTTAAATCCCTGTCATTGGAAACAATAACAATTCGTTCCTCGGGCTTCTTATGTGAAACATAATACCCAATGAAATCATCCGCCTCCGTTCCATCACATTCAAGTACCCTGATAAACAATTCATCAAGGCATTGTATTAAAATATTGCGTTGCCTGAAGAATGAAGCCTTTTCGTCTTCGGTTTTGGATTGCTTCTTCTTTTTGTATACATGTTCCTGCATGTAGCGCATATATTGGTTAAGTGCCTTTGCATAATCAGATAAATCTGATTCATCATATGTTTTATCTCTATTTTGTTTATAATCAGGAACTTGATTATTACGGAGTACTCCTGAATTTTGACCGTCAAAGAAAGCATATATATATTTAAAATTACCTTTTCTCAAAAGTAACTTGATTTGCAATAAAAAAGAAAATATCGCCCCTACCTCTTGTCCTTGAGTATTTAGGGTTTTGTTAGCAGCAAAGCATACCTCCATAAGGTTCGATGCATCAATTAACAATGTATTGAACTTCTTTACTGCCATTTCAGGCTTTGTTTCAATTATCCGTTTAGGTATCGGTTGTGTTGGCATTTCTTCTTTAAATAAAACCGGAGAGATTTTTCCTCTCCGGTTTCTTGTTAGATATGAAGATTTTTCTTACTTTTCAGCATTCTTGATCTGGCTGATGGTCTCACGAACAGTCTGTGCGGAAGTCTTCATTTCCTGCATAACTTTTCTAATACGTGTACCGGCACTCTTATTGCCATTGTCGAATTTCTTAGCATCGTTAAGACAATCCTCAAGGCTGTTGAGCATCTCATTAATCATTGATTCAATACTATTTGCCATGTTCATTATGTTTTATAGAATTATTATTTTTCGTTCTTCTTACCTAAATATACTATTTTTTAAGTGTATTTTGCAAAAAACATCTAAAAATATTATCCTTCAGTGACTTCCTCTTCACTGTATTCGATGTCTCCTATATCCTCGGCACTCATATTTCCTCCGTCGGCGAGTTTCTGTCTAATATATGAACCATACTCCTTCTTGTACTTGTCGATTTTGTTTGGATCCCAAAGACCTTGGTCAACACAACAAATTTCACCTTCATAGGTAAGACTGTCAACGTGATTTTTCTCAACTTTAATTTTTACCTGTGTCCCGAATTGATAGTTTCTTCCGCCTGATGTAGCCTTAAGTGCCTTGATACTTGCACTTTCAACACCACCTAGATGAATAAGCACTCTATAGGCCCACTGCAAAGTCTGGCCGCCTTTGTTTTTAACTGAAGGAAGACCCATAGCCGTAGATGCAACCCATATCTTTTGAACAACAAACAGTGTATTTAAATAAGGTGAATTGACGTTCCTTGATGATGGAATGAGATCATTGACAATTGTGTTGAATGAATTTGACAATGCACCGGCAAACCATTGGTTATTTGAACTATTGCTTGTGGCACTACGGTAACAGTCTCCCACACCTATACTATCAATGATGAATACCATATCAAATGGGAGTTCACCCTCGCGCTGTTTGCGGATAAGATCTTTGATACACATAGCCACATCTTCGATGACGTAAGTTTCACGTGCAGGTTTTGATAACCATTTGCCATGTTCATGGTCGAACTTACCATACAATTCATAAAGTTTAGCTGTATCGTAATAAAGCATATCATCGCCAGGGCCATACATAATTTCACCTGTTTCCTCATCAGGATACTCATTAATGTTTACCCCCATGCATTTTGCATGCTTCCAAGCGAAATTGTTTTCCAACTCAAACACAACGGGGATTATACCCTGTGCCTGTGCCGCCTTAATAACTTCCAATTTAAGAGTTGATTTACCTGTATTTGAATGACCACGAATGGCTGACACATAGCCCTGTGGAATGCCAGGAAGTCTTGTTGCTGTTTGAAATGCCTCTGGCAGAATAATCCATGAAGGATCTTTTTCCTTTGCTCCGGTTAGATTGTTACTCTCTTTAAAAGCCTTTAATGCGGCCAACTTGTCAGCGGGTGATAGTGATTTTACTCCCGCACCTTTTTTAACTGCTTGTTTCATGTATTTTATCGTTTTACATTAATATTATTTTCTTCTATATATTCCACTAAATTATCCGGTAATTTACGCTCTTCATCCGGAATATACGGTGGCCAATGAAACTCCATCCAATTCTCCCTGTCTTCTGTGGTTGGGATAAAATAATACACCACACTTTCATCATTATCTTTTGATACTGAATTCACAACTTCTTCCAGATATGTCGGAAGATTAACTTCATCAATATTTTTGACATTGACGTAGAATATAATATGTAATTTATCCTTATCTAACATAATCATTTATGGTTTAGTCAAATGACATTACAAAGTCTTTAGACTTCGTGTAAATATTGTTTTGCCCGTTCTATCATTATTTTGTTAATCTCCTTTTTCTGCTCCTCTGTTAAAGATGGTTTGTAATCCCCATCTGGATCGAGTACTTTATTTAAACTTTCATAATAACATTTCCTGCACATGGAAACATATTTACTTTTACCTTCAATTTCGACTTGCGGGCCTTCCGGTATTACTTCACCGTTTCCGTCAACCCTTGCATTGATGATGGCCTTCCTTCCACACTTGCATGTAAGTTTAATTTCTTCAATGGAATCCGCCATTTCAAATAAACGTTTTGAACCAGGAAACAAATTCCCTTGAAAATCTGTACGCAAACCATAACAGATAACATTTATGCCATGGCCATCAACAATTTGGGCAAGTGTATCAACGTAAATCGGATCAAGGAATTGTGCCTCATCGACAAGTATCCACTTCGGCCATGTATGGTCATGTTTTTCCCAATAATCAACGATATATTTTTGCCAAATGTTATACGTTGGACCTTCGATCATGTAACATTCATGTTCGAGTCCAACACGACTTTTAATAATTCCCCAACCATCACGTGTATCAGTGGCCGGTTTCATAAGAACCACAGGAATATTATTTTTCTCAAAAGAAAAAGCCTTCATAAGAAGCATAGCAGTTTTACCTGAGTTCATCGGGGCAAAAACCATATAAAGTTTTGAAGTCATAAAATTAAGTTTAAAATGAATGGTATTTGGGCCGGTGTATTTCAACCAACCCATACTCAACATATTTAGAACGGAAGGTCTTCGTCGGGATTATCTTCAACTACCACTTCACCGGCCTTCCTGATTTCTTCAGCTGCCTGTTGTTCAGCCTGTGCATCACTTTCCTCTTTCTCTTCCTTGGAAACATATTTACCTACGGTCTTATCGTATACCGGAATACCACCGTTAAGAACAACCTCCATGAAATCATAGTTTTTGACAACATATGCATCATTCCATGTCTTTGGGTCGTTAATCCATAGTTTTACTTTTTCCTCATTGAATGAAAGCGGGGTTTCCTCAAGGTCAGCCATAATTTTGATTTCTGTACGGTCCTTGGTACGTTCACCATGTGTAAGTGTGAGTTTGATATCATGACCATGTTCAAGGTCGAATACATTGTAGAATTCCTTTACCCTGCCATTTTCGTCTTTCATGAAAGACTCGAGTTGCTCCTTTGTCGGATTATCCTTAAACTCGCTTCTGTAAGCTTGTCTAGCGGCGGTCTCATTATATTGTTTATAGATATCCTTAAGGTAATCATAACATCCCTTGCCGTTATCCCATTCGTTGAATCTCCAAAACTTAACGCCTTCATCCTCATGATCACGGTCAATAACCCTTACAATATGCGCTGTCTTTGCCTGATATTTATAGGCTTCCTTCCATAAGGCTTTCCATTGAATGGTATTTGAAATATTCCCATCGGCATCCTTTAGTTTCATAGCCTCGGCCTTATGCTCATCAAATGCATTACAAAATGGGCAACCTCTGCTATCTTTCATGGCAGAGTCAACGTGTTCATCATTAAGGCATGTGAATGCTTTGAAACCGCTTTTAGCAACCTCAGTTGGTACTTTCATACTATGAATGTGAATGTCTGTGGAAATTTTCCTCGAATTTGGCAAAGCAGGGAGAATTCTGATTCTTACTTCCCTGGTATCTTCATCCTCGTCGAGTTTAACGTTAAGGTAAATTTTCGGGTCGAATACCTTTTTCTTATAACCATCCTCACGTTCTTTTTTTTCTTCCTCCATGAATGGAGAATTCTCATTGTAATCTGACATTGTATTAAAATATTAATCTATATATTATTTCAACTAATTTCTTGCACTAATCGCATATAATCATAAATAGTTTCTCGTCCATTTTTCTCTATTAAATATACTACTTTTTTAACATTGTTTACAAGAAAAAAGCGAACATATTTCAGTTCGCTTAATTGTACCAATTAACTGGTTCGGTACTAACCTCGATAGGTCTTTATAAAGACTTGATTATTTAAAATAATCCATCAAATCTTTAGGCATATCAGAAAAACTTTTCTCAACTTCGGAGGTATTGAAGTTTTTAAGGTCGTCATCTGTTATTGTGTAGACTTTATCTTCCTCATTAGGAGAAACGTTATTGTCTGAAACAACCTGATAATTGGGATTTTTGGCACGTACACCATCCCAATATGCCCCCGGATTTACACTGAAAGGCTGACTGTTCTGTGAACGAATGTTGATACGTTCAATATCTGTTGGGTTGCGTTTCTCGACTTCAGCCTTAAGGTCGTTAATCTTATTGTCGTTATCCTCAATGGCCTTGGCGAATTTACTTGCAATCGCAAGTAATTTAGTTAACTTATCATCAACTCCGTCGATTTTATACTCAGCCGCCTCCTGTGAATTGGTTAGGTCATCAACATCTAAGACTTCGTCGTCAGGGCCGGCTTCTTCAGAGCCTTCCATGTCCATATCTTCAATGGTTTCACCATCTTCACCTGTCTCAGGGGCCTCCGCGCCAATTGTAGGATCCGGTTCCGCAGGAGCCATTCCGCCATTCGGGTCAACATTAGGTTCACCACCCATATTTTGGTCAACGGGAGCGGCATTTAGGTCTGTATTCATATCTGGTGCAGGAGATGCATTTGTATCACCGTCCGGTGCTTGCATATTTGGATCAGCAGGTGCGGTTGCGGCGTTAGGTTCACCACCCATATTTTGGTCAACAGGAGCGGCATTTGCATCTTGTTGCATATCATCGGCTTCATTGTTATATCCGGTGATAACATATTCATTTATTTGACGCATACGTTTGTATACGTTTTCAAGATTTGATTCTTTTAAGTATTTTCTATCTACAGCCATTTTAATCGTTAAGCATTACTTTATTATCTTCCGTAATAAGGATTGTGTCCTTACTGGTACGTTCATAAAGGCCGCGTTCCTTGCGTTCATATTTTACCTTGGGTTCTGGTATCTGTCCTTCAATGCCCAACATTTCCTGTGCTTTTAAAAGTTTCTCGTCCATTGTATGTATATGGTTTATATAAACTTATTCTTCGTTGTTTTCTTCCTTTTTAGGTGCTTTCTTCTTCGTTTTCTTGGGTTTCGGCTCCTCTTCAACAATCTCCACCGTTTCCGGAAGTTCGTACGGGGCGTATATTACACCGGAACTCTCATCCGCACCGGTTCTTCCTTTAACACCATAATTTTCCGTATCAACCGTTTTCCCCTCGTATCTTTCCAGTATGCTTTTTGTTTCGATTGGTTTTGGTGCAATGACCTCAGGTGTCACATCAACCGGAGCAATGACAATAGGATTAACTACAGCCCTTACCTCATCAACTTTCTTTATAGTACTGAGAATGTCAGGTTTATTCTCAATTCTCTCGATTACCACCGGTTGTGCCTTCCTTTGTCTAATAACTTTATTGTGTATTTGCCTATTTCTTACTTTAAACATTATTGTTTTACATTAACATTCTTATTCTTATAAATATCACGCTCCGGTTAAAACGCTGGCTAATGGAAGAATATAGTGTGTGTTGTTGGTTATTATATTCCTTACATCCGATGATATGAAGCTGGTATCATATACAAATCTGTTATTCCTGTTTGTTTTTATTAAGTTGACGACTTTCTTACGTTCAACACCAATATATTCACAAAGCATCAAAGATAATCCAAAGACAGTATTCTTACTAATATCATAAATGAATATGAAATTTGAATCCCTTGTAAGGAAACATAGTTTTAATTCATTTGATTTCAACCAACTGTATATTCGTTTCACGTCATTGTATCTATACTTTGGCAGGTTTAAATAGAAATATTTTATATCAGAGAGGAACTTTCTGAAACAAAAATCATAGAACTCCTCAATATCTTTGTCGAATTCATATTTACGCTCAGTTTTTTTGTATGTCCACCATATGTCACCATATTGTTTCTTGATGATAAGGAAATTTTGAATATTCGACCTTGCTTCCTCAAGTCCCACTATAATGGTTGGTATGTTTGGTAGCCTGTCTCCATATTTTTTTGTGATGTTAAAAAAACTTGGGAATTTATCCTTGTTGTATCCCGTTATTATATTTCCAATGTATTTTGTTTGCATCTGTTTTCATATTTGTTTGGTATAAATATACTAATTTTTAACCATTTTGTGCATTCCATTTTTCCAATACCTGCTTTGAATATGTTATTCGTTCACGTCCCCTTGCTTGGGCATTTTTTGGGCGTTCAAATTTAGTACAAAAGGAAACCGTTGCGCCTTCAATATTACTTGTATTTTTTAAATCAATAAATGCTTTTTTCTCACTATGTCGGCCGGTTCCATTCAACTCAGAAACTAAATATGCTAATTGTACTTCTATGTCTTGCCACGTCTTATTCATAACTTTGGCGTCATTCAGTAAGTTTGTAAATCTACCACTACCATTAACCGAATCGTGCCACTGGCATAAACCACCTGATTGACCCTGACCGGCATCACTTGCTACATACGAAGTTGGATTCCATCTGCTTTCGGCATACATATTACCGACAATTGCAGCCGCCTGAAAATCTTTTAAACCTAAATTACTATCTAACAATTTTTTCATAATTGTCATGGCATTATTCCATCTCTCCTTTTCTCCTATTGGGATGGTTTTATATGTGACATTTCCTGTATTACTTTCACAAGACATGTTTTATCAAATGATTTTTAATTTTATTATTATGAGCCGTTAAATGGGCTAAAATGCATGAAATCACCGTAACTTCCGCCCCATCCCCATCCATGTTTTGCGAATATTTGGACCACAGGATGTTTTTTGGTTCTTATGTGCAAATCGTCGTCTGTGTACTGGTCTAAACACCCTATCATTGGATTATATCCTGGGTTTATATCAATTGCACAAGCAAAAGCATGATTACTTACACTCCCTCTTTTTGTCTCACGGTACTCATAAGAACCGATAATTTTTTCGCCTTTTCGAATTTCAGTAAATTTTTTCTCTCCTAATTTACCATAGTCACCGTAAAATTGCCCAGGGTTAAATTTATAATCCGTATTGTTGTATATTTCTTCAAAAATTTCCTTAACACTGCTCTCTAATAGCCTATGTACAACTATCCATTTTGTCATCGTTTTGTTTTGACCATTACCATCTTTTTCTGTTGATCTAAGTCTCACTTGAAATGCAACAACATTATTGTTTATTTCTCTTAACATTTCCGGCTCCCTACTATGAAAACGATTTTTACCAACCTGTTTGGGTAATGTATCTGCAAAATTGTTTGTTATTTCAGATGGTTTTAGTTTTTGTTCAGATGACAAACGACCTTTACACATACCTTCTGATAATTTTCCGCATTCATCATCATACTCCTTGTCAATGATATTACCTTCGGAATCAAAATAGTAATGGGCGAACCACTCCTGACACCACGGTAATGTGCGTTTTGACATTTTCATTGCCTTCACTGTAGTTGTCATATCACCGGGACGCATTGTATGTGTTACACTGTATATCATGTACGCTCCACGGAACATTGGCACATTGAACAATTGGAAATACATAAGCGGCATAATTTGCGCATTGCCCATCATTTCAATGGTAGCTGTATACGAATATCCTGAATATACACTATATAAATCCTGTCCATAGAATATGGTACGTTCACCAGATCCCCTACCACGATTCGCAATGAGACTCAATGCATTAATCGCCTGTTCTGTCTGAATGGGGTTCTGCATTCCAACATTTATTTTTTTGAATATGGCATTGTTTTGCCTTCCAAACTCAACGCCGAATGCCGGTACATTATAACCATACCTTGTGCACTGTAAGTCATGCTCTGAGAGGTTTTCACCTGTTATGCATGGTTTCGCAAATGTTGGTAATATATTGGTTTTGTTTTCATCGTGACTGTATATATCGAAACTATCATATTTGTAACTGTTAGTGTTTTCATTTATTTCAGATGGCTTATGTGTGAACATCACAATATACCGATTAAATGCCTGTATTTTATTTATCTTACTATATGGTATTGGATTAAAGAGTGTCAATAAGGCTTCTTTTGCTTTATCCCTGTTAGGATCACCAAGATTAATGTAATCGGGCATGGCAAAATACATACAATGATGCTTCGTTGTCAAATCAGAAAGGAATTTGAAAGCCATTGCCTTGCCATCCGTTTCATCAAGCAAGGATTCTAATATTTCGCAATTGATATGGATATGTTCATATACATTCCTATACATGGAATCGATGAATATGGTGTTCGCCATATAGTTCTTAACACTAAATGTTTTTTCACTATTACCAGAGAACCAACGATCCCACATATTCTTAATATACACATAAATTAAGCGTTTAATATCCCTATCCTGTTCATTGTCTTCAATTTCAGGATTCTTACTCAATGTGTTTGCGGTTTCACTACTGCAAATTTCTTCAATTTGTTTTACAAACCCGTTTAAGTATTTCTTTAGTGTGTTAGGTTCTATTGCGATTGAGCCATTCTTGTTGGTAAAAGATGAAACAGTTCTTTGAACAACTATTCTTGAAAGATAAATTTCCTTGATGGTATCCAATGCCGGGTTATCCTCAGATAATATGGACGCTAAGCCGTTATCTTTCCCTGTATTTAAACGATTAATATAAAAATATTTACCAACATACGACGTTTTTTCGAGTGTTTTTAATTCGTCATTGGTTATACGACCAGATTTTATGCATAATTCATTAAAATCAGAATATTTTAGAAGATCACCACCGATTTTCTTCAATTCGCAGTTGTCAGCAATGGTTTTCCATTCATTATTTAAAAAATAAATGAATTTTTCTATTAACTTGTTTTCAATAGCCGGATCAAGTTCTTCTTCTCCGGTTAAAAATGAATATTTTTTATATTGATATCCATCATTAAGCTTAATAAACCCTCGTGCATACGTTGTTTCTGTTACGGTGACAAGAGGTATTTCGTCTTTTGTCATTGTTTTAATGACTTTGGTGCCATCACTTGCGGTATATAACATTGAGTCAAAACCATTTCTCTCATAAAAACGTTTCCTCCATAATAACCCGCCATGAAATAAAATGATAGATAAAGGAACATTTTCTATTTTACCTGAATTTTTGTTATTCAGATAATTTGGTATGGTATCAGCCATATAGTCAAGTGATGAGAGGAAAATGAGCGCCTTCATTGCCTCTCTGGTTGTATCTTTTGACGACCATGTGAAGGTTTTATTATCGTGTATGAAATTTGTGTCATTTTGTAAATAGTAAACGGATGCCGTAAACACATTCATTGTAGTATTAGTATTGTTGTAATACAATCTCAATTCCGGAATAAGCGGTTTGCATTGTTCCTCCGAAATTTCCTTATCGCCGTTTTTGAAACTACCATTACTAAAACTAACATTTTTATTGATAATCAATGAATATGTCGTTCCGTTCTCTATTTTTATTGTTCCATCGCTCTGTATACCAGTGGTTGACTTGTCAATACCATACTCATCAAGTGGAGCGTATAATGAATGCAACTTTGAATAATAGGCAGATTGATATTGGTCAAGTTTAATGTTTTTCCAATGGTTTTTTATAATTGTTTTAAATCTATTTGGGTCGGATTCTTGCGTGTAACCATTAAGACTTACACTTCCATCTTGCATATTATTGTAAACTTCCTCAACTTTATCAGCAATTACAGAACCATCACCGTAACTACCACCATAATAGACAGTGAATATTTCATTATTCACATAGAATCTTTTATCTCCTTCATCCAATACATCCGTCAACTTGTCGGAATGTATTTTATAAAGTATATTACTGCTTGGCCCGCTTAAAGTTTTAAAAGCATAATAACTACCATTTGCACTTCCATGATAGGTTAGTATGTCACTATTCAATTCCCCCCAATTGGTAAGTCTTGACGGGACAAACGCATTGGAATTATTATCCTCAGCATAGCAATATTGTAGGTTTTTATTACTGTTTATAACAAAAAACGGCTGTCTTTTTGATTTATTTGTATTTTTTAACCTAATAAGATTCTCTGCCTTTTCAAATGTAAGTGGTTTATTTGCATTCGCATATTCCCCTTCACAAAGCATGATATTATATAGTGCATCTGCCTTATTGCCATTTCCTAATGTATCCAAAATTTTGTCCTTGATAGCGGTTTTGGATGCAACGCTTTCAAAATAATTGAAAGCCTCTGTTTTGCCGACCTCTTCTGCCTCAGAATCGGCATATCCACTAATCCCAAATAATGAAGCCGCTCGTATGGCCAAATAACCGGCAAGGTCATCTGGTGTTGTATTCAAACCAATACCGGCTATGGTTGTATGATTCAAATCACTTGGTAGTACAGGAAACTGTGTTGAATTAAAATTGGCCGGTGTATCATCTGAATCCATTTTTGTATGAAGTATGGCCTTGAATAATTCTTCAATTAGAACTTCTTCTTCCCAAATCATCCTGTTACCTTTGGGAAGTTCACCCATCCATGAATCAACTTGGACTTCATCGGTAACGTCGTCCTGACCAGTGTTGTTACCTTCACTATTCGGTTTTTGGTAAGTATAGATGGCAGGGAACGGATCCATTTGATCATTCGTCGTCGAATCGATATTTATGTCAGTAAACTCAATACCAGGAACACCCAATTTAGCATACCCTCTCTCATTGTTCCTTATTTGGGAATAAATATTGTCGGCACATGTATATATCATGTGGACAAACGTCTCAAGATGGCAGTATAAAGTTCTGAATACGTTGCCTATATTAGGTAAAAAACCAACTAACTCCTGTATTTTTTCTTTTTCTGTGACTTGAGACGGCGTTATTTGACTAGTATATGTTATTACTTGAGATAAAGTATTATACTCTTCGTTAAATTTACTTTTAAAATTATTGAAGTTTGTTTTTCCATCAGTCCCCTGCGAATATACCCCTGAATTGATTTCGTCAAGATCTGACGCAAATGATACTATTGTTCTATCACTTGTTTGCGGAGTAAATTGTTGGATTAATATGATGTTGCTTTTACCTAAAACATTATCAGGCCATTTTTCCTTGTATTCTGTATATAATTTGTTTAATTCTGTAAGTTTATTGTTTGCTTTTTCAGCGCTTAGAACCGATGATCCTTGTACTTGTGTATAATGGTTCTCTGTATATCTTGTTACAGCACTCGGAACTGTACCAAACGTACTTTCAACTGAATTTGCTAATTCTTGAACGTCTGTGTAGTTTTGTGGATTGTAATATCTATCAAGACTATCTATCAATGGTTTCATTTTATCCATTGCCGCCTTACGCTCTTCATTTACAATTGCTACTTCATATTCCTCAGTTGTTACATTCTGCTCATCATTGCTACGGTATTTCTCCATAGCAGCCTTTATTTTCTGTTTAATTTTATAGAATGTTTCTGGTGGTCGTCCGTCTGACATTTTCCATGCATCATTCGAAGAACTCTCCTTCTCCCAATGAGCCATTGTGTTCCCATAATGGCAATATGGTGCGGCAATAAGATATTGTATTGGTATATCGGCAAGTAACCCAAAATCATAACCAAGAAATGTCATATCAATTTCATAATTTCCGGTTTGTGAATTGAAATTTGCTCTGAAATCCGTGCAACACAGTTGATATGTGACTGCCTGTCCATAGAAACCTTTTATTTGAAGTCTATACTTGGGATATGGAAATGTGAAAAAACATCCCCAAATAGTATCCTCTTTAAGGACTTCGTCTGTATGTAGCACTTCTTCCCTTCCAAATATGGACGCACCCCGAACATCTATAAAACGGATTTTAACCGTTGGTGCATAATAACTCTCGAAAGAAACGTTAACGCTTTCAACGCCAAGCCCTTCAACAATTGTTTTGTTTTTAAAATCATTATAATGCGTATCAGTGTAAAAAGTAGTCAAATAATCCCTCTTTCCATAACGAACACCACCCATGAATGAAACTTGGTTTGGGTTGGTGTTTTTCTGTGTGCCATCAGGGTCATATTTAGATGACCAAGATATAACATATGTTTTCATTGCCTGTATCTGGCTCGTATCATCGTCAGGGTTTTTCGGAGTATCAATAGTAACACTGTTGGCACGCATGCGTGAAACCACGTCAACAATAAGATCGAAACTAATGCAAAAATCGGTATAGTCAGGTGTAACCGGAACACCATTAAGATGCCCATTTATATCATTGGGTTCAACGAATATAATCCTGTTTTGAGCGTCTTTTCTTAAAACAGTGGTATTATTCGAAAATGTTTCCTGTGATTTTTCTATTGGATTTGCCATTTCTTTTACCTTTCTTTATAAGATGTAGTTTCATAATTCTCAATGCCCTTTTCATATCTTTGTATTGCACTGTCCAATGGATAAGGTATCCTCAGGGAAGAACCGTTTTCAATAAGATATTCATACATTGGTAAATCCGGATTAGCATTCAGAATTAGCCACGCGAAATTCGGATCACCATAATACTTGTATGACAAGGAATCAAGGCGCATGGTGCGTTTATCAAATAGGATGTATATATCAGTACCACTCTCTTTTATTTTAATGAATGGAATGGGATATTTTACTGTATCATCTACCCTGAATTTTTTATATCTGTCGTAATATTCCATTATAGTTCTTCCTTATATATTAATTTAGTTTTTCCGGGTCATACATTTCAACACTGTGGAACTTTGACTCATCTAAATTCATTTGTCCTTTTCCTGCACCTCCCATGGTTAAGTTTATATCATAATCATAAACAGCCCTATCTGCGCGGTTGTCATAAAGTTCGGCATTGGCGTAATAGTTGAATGCCATCGCATTCTGCAATCTGCGTACCGGACCGTCAAGACTTCCACCACCAATGAATGTAAAATTCAAAGATACCTGAGCCAACATCGGTTGAACGCCGACACCTTCATCATTCAAATCCCAAACAACACCGCCTGAGGTATCATACTGTATGTTAACATTATCAATGACAATTAACTGATTATAGAAATCGCCAAGTCTTAATACACAGAATGGGGGTCTACCGAACGCCATATTACTTGCAGATAACCTGTCTTTATCCGAAACACCCACCGTATTACCCTGACGTGTACACTGGTTAAGGAATGTACAACGTGCATTGAATCCTTCAGGGGTCATTGAATGAAATGCCGGATCAAAATACTTGATTTTATCCATCAACTTTTCATAGATTAAAGGTGTTTCTTCTTTAACCCTTCTGAAGAAATGGTATTCTTGATCATATCTTACTTTATTAAATAACGAGTAGTTATTAGTTGATCCGGTATCATACTTCATAGCGTCAACCTCCCATGCCTCGTATTTTCCATCCATAACATCAAGCCAAAACTGTTCATCGGCATAATCTCTGATATCTTGGTTTTTGTCGATTTTTGCCATTTGACCATCTTCTAATTTAATCCATCTCGAACCATCATCAACCGCAAGTTTGTATAATTGTTTATTAGCAAATGTTTCGTTTTCTACCTCATAAAAAGTGAATTTATCTGTATTGTCTTTTTCTTCGGTTTCCGTCGCATCAACAATCTCATCTTCCCTAAATTGGAGCGTGCACTTTGTTGCCCTGTAAAGTTTAGCTTCAAGTGCACTCTCATTATTTGTATTTACTTTTTTTGAAGGGGATGTATTAAATGGTCCTGCCGGTATTTTATTCCAATTAAACTCACTCATTGTTTCAAAAAGCCAAGTTTTGATGGTCTGTGCCCTTCCTTCAGCAAGTATTCGGTTTCTTTTATCATTTACAGTCTCATCTTCATTTGAACCATGACTATTTGACCATCCGTCAAACGATATGTCTTGAAGGCTTGTTTTATTTCCATTTGAACTTGTTCCACTGAACAATTTTTTAAGATAGTCAACTCTATCACGGTTGTTTATGTCATTATGCTTCTTAAAAAAAGCTGTTATGATAGGGACTTTTTCACTAACTTCAGCAATTGCCTGAACCACTTCTGTAAAAGTGTAAGCAGTATCAGGTATATTTCCTCCATAGTTTTTGGATTGATTTTCCAAACTTGAATTCAAATGACTGTTGGTTGTGTCTTTATATGAATCGGAAGTAGATAATGTTTGTGCATATGTATTTGAATAGATATTATTTAATTTAGCGGTGTTATCACTTCCAGGTGCTTCAAATTTATCTTTTTCATTATATGTTCCGTCAATTCTATAACGCCAAATTTTTTTACTGGTTGGTTTATATACTTTAGGATTATCGGTTTTATACCAAGCATATTCATTACCTATAATACCATGTTGTATTGGATTTTTAGGGTCGTCGTCTATACTTGTGATACCAGAGCCGGTATTCATTTCATATCCTGTACCACCCATATCTTCCACGGACGTGAAATTTTTTAGGGTTTTGATAGGAAGATTATCTGTCCCCATTGTATATTCTTCTTGAGCATTCGTGCCACCTAATAGATACTCAACAACAAAATTAGCATCAAGCCCATTTCCACCATCATCAATATTTCCAATATCAAATATACCCGAATAGTTGTTTGGGAAATAAACAAAAAACTCCACAGTGTCAACTTTGGTTGGCACCGTTTCTTTCGATTTTGCCATTATAGCTGGCTTTCTTTCACCTTTTTTACTTCCAAGGTATCCTTCATCAGTTAAAGGTGTTGGCTGTACATAATGTAAAAGGCTGTTGGAATTATCTACGTCGTTAGGGTCACATCCGGCAAAGTAGCGAAGAATATCAGTATCCTTCACTCTTTCCCTATTGGCTTCATACCATGAAACATAATCAAGAATCGATGGGTGGTCAACAATAAGATAAAATTGCAATGTACCCGTACGTTTTGTGTTGACATAAGTATATACATCCTCACCACGACCAATAAATGTGTTTGCATTCCACTGTGCCTGTGATGTCTCGTTAAATGTCAGTCCATATGGCGGAAACCACATAATCCTTCCCCCAAGAGGACCGCGTTGCTCCCAAGACAAAGCTTTTTCAAACGAATATGGGTCATAGTCCTTCCAAGCAAGGTTTTCTATAGAAAACATACAATCTTTGGAGTGTATGTTTTTTTTACCTCCTCCGGAAAAATGTGGAGTTATATTAATTAATCCATCACCACGACCATTCAAAACGGTTTTATCCCAACGGGCGCCATCCTTCCATGCACCTTTTTCTTTATCTTCTTCTTTAAACCTCTCCCCCCAATTATGGGATTTATCAAGATTTTTTCTTGTATTCTCAAATGGGCGCATGGTTTTATTGTACTTATCATATTGGTAATGGTGCGTCCAAACCCTGCAATAAGGGTTATTGTATCCATTCTTTGCATAACTAATGCCGTTATCCTCAGCGTTTTTTGTTAAAAGGTTACGGCCATGCGACAAACCAAATCTTGTACGAGCGTTCCCTTCTTCAGGAATTCTTGTCTCTTTCGGATTTGCATCAGCATTTGTTCCAAAACGAGAAATGAGGGATTTGATTTTCCTTTGTCTGAACAAACACTTTGTCTTGTATAATATGGAATTGGGATCGGAAACACTCCATACATCGGCATTGGTAAATTCCTCGGCACGCTGATCGTTATCATCAGGAAAAAGGTTGTTGTTCTTTTTATATGGACCGTCTTGAACATCTATATTGGTTGCATGCTGACCGGCCGGTTCATAAGCAATTATATTCCTTACATTTTCAAGATAGTTATTTCCCTTTGTATATGGAGGAATTTGTGCTTCGTGCGTGATAGTCTGACTATTGGCATTTGCTTGATTTGAGCCGCTTTCGCATAACATCGCCAACGTTGTGTTATGCTCCCATAGGTTAATCAACATCAAACGTGTCATGTAACCATACATTCTATCATTGAAATTACAATAATCACCAATTTCCATTCCGAGCATGGTAGTGACTATAACCGATAAGTTCTGCCACACGGCATCATATATTGGTCCGAGAATTAATCCAAGATACCCTTGCCGTCTGTCATTGCTACCAAATGTAACAAAATCACCTCCATCATTAAGAGCATCAGATATAGTATTAAATGCATTGATAATGGTATTACCTGTACTATCGATAACACTATTGGTTATGTTTGTCAATTCATTTACTGTTGGCATTATATATTGTTTCTTTTAATTCTATTTTATTAATTTCCAAATATGTAACGGTTTGGAGCCCACTGATGTTTGCCACCGAATGTCGTTCTACTACCTTCAATAATAATTTCCTTTGCTAATTCTCTTAAGGCATTCGGGTCGTTTCTTAATACATCTAATAAATCTATACTAAATTTATCTGTTTTTAACATTATTGTACCACCGAAATTAACACTTACATTTTGGGGGATTGTGTTACCTTGTTTCATTTCATCAACGAATCCTCCTGATTGTGAAGCTTCTATTCTAACTTTATCATTGGGTGATGTTTGATACATAACACCTTCGTTGGTAAGTATCATGTCACCAACTTTAGTTACTTCACCTGTTTGAGGATTAACTTTATGTCCTGCTTTTTGTACGTTAGCCATCATTGTCATTGCATTTTGACCACCCTCAAAACCGTCACTTTTTTTGATATTAAGAAACATTCTTCCATTCTCATCAAACCATCCGTAACCATTCTTCATAAAATTTTCATTGTCATATTGTCCTTTACCGAATGTTATATGAGTATCCTGCGCTGCATCAATAACATCACCCCATTTTTTAAGATTCTTCTCGTTAATATTATCTTTATTCATTCCAACTTGTGCTGTTGCATAAGATTCACTCATTCCAGATGGTCCATTCTCCGCATACAACTGTAGTTGTTGGTTAATTGCACCAAGTGTATTTGTTATATCTTGTAATGCGTTAGCCATTTCTTTACCCTTTTCTGAAACTGCATCAGCATGTTCTTTTAAATCCGTTTGAGCTTGTTGTGCTAATATTTTACCCTGTGCAAATGCCTCAGTAAATGCTTTTTCATTCTCTAGTATCCCTTGAAGGTATTCTCGCCTATGCGTTTCATAATCCTTATTCTGAGCATCAATACGATTTGAGAACTGTGTTATTGTATTCACATATGCAGCGCTTGCTTGGTCGGTTTTTTCTTGAAGAACCGTCGCATCTAATTTCATCGTCCAGTCTCGTATATCTTTAACGTATTGTGGTAAATCTTTATCTGTACCTTCAGAACGTATACTTGCTAATTCTTCTTCACCTAATTTAGAAATGTCTTTGTTAACATATTTTCCGGCCTTTTGATCCCAAACACCAACTTTCCATACACCCTCTTTTTTATCATATGTAGCCTTAGAATCTAATAGTGCCCTGTCATCTTCGTTGTATTTGTTACCAAGTATTTGATCAAGGACTTTACTTTTATTTTTCTGACGTACTTGATTCATAAGGCTTTCTTTAGACTGACCCGTTGCAGCGGAGATAGCCTCAAGACGCATTTGTTCGTTAATATTAAATTCCGTTTCACCTGTCTTTTTGTTGAAATGGCCATAACCAGCAATCATATCATTCAAATTTTTTGCATACTGTTCCGGGTCAGCATAAGCATTGTATAACATACCCATTGGATCTGATAATAAAGCGGCGTTACCGCCAAGAACATTAAGTTTGGCACTTGTTTGTATAACATCTTCAATATTACCTGTATGCATCTTTGATAATATACTATCAAGTTCATCCATATTAAAACGGACCTTTTGTGCCCAAAGCGCCATTTTAGCAACACCTTCAACACCACCTTTAAATTGGTATTTCTGTGCCTGTTTCAGGCTTTTTTCCAAATCTTTTGCGAATTTCTGATTGGATATACCCATTTTATTCGCTTTTTCATACATTGAAAATATAAGGTCGTTACCACTTTGAATGCTCGTATTAAATATATTCATACCTGCGGTTAACCTTGCCGATAATCCATCCTCTCCAAAAAGTGTATCAAGCGCAGCCATACTTTGCATATCCTTATCAGATAAATTAATAGCCCTACCACTATTCTCTATGTACGAACTTTGCCACTTCTGAGCATCAGCCATTGTTTTATTATATACGGCAAGTGTCTTACTTGTCTCGAACATGCCATTTTTAAATTGTTGAAGTTGTTCACCGCTGTAACCATATTGAACGCCCATTGCATTGGCAGACTTATCAATTTCCAATGTTAAACCTTCAATGCTTTGTGCAAGTTTTTCGGTTTCTGCTAATAACTTATCAGCCGCATCAATATTCTTTGCCTCAAGTTCTAATCTAGCATTCGCTGCTTGCATATTAACTTGTGTTAATTGTGTTTCAGTTTTCATCAATTCTTGCTCAATTGCGGTACGCTCAACATTACGACGTGCTGTACCTGAAATTGTCTCTGAAGCAGCATCCGCTAAAGCCCCCACACCCGGAATTACATCTAACATATTACCGGCGGTTCCTATTAAACTTGATGTCAGTTCAGCCGATGCTTGTTCCTGTTCAGCCCCAAGATTTTTTACATTAGCAGTATAATCAGCTGTACGTTCCTTAATTGTCTGGTCATATTCATTCCTTGCAATTGATTCTTGTATTTGTGCCTTTTTTAATGCTGCCGCATTTGATCTTTGAGTTCTTAACTGACTGTATGCGGCTGCATTAATTCCGTCATTAAAAACCGATAGGTTGTTAGCAAAACTCTCGGTAAGTGTATTAAGTTTTACATCCTGATATGAACTTGCAATTTGTTTATAAAGTTCAATATTTTTTAAAGCAAGATCCTTACTATAGTTCATACTCTCCATAGTAAGTTTCTTATTTATTACATCTACTTTTAATTTATAATCAGCAATATCATTATAAACCCCGGCAACTGCTTTAGCAACTTTACCAATAGCATCCATTGCAACACCAATAGCATTTAATTTACCTAAATTAAGATTAAATGCTTTATCAGTAATTTTTTTAGATAATCTAGCACCAAAAGCGGAAACTTTTGGATTACTACTATGATAAAGTGTTGAAGCAACCTTATTTAAACCGTTTAGTTTATCAAAAAGTGTTTCGCCAAGCTGCGTCTTATCATGCTTCTGATTGTTAAAGGAATTAGTGGCATCATGTAAAGCATTAATAAGATTAATTATATCTTCTCTAGTTGGTGCTGCCATTTCTATATTTTACTTTAATTATAAATATAAAAGCGTTGATTTTTGAGTATCAACGCTTTTTAAATTTATTATTTTCTTCTTGTGTCAATTTATTATGAATCTTTATATAGTTTTTCCTATCTAAACGCGGCATATTGTATATTTCTTCCATTGTCAAATTCATGTATTTATGACACGTCCATAATTCTTCCTTTAAAATTTTATCATAATTAGATGTTAATGAAAATAGTATCGTCGATACCAAGAAACGTATCAAAGGAGCCACCTCCGTCGGACTCCGGAATTTGAATGGTTATTTTCATATCAACACCTGGAATATTATCATTCACATATTCCCTATATTTTATGGCTTCCATTGAACGCATATTTTCAATATAGTTCTTAATAAAATTTCTATCCGTGTTTTCATTGACTGCCATAGTATATTTTATCATTTGATTCGTTATACTGTTGGTGTAGAGATTGTTTGATTCACTATCTTTATAATCTTCTCCTTCTACATTCATATACCATTCATTTATACTATCGATGGCATTAATCAGAAGTTCTGATTCTTCATCTTCCATTTCGTTTT
The DNA here is from genome assembly GCA_023805745.1 of Isotricha sp. YL-2021b. NCBI lineage: Eukaryota > Ciliophora > Litostomatea > Vestibuliferida > Isotrichidae > Isotricha > Isotricha sp. YL-2021b. The sequence continues at coordinate 236,986 of JAJJKW010001449.1, read as the reverse complement.
GTTCATAGTATTCTTTTATATAATTCGCATATCTTGATATTTCCGCCCTGCGCATTTCATTTGCCCGTAATGAATTTTCCTTCCTTAATTCAACTCTATCTTTATTAGATAGGAGTTTATATTTCAATATATCACCATTATCTGTTTTATATTCAAACCATCCATTTTCATCACCTTTAAGTTTAAATGGTTTATATTGCAAGGTTGATAAATCAAAATCAGTACTATATTCTTTACCACTATCCCTATTTCTTGCAACAATCGGAAAATTAGTACCGTATCCTGTTTCTCTAAGCCAAATTGCAACAGCATCCCTATCACCAATACACATTTCGTCAACATCAAATGTTTTATCAAGAATGCAACGTTTTAAAATAACATCAATCAAATCCCCATTTGCATACATGTTTGGGGATGAGATGATATTCTCATCTGATGCTGTAAGATAACGTACCGGAATACGTTCTTGCTTTCCTTTATAACATTCTCCGTGAGACGGCAGTGGTATAATGTCATATTGAACGTTGCTTGGTATTTCTGAGACATCAAAAGTTTGTACTTTAACAGAAAAATCTTTTTCGGGTTTAACTTCTTCAATAGTATTTTGTTTTTTTTCTGTTTCTTTTTGCTCCACTTTTTCAACAATATTTTTCATTATTTTATTCGGAGATTCAATAATTTCATCTTCAATAAAACCATGCCCGGCTATTTTTCTTTGTTTTTGGTCGATTTCAATAACTTCATCTTCTTCATTACTCAAATCCGCTTCAACATGGTTTTTTTTAAAAAAACTTAGCGGCTTTGGCATTTTTTTTTCTTTTTTTGCGGATGCGGTTGCAATGGCTTTGTTACCGGTCGGTTTACCGTACTCTTTATTGTGTATTTCCTCATCTGTAATGCCCTTATTCTCAAGATGCTTCTGATATTTTTCCTCCCAAGACTTCGAAACCTCGTTGTATCTTGAATTATTAATTTCAGCCTCGGATGCATTATACTGATATCGACCCTTTTCAATATTCTGTTCCTCCGCATTGTCGATATATCCGATAAGACGATCCATTGTTGACGGATCATCTTGCCACTTCTCGCGGATTTTCTCTTTTGCATCCTCCAACATTTGGTTTGCAGCCTTCAATGCAATGACCTCTTTGTCCCTTTGGCTTTTTTCGGCCTTGGAATTGGTCATTTGGCGTTTTGATTCCAAAATCTGCTGCTGTTTTTCTTTTTCTTCCCTTGTTGACATAATTTAATCTGTGTTTCTTAAAATATATGTAGTTTAAAGTTCAAAAATGTCCTTCATTAAATTCACATATCCATTTACGTTTTCCTTCTTTTTTCCGGCCGGATTTATTAATACCATTAGTTTCTTCTTCATATTCTCAACATCTTCAATTGTCTCACAATTATTGAAAAATTCAATAATTCCGACATATGTGTTTGAAGTATATAGTTTAAAATCTGCTGCTTCGCAGAGTTCTGTCACAGCCTTGTTTATTGCTGAAATAATTTCAGACTTTGATATGGATCCAATTGGCTTCTCTTCATCACCATACTCTTTAGGTTGCATTTTATCCCAATTTTCAAGCCAATCACTATTCAATCTCCAACCCTCTTCGAACATCTTATAAAGGTAATCATCATTACCGACAACCGTTGGGATATCTTCCTCTGATATCCTGATTGTATTTTCAATTCCGTTAAGTGTTCGTTCAAATTTCAAACCTTTACATTTTTTAAGGTCGTGGAACCATTGGATGTTGACACTTCCAATTCTTTTTACCTTATGACCGTCCACAAAACATCGATTGATTTCATCATTCCTGCGTGTCATACTCTCAATCACGCGGACATCTGGATATCTGATACGCAACTCGCCTTCAAAATTGAGTTTTCCGCTAAAATCAAAAGAAACCTCATCCATGACAATCATATATGGTTTCTTTCCACCAACCATATTATTCCTAAAATCACCGCTTGTGGTCATAAATCGGATTTTCCAATCGTTAAATTCGATTTCCTTCTTATTGCATATCGATGGTTTGTTTCCTATATTAGATAGTTTTATTCTTAATTTTTTATTCAATTCCTCAGACATCATCCAATTTGGTGTTACAATCCAAATGGTATCCGTATCCTTTGGTTTCTCGTTAAGGCATGTCCACATAACAAATGTAACCAATATATTAGTAACCCCGCAAGCGCGTGTTTTTGTAATGAGCAAATCTTTATTGCTAACTGTCAGTTTGTCGATAATTTCCAACATCTTCTCTGAAACTATTGAAGATGATGCGTTTGCAAAAATATACTTATACGGGTTATATATGTCATTACATAGCCTGTATCTGTCGCAAATCAGTTCCTCAAGGTCAAATATTCCTTGTCTAACTTCATTGCGTTCTTGACATGATAAATCACCATAATGTTGATTGAATATTTTCTTTAAGGTGATATGTTGTTGAATTAAATCCTTTTGCTTATTAAACATCATAAGTATAGTCTTCATAATCAAGTGTTATTGTAAATGTTCTTAAGTTTATATCATTATAATCCAATGCTGATTCAGTATAATCTATAACTTTACAACCGGTATATACAACCGAGTATGCAATCTCACCATTGGCCTTTATGATACTCTTTGTAATTTTATATGTAACGCCATTATCAATACTCGTATCAAGCAACATAGGAAGGCACTGTTCAATAGATTCAATCATATTAATTTTAATCCTGTTTAAATCATCATGCCAAAAAGACCTGATATTAACCGGTTTTGAATTAAATAAACCACTCTCAACTGTAATTAGGAACCTATTGTTTGCGTTGTATTCACTAAAATCAACATTATCAAATGGATTCATAAGGTTGGTTGTTTGTTTATTCTCCTTCGGAATACTGAAGTTTTTCAAATATGTTCTTGTTTCATATTTTTTCCTTTCGTTGTTATTTGTCTTAATCATTTCGTCGATTCCATCTGCAATTTTCTTTGCAACCGAAGGTTCGTTCTTTTCAAAATTCTTTGCCTTACATTCTTCAAGCATCTGATTGCTATATTTTAAAGTATCAGAATACTTTTTGGTATTTGTTTCTTTCTTATTGTAATCGTCACGAAACTTCATGAGGTCCTTTTTCCACTGCGGAATATCATTATTGTATTTATTATCGTTCATTTTATGATAATTTGCTAATTAATAATTCTTTGAGTTCCTTGATATCGCCTTTAAGGTCATCAATTTCCTTTCTTAGTTTTTCGTTGTCTCCGTTGTTGTTCGTTGTCTCAGTTATGGTGATTCTGGAAACTTTACCATCCCTAGTACGAAGTCTGTCACTCTCATGCATGATTTTTGTGATATTATCCAATTTATCAGACATGAACATTGCCAACTCAAGGTCTGAGAGGCGTTCTCCGTTTCTCCATCCTTCATAGATGTTTTGGCTTTCGCGTTCCTCATCGGGAGACATTTGTCTTTCAAGACTTTCAAGAAAACTATTATATTTTTTTGTATAATCCATATTAAAGTACGTTTGTATCGTTCATATATTTATTCACCCTTTCAATGAATGATTCGGTCATGGAAGCAATCTTCTCTGATTCGCTTCTCAATTCATTCTGAAATTTAATACACTCGGTTTTAAAATCACCGTGTTTATCCCTTGCATTTAGTTTATCCAACAATTCCTTTGAGCGTTTCAATTGGGGGGATACTTCAATATTGTCAATTACCACACTTGATGAACCGGCTAAATCCTTGCCATCGATATTAACATCATTAACCCAAGCCGGTGTTTCATTACTTGTATGGTATGTGACATCCATCTGACCAAGTTTCTTCTTCTCTGTATTATCAGTTTTTACAACCGGCTCCACGGTATTTTTCTTATCTTTTTTCTTAAAAAAGTTAAATTTCATATATTTTTGTTTTAAAATAGATTATTCTATCTAAATATAACGTTTTTTGAAAAAGTTTATCAACCGGTAACAAATATTATCTTCTCCACGATGAATACAAATTTATGGTTGTTTTTATAATCCATCATTTTACAATTTTGCAATATTGCCTGACTTTTAGCGTCATCGAATTTTATTTTCAAATTCTTTTTGCTTGAATATTGAATCTTCTCGGCATCAGAGAAATGTGGATTGTTTTTGATTTTCACGCATTCTCTTAACCATGACTTCATGTCAGTCTCAAGATCCGGATTTTCACTCATCTTGTACATATCCACAATAAGAATGAATGGGTTTCTACTCTGATAATATGAAATAAGTTCATCAATGGTTATTTCTCCACCGGCGGCATTGAAGATATCTACCTTGGTTTCATCAAAATAGTATTGTTGCTGTGCATAATGGACTATTTCTTTTTCGTAATTGTTAATTGCCATATTCATACCGGCGCGCTCAATGTATGTATCCCATACACCGTTTTTGTATTTGTTGTATGTATCAACCATGAGTCGACTATACTGCTGTTCCGTAATATCCCCACCGTCATATTTAAAACCTTTGACGGCATCGCCATTGCTATATGGGACTAAAAGCGTAATCGTAGAATCTTTACCTGGGGTTCTATTCATTTTCTTTTTCTTCTTTATATATTATTTTTACTCCTTCATGAAATAACCCTTCCAATATTTTTTCGTCAATCATTCTGGTATATTCATCATTAATTCCTCGAATAATCACCTCTATAAAATCTATGTTGAAATCTCCAACAATGTCGGTTTCATCAATATTTGCCTTAACCACCTCACCAACACTATTTAAATTCATTTTAATGTTGTACTTCAATGTATAGTTAACCGGTGTAATCAATGTAATGATTCCATAGCACAGTTTATTGTTTTCGGTAACGAACCATACCTTCTGCCCTAATTTGTATTTCGGAGTTTGTTCCATAATATATCCAATTTATTTAAAATATACCTTTTATAGCCAAATTTTCCAAATTCATTACCTTAGATGTGGCCTGTTTAAACCCGCTTTAATTTGATCACGCTTGGATAGTTTATCCAACATTTCCTTAAGTTCTTTTAAAACCATACTTGGATTGTTTCGTATGTCACTCTCCCAAAAACGTAACAATGGAATTCTGTGCTTTACACACCATTCGTTTTTTATCTTGTCCACCATGGCATTATGCTTCTGCATTGGAGAAAGTTCATCCCATTTAACTTTCTTGGTATCAGGATGATAATAATTTCCATCGACTTCAATAAGAAATAATGTACGTACTATGTTCTTCATGTAGTCTATACATTTCACTCCGTGTTTTTCCTCATATATTGGTTGTGTTTCCTGTGGAACGGCCACTATAGCGAAATCATAGAAACGTTTTATATCCTTCGCCTCATATTCGTAAATGTAATTAAGGCCAAGTTTGTCAAGAAATTCCGTTGCAAAGTATGCTTCAAGTTTGGATGTACCATATGCTTGCCGCATCCTTGGTTTCTTTATGGTCTTCTTCTTGGGTGTAGCTGTTTTTTTATTTGTGGCATTATTGTTTGGTCGTTTCGGTTGTTTGATCTTTGTCATGTTAAATTAATCTAACAGATTGTTATTGTTTTTACAAACCTCCATATTTATATGTAATAAGCATATTGAAAAATGACTGATATTAAAAATGAATTGGATATTCTCGACAAAATGATCGACCACGTTCAAAGAAAAATACGTTCAAATGACAACATGATGGGTATGGTAAACAGTACCTATGAATATGAAACCTTCTTCGGAATTAAAGCCGACGAAAAGGCATTGAATGAAGGCAGGGCCAACAGTGAAGCATTATCAAGGATGTTGAACTACCGTTCATATCTTATGAATAATGCAGTTGGTATTAATGTAGAGACTGTTACTCTTGACCTCACCAATATTACATTCGGTACGGGTGAGACTGCATACACATTCAAATTTTAAATAATACAGAAAAAAGGAAATATAGATATGTCACAATTGATTAATGAAATAAAACAAGACCTCCATGGTGTAAAGAACCCTAAACCAAAAAAAGAGGAAAAGAAATCCATGACCCTTATGGAAATGGTGTTCAATAACGATATAAATCCGCAGGAAATTGATAATCCTGGTTATGATACTGCCACATTGCCAAATGAACCAACTGATAACGATCAAACACAACAAGGGAGTGATATGCAACCAATGCAAGGGCAACTACCAAGCGAACAAATAAACGACCCAGAGATTCAAAGTATCCTTGCTAATATCCGTCTCGCTGTTATTAAAGGTCTTGCTAAACTTGCAGAAAAACCACAAACAATTGAATATGATACACTTAAGAAAATCTTAGGTATTGTTGATAAACCAATTGAGTCACAAAACAAAATGAAATAAAATATAATAGTTGATTTTATAATTCAAAGATAAGTTTAATATGATAAAAGCCACTCTAAAACGGGTGGCTTTTATCTTAGTTCTTTTTCCAAGAGTCATTGATTACAATTACAAGGTCTTCAGATATTGGAACGATTAAATCCCCGCTTGGGAATGTAACACCATCCATGACAATATCATCGGAAAAACTAATCTTGAATTGCCCGATATACCGGCCGGATTCATTCGTATCACGTTCCTTCCATTTGTATTGTATAAGATAACGCTCCTCGCATCCACTGTATTCATCATAGACGATTTCAGCAGGGGCGTTTGCAATCTTGTATATTCCGGTTTCCTGATTCCACATTGAAAATGTTACACCGTTTGCCCCTTGTAATGCAAGATAGGCTTTCCAATATTCAGAATATCCGTCGTTGTTTAAATTCATTTTTAATATTGGAAGTGTGCTATTTTTATTGATTATGAATGTCTGTGCCATAGTATTATATTTCTTTTATTATAAATAGATTATAAGAAAAAAGGGAGAAATTTTTCATTCTCCCTTTTCAATATAGAACGTAACTAATTACCATTCAACACCTTGCGCTGTCAGCGTGGCTTCCATTAGAATCCACTCAAGCATAGGACTACGTTTCACATAGTATCTTGCGACAAGGCCCATTTGGTCTGAAGTTGAAGCGCTTCCGTCGATTTCAATCTTATAGTCGGTGATACCGCGATTTTCCTTGACATAGTCAAGAACTGTTGAAATCGTGCTACGTAGGGCTTTCTCGCAACTGTTGTCGTTAGGATCGAAGAACAGTCCAACACCTGCGGTCTGAAGCATACGCCTGATGCGGAGCATAAGTCTGCGTGCTGATAGACGATTAAGTTGATTGTCAGCAATTTGAAGGTTTTTATCACCCCAAATACGGTCTGTAACCCTATTTTCTCCACCGAAGTCTTCACCTGCGAAACTTGCAACGAAATTGATACGTCCATCGTAAAGGGTATCCTGTTCACCAAGTTTAAGTTTGCGTTTTGGAGAATCACCGGAAATTTGGCCTCTGTTCCATCCTGCTGAAGCAAACCAGCTGAATGCTACATTGTCCGTATAGGCGATTGATTTAACCACATCCCTTGTGATAGGCAGGTAAATGTATTCTGAATTGTCTGAATCGAAGTATTTGACCCAAGGATAATATGTGGTAGCGTGATTGCTGTCAATATCTGAATCCTCGAGGTTTGCAACCACTTCATCAGCGTCATACATTTCGTCTTTCGAATCACTTGCACCGAATGGCTTGTCAGGTGTAGTTACAACGTAGATGCAGTCTTGGCGTTCTTCCTCAACCATATCGATAGCCTCATTGACCAATTGGCCATTGTTGACATAATCAATACCAGGCGTTGCAAGCACGTTGATTGCAATTGCATTAGGATTGTCAAACTGACGGATACCGGCAAGATATGCATAGTAGTCAGAAGTGATGGCCTTTTCGTTTGATGTAAAGTTGAAGGCTTCAGGATTCTTAACTACATTGAACATTTCACCGTAGCCACTTGTTGTATTGATATATCCCTTATATTCCCTAGTGCGGTAATCGTTGGAATTTGAACGTGAGGTCCTGTAATAATCCCAACCATCCCATCCACCATAGAACGCAAGAGTGAATTTACGATATTTCTTATCCTCATAGATAGTACCGGTCATAACACTTTCTGAACCGATGCGAGGTTCAATACCTTCGTCTGTAGTGAGGTTTTTGTTAACAGTAACCCAACTGTAACCGGTGACACCATCAACCGAAACTGTTTGCTTGAGTTCTCCGTCTTCGATTTCACCGTCGGCATTTGGATTTCCATTAAGAATACGTGCATCAAGGTGGAAGCAAGGCGTCATACCTGCGGGGACATCGTTGTAAGCCTCAACTCCCTTGTATGTAAGGAGGTCTGTATCGATACCGGTGAGGTCTGAAATACCGAAGTATTGTTTCTTAATCTTGATGTCGTCATCAACATCCGTATTGAATTTGAAGTAAGGTTGTGTCGGGTTAGTTGTAAGTTTAGTCTCCTTGCTGTAGTAGTTCTCGTCAACCTTGATGTATTCAGGATCATTGTCGTATACGTAGTATGGTACTGAATCTTTTGGAACCCACGTTTCAGGAATAGTTGACATAAGAACGTATTTGTATTCAGCACCCTTGATGGCAAATCCATTGTAGTTACGAACGGGGTATCCGAGGAAACCTGCCGGGATTGAATTTTTGGTTACATCGTTCTCAATAACCTCTACGGTGATGTAGTTGGAAACTGCATTGTATGATTCATCAAATGAACCAATCTTGAGGGCAATGTAGTCAGGATCACCGGGAACAAGTGTACAACCAACGAAGCGTTCGATAGCATTCACGTTAAGGTCTGTATCGTTGAAGTTACGGACAACAACGTCAAATTTACCGGTTGACGGGTCAATATTCTCGATGGAGATTTTAATCTCAAGCGATGAACTGTTACCATCTGAAATGGTGTGGAAACGGAACAACTTTGCGAGTTGAACTTGTTCAGCACTACCTTTGATTTCAGAAACAATCCAAGGTGTTGAGGCATATCTGTACTGTTCGCGATAATTGTTGAAGTCGAGTGTAACAGGAAATACATCATATCCACCCTTACCGTTGTCTGTGTTTACATAAACCACATTATCAGCAAGAACCTTCACGCAATTACTAAATTTACCGTCAACAACGTCGGTGTTGTAATTGTATTTGGTAAGACGTTCAGTACCCTTCTTAGCCTTTGTACTATCAGTTATATCAACAACCTTCTTCACATAAACAATACCGTCATTGTCATTTACGGTGATATGAATGTTGATTACATTGTTATTTGTGTCGGTAATGGTAACTGTGTATGTTCCGTCTATCTTTGTATAGATAACGAAATCATATTTACCACGAGGAACTGCAATAACATTGGTGGCAGTATAAGTATCATTTCCTATCGAGTCCCATTTGTACTTGTATAAACGCATTTCTTGGTCACTATACGAATATACTTCAAATGGTTCGGTATCTTGTGTAGGTTTAGGTATAGTGATTTGAATTGATGCAACGTTTCCGGTCATTGCTTCCAAATCAAGCACTTCATGGAAAGGATAGTATGTTACTGCTTTTTCAGAAACGGTATTAGTGTCAATTTTTACAGTACCATCATCTTCAACGATAACAAGTTTACCTTCTCCGGTAAAATCACTTGGGCTAATAATCTTTACGTATTGTGGAGTTGTAGTTGTAGCACGGTCGAAATATGGACACTCATTAATGAAGACATTTTGTTGTTCATTTGTAAGGGTTTGATTGCATTCAATCCAATTAATGCCATGAGTTTCTCCGTAATATAAATCATATTGGAATTCGATAGCATCAGTGTATGCACCGTAGAAATATTCCTTTTTACCGGTCGTTGCGTTAGTACGCTCGAAAACAGTGTAAATAACGCCGTTGATACCTTCTCCTTCGTACCAAGTAACACCACCGTCTTCGGTATATCTTACAATGATACCGGCTGATAATTCGGTGCTGTAGAGGTAACGTTTACCACGATGTTTCTTTGTAAGGACGGATTCGGTTGCAATATCATTAACATCAGCAAATTTCGGGATGATATTAATTGCCGGGTATTTGATAACTTCAGAGTTGATAGCATTGAATTTACCTTCCTCGATGAGTTGACGAAGTGCCACATCGTAAAGTTCCTCAACGTAGATTTCAGCATCACCTTCCTCAGGATCTCCACCAATCACATTGTAGATGTAATTCTTTTCACCAGGATTGAGAGATACTGAATAATATTTGGTTTCTCCATAAATGGTGTCAACGACGATAGTAAATGTACCATAGTTGAAATTATCTACAGTGAAATCACCTGTCGTGGCTGAAAATCCAGGATTGCAACTTGAACCAAGTGTCAAAGATTTACTAGGCTCGAGACGCATCTCCTTTGTAAAGTATTCAATGCCGTCGTAACTATAGATATCATCACAATATCCATTGGCAATGTCTTCTTCAGTTGGAGTGCGAACGAATGCGGCCTTTTTATGCTGTCCTCGCGAACGAAGAACCGCAACAACCATGTTATTACGGTTGCCTTCACAATAATCTTCTTCCTCAAGTTGAATACCGCTTTGCCACATTCTCTCGTAATAATTATAAACGGCTTTCTTCTCGTAGCAGTAAGACACGTTTTCAAGTTCATAATACGTGTATTCCGCATCTGTTACATTTCCTTCCACATTAGCTATCCTGATTTTAACAGGTGCTGCATAATTAGGAGTCGGCTGATTTATGACAATTTGATATTCATCTGGATTTTGAGGTACTCCTTCGAGTTTTGTATACCAATAAGACTGAATGACTTTAATGTAATTGTAAGTCATGGTCTTATCATTTGCATCAGGAACGTTATTGTTGTTCGGATCAGTCAAATCATATGTATGGTCAATGGTGATATCTTCACAATCGGTGCAAAGTGTATGCCACTCATATTCATCGATAACCCTGATGTATTGTGGATAAGTTTCATCAATTGCCGGAGGTTTCGGCATGGTTTCCTCGTTGTAAGTCATTGACGGAGTCCATTGACTTTCATCTCCTTTATATGGATCTGAAGCAATTGATACATAGTTGTAACCTGTAAAAACCTTATGCTTTGTTGCGGTAATTACCCATGCGGGGCCTGCATTCACACCAGACAAGCCAAGAATACGAACAACCTCGAGTTGGTTACTTTGTTCAAGATAACTCTTCGCGATGTATGGAAGTTCGTATTTAGGATATTGGCTACCCTTGAACTTGGCGGTACTTGTACCTCCAAAATAGGTTTGGAATTCTCTCCAATTAGCAATTGAAATTGGCTGAAATGCAGGGCCACGGAGTGTTTCACCTGCAACACCAAGTGTGGTTATTCCAATGGATTTGTTTGATGGTTTGTCAACAGTTTCCTTAAAGTACATACCTGGTGCTGAATGCGGCCTTGTTGTATTTGTTCTGTTTGCCATTATTCTATAAAACTTTGATGTTTATTATTTTTCTATACTTCTATTATCCAATAAATAGTCTGCAAGTTTGAGAACTTGAATTTTCCGGTATTTTTTGGTGTTTTTAGGGTTCCCAGTGACTGTTGTTAAACAACTAGTATCTACGTTAACGTATAGTACGTATAGAGTACTAGTATATTAATAATAATATAATAATAAATTATTATTAAAATGATCTATTACTGTCACGTATATTATGATCGATAAGTCACTAGAACAACTGTCACTGGGAAATTTTTTGATTTAAGAATGGAGTTTCAGTCTCGCCGGGAGGTTTTTTTCTATTTGATTTATTTTAATTTTAATCTCACCTCCATTGGGGAGTATAAATCCATCCTCGGGTGATTTTACTTTATCTCCGTCAATATAAATTGAGAAATCCCTTATATTTTCTTTTTCAAATCCAATAATACGGAGTGTGTCGTCAAATGTAAACTGTGTTTTGTCAACTCCTGCGGAGAAATCAATTGTGATTATATCTCCATCCTCCAATTCCTCTACATCTACATGTGCCTTGTTTCTGTTTTCATCAAAAGACGTTCCGATAAATGTACGTTTTGGGAATCTTTCAATTTTATAGGATGATTTAGGTGATATAATCCCTTGTACGGTGAATGCAGCACTTTGTATGTAAATCTTACGGTTATCAACCGCATATTCAGTTTCATCGTCAATTGATTCAAGTTTTACGGGCATATACCATCCGTTTGGTTTGATATAGCACTGTATGGACTTGAACAATTCATTTAATTGGAGGTTGAAGGTGTTTAATTTATCCCAATCAGCAGTAACATAATTTACCGTGTATTCCAAATCAATTGATAATGGCTGACCCATCGAATAAACTTCATAAGATTCTGTACCGTTGTCATCAAGAACCTCCTTCATTTGGATTGTATACCTTCTATCTCCGGGTATATTATATAAACCTCCCTGATTATCACCCCAAAGTGGATTGGATTCTCTGTTTACGGTTTTGAAATCCATTAATAAATTCCCCTCGGCATCCACATGTTCCCAAGTCTGTGAATATTCCGAAAAACGTTGGTTGCTGAATAAAGTGAATGTGGGTGCTTCCTTACCATCAGACTCTAAATGAATGTTATTTTTCACAAACTCCAATATAGCACGGTCAATATCCTCATATTCCACGGGTTTTGGGAATACAAGGTTCTTTTCAAAGGCCTCTTTTGCATTTTCAATCCTTTGACGTGCCCCTACATACCCATGTGTAAGTGATAACTTAGTAATGTTTTTCTTAGGTATCTGCATAACTTATTGACCATTAAATTCTTGGTCTGAGGCTGGTGACGCTTTGATGGTTCTAAACGACAATTTGTACGCCCCGACATAATTCTTATTGCTTGTGTTAACTTTTCCATCGTCTGTAACAACAAAATATATCATTCTGCCTTCATCGACATATACTCCGATATAATCACCCCTGCTTATTTCACATTCGTATTTTTCAAGTATCTTTGTGAGAGTGTATACGGTTAGATTGCCAGACAAAGCATAAACACCATTCGATGTTTTTTTGTCGAATGTCTTGAGTTCAGAATCCTCTATCTCATATTGACACGGAATTTCAATTGGATCTTTGAAACGTATACCGTTAGTTGCATTTTGTGTAATTGCGTTTATTTGGGTCTTTTCTCTATCAACGGGGTATACTACAACTGTTTGATTTAAATCCCCCTCAATGTAATCCATAAGAAGGTCTGTTTCATAATCGTATTCACGTTCCGAATAGAAAATATTGTTCCTGTTAATCGGTGTATATGTGTTATTTGGCATTTTCTTCTGAAAAAGTTACATTTATATACAATAAATACTCAAAAAATAGTATATTTATACCAACTATGGCAAAAACGAAGATAACAAAGGCATACGAAATACTTGAAAATTATCAAGGGGTTAATCCGTATATATCAATGCTCTCGTCACAATATAAGCGTGGCGGTAAAGTATTGTCAGACTTCGATATTCAATACATCAACAAGAATAAAGATTATGTACCACTTGAACCGAACAAGGTGATTAAAATAACACCTGAACTTGGTCAGAAACTCTTCGAGAAACATAATCTTGAATTTGTCCCTGAAAAGATACAGATTACCAAGATTATAGGGGAAATGGGTGATAGTTATCATGCTTATTTCAAGTACAGACAAAGCGAAGGGGCTAAACTTGGATATATCCAAAGGAAGGGGTTGTTGGGTAAACTGTTTATTATCGATTGGAAAAACTATAATGTTGATTTTGATAAGTATGATAGGCATACCGCTCCATTTAAATTAAGGGAACATCAAAAAGATGGCATCAAGTTCATGTTAGCAAACAAAAAATGTATATGTGCGGATGAAATGGGGTGTGGTAAAAGTTGTGAGGGTGTTGTTTTTGGATTGGAATGTGGGGCTGAACATATTCTTATTATTTCACCGGCTTCATTAAAGACAAATTGGAAAAAGGAATGTTTACGGTATGTAAACGATAATGATATTCAGATAGTAAACGGCAGGAAATGGAGGGATGATACACCAAAATTCACTATTATCAACTACGAAATTGTCCAAAATTTCTATGAAGTGGCTGAGGAGCCTGTTTATGAAACAGTTGAAATACTCGATGCCGACGGAAATGTGTCTGAAACCGTTGAGAAACCGGTTATGGTTAAAAAGAATGGTAAATTGGTTCAAAAAATGCAGAAATCGAAGAAAAAAGCGGATATATCCGCCACATTAAGGAATTCACCGTTATTTCTCCATGATTTTGACTGTGTTATTATCGATGAAGCGCAAAAATTATCGAATAAGGGGTCGATTAGATATAAAACTATATCGGATTTCCTTAAAAAGTCAAACCCAAATTATGTTTGTTTACTCACTGGTACTCCATTGACTAATAATCCAATGAATTTGTACAACATTTTGTCGCTTATAGGCGCCGACGTCACAAAGGATTACAAATATTACACGAAACGGTTCATGGATGCTGTGGAACATAAGAAAAAGGATGGTGGCAAGTATATTACGTTCGGAGAACCACAACATCTTGACGAGTTAAGGGATAAAATTAAGGATTGCTATATCCGTAGGCTTACCACTGACGTTGGAGTAATGGTAGAAAAAAAAGTTAGTCGCAGATATTTCGATTTTGATGATAGACAAAGAAACCAATATTCAAAATTATGGTCGGATTACATAAAAGCGCAGGAAGGTTATCAAGTTTCTATTGGTGATGAATATTCTGATTTTTGGAATGAATATTCTGATGAATTGGATATTGATAAAAATCGTAAATTAATTGAAGGTGGTCTTATTAGACAATTCTTTGGTAGAGAAATGGTAGAGCATACAATAGAATTAATAAACGAATACCTTGAGGATGGTGAAAAAGTTGTTGTTTTTACTGTTTTTCAACGTGAAATGGATATGTTAATGCATTATTTTGGTAAAAAAGCCGTATGCTATAACGGAAAAATGAACATTAAACAAAAGGATGAAGCCCAACGAGCGTTTAACGAGGATGAAAACGTAATGGTATTTGTTGGAAACATTGTGGCAAGTGGTGTAGGTTTATCATTACCCGTTTCACGTGTATGCGTTTTTAATAATTTTGATTGGAACTATTCATCCAATGTACAGGCTGAATCACGTATTCACCGTTTGACCCAAACAAGGGATGTTGAATGCATTTATATGTTGTTCAATGATTCAATTTCAGAAGAAATGTTCAATAAAGTTGTCTATAAGGGATATTTAATGGACGAAACAATCAAATCAGAAGCACAAAAACAAGAAACAAAATGATAAACGTACAACCTGACATCGTTATAACCAACTGCGCTGGAGAAAAATTCTCTGTAAAAGCCAATCAAGGTTGGTTTGATATTGATATAAACTATTATGGTACACGTTTCCATGGAGTAAACTGCATTGTATCGCGAATTTCTCCCGGCCGGTGTGAAGGAAATGACAGTATTATTCTTGAAATTGTTCCAAGAAATACAAATATTTCAAAAGGGGATGATAATGATGAAGAAAAACTCTCAAATAACATTGAATTAGACGATAATTGCGCATAGTATTATGAATAGAACTATAGAAGGTACGAATTTCCTTATTTGCTTCAGGAATAAAGATGGTGAGGAAGTCACTATTGACCCTAACAATGGGTTTGATATGGTTTTGAAGTACAATTTCTGTACTAGAGTTCTGCATAATTGTTATCTTGCGATGACTGAAACTAATGAACCGGGTTTTCCATACGAGATAAAAGATATTAAAGGTAACTGTGTACGTTCAATTCCAAAATTAAGCGTCCCTCAATACAGTTTTGATATTTATCCTGCATATTCTCAAGATATTGCCGTGGTTCCTGAACCGGAGAAAGAAAGTGATAATGTGGAGGAACCTCTTATTGATGAAACAGAAAAACTAAACAGTAATATCATTGTTAAACTTGAAGTAAAATGATAGAGGAAATTGATTTCAACGTAGAAGACAGACCCGTTGACGAATCGGATAAATTGAAAGTAATCTATATTGTGAGGGTTGGGGAGGATACGGAGGGTAATAAACTGTTTCACTTCCTATGCACGAAAAACATAGATAATGTTTGGGCTGAACAATGGGGTGAAAAACCAGCGTGTAATTGCCATTTCCTGCAACCCGATGAAAGTGATTATGACACTGTATTAGAATTAAAATCGGATATTGACTTTATTCTTGGTCAAGAAAATTGTTGTTGCAGTTACCAGGATGTCTGTGATGGGTGTGTTGCAATGGCGTATGAGAATATCGACGGGTATGAAGAATACCCTTCAATAAGGCTTATATTCCACTATGGTGAACTTTTGGATGACATTGAAGAACAATTGGCAAAGCGTGATTTAACACTCCATTATATTGGCTTCTAAACTATTTATAAAAAATAACGTTGTGTATTTCTTTAATAGAAAGAAAACGAGTAAAACTAATATTTTATAAATGGAGAACTTTTTATTCTATGACGATATAAGACAATATCTTACAGAAGAAGAACAGGCTGCACTTGAAAATAATGGCCAGTTTTTTGTTTCTGTAGGAGCATATTGGTCTAAAGTTGCGAACATGGATTACAACCCACAGGATCCGAACAGTCCAAAACACACCAATGTAAGGACACTTAACATTAACTTTAAAAATGTATCCCTTGATGCTTTGAGTGAAATAGAAAGTGCCGGACTTGCCATATGGAAAACATCCGCAAAACTTGGTAGATTTCATGGTGAAAATCCAAATGGTACATATAATTTCACTTATAATATAAAGAGAGAGAATGACAAGGCATGGAATATCATGTTAAAGGCTATTCAAATCCTGCAAAAATACTATAAGGAGCCTATCCTTGAAGAAATCCAAGAACAAATCCAAGGTATTCCGGAAACAGGTGAAATTGAGAATACGGAGAAACTTGCAAACGAGAAATGGATTAAAATGATACAAGACCTTGGCAATGGTGAAACAAATGAACTTATTGAACGATTCATTAAATTGTTTGGACAGGTATACGAATGGCATTATGGTCATAAACTTACCGTTAGAAACGCCAAACTTATCATTTCACAGAAACCGGATGCAAGTCTTATCTTTACTGCATATGATTGGAAACGTATGTACAATCATGTTCCCCGTACCGGAGCACAACCAATATTGTTCTGGGCTCCAAACTCAGACAAGAGAAATAAGGACAATGCATTTAACAAACAGAAAGAACGTGCTGATGCAATGGGTATACGCTTCGATAAAACCTATCAACATTCAACACAGTCAAAAAATGCAATGGCAATTGAAATCGCCGAGACATACGGCTCGTTTCGTCCGGCATATGGGTATGATGTATCGGATGTCGAACCAATAAGGCCTGAAGATGCAGAAAAACTTGAGAATACACTTGGTATGATTAACAATCTTACCGGTGAAATGAACCAATACACCACGGATTTTGTTTCAAATAGTGTGAATGACAAAAACGATGAATGGTATAAGGGAATGCAAAACCTTATGAAAGACAATGCCGCATTCCTTTATTATGTCTTGGTTCAGAACCTTAAACAAAATCCTGATACAGCGGAAATAGGCAAACAATACGGCGCAAAAGGAAATGCAAAGAACAATCCTGATTTCCGTAGGTTATTACCTAACCTTATGGGTTATATAGTTGATCAATGGTTGGAGGATGAATATAAAGTAAAAAAACCTTCCGAGAGGGCTGTTACAAGAAATTGGATAGTTGGAATGGTACTTGTTTTCTGTAATGTATGGACTCCGTCGGCATTATCTTCTGTACGAGGCGGTAAAGTTACTTATGAACAGGCCGTACACTATAGTACATTGATTAACAAACTTCTTAACCTCCTAAATGATGGTGCGCAGAGTGTTGTCAAAAATGTTCGTGAACACATGAAGAACATGCCACAGGAAACAAATAATGACGCAGAACAACAAGAAATGGTGAATGAAGGTATTCTTAACGGTAACAATGTATGTACACCTGAAAAATTCATTCAGATGTTGGGATTACAGGTTGTTGATGGCGGTATGTCCGATGATGAATTCAATCAAAAACGGAATGAAAATATGGAACAGATGTATGAAATGCTTCATAGAATGAATAATACATTTAACCCGATATATCATTAATCATGGATGTACAGAAACTTAAATTCATCAATGAATATAAACCTTCAATTGGCGGTTCGTATATAACCGAGGAATTAAATGAGCTTTATGACAATAAAGAAGGATTGACCGTTGATGATTTCAAAGACCCAAAAAACAGTCATTTCGATAAAAAAACAGGTGAAGAATATATCTGTGGATTCCCTGTTGTCTATCAGATTACAGCACACGGAAATATACCGTCCATTTTCAAAAATGGTTTTGACAGGGCTTTTACGGGGTCAAGGGCAGGTAATATGTATGGACCGGGAACATATTCAACCTATAGGCTGTCTTCAAGTGAACAAAACGTAAAACACGGTATATACGGTGATACCTTTGTTAAAATGTTGGTTTTGTCAAAATTCAGTGATTTTCTTATTTACGATAAGGCCATTGCACAACGCGTCTATGGACAAAAATGGACCGTAAAAGACCAACTTCATAAATATTTTACTCCTGAAGAATGTAAAGAATTTATGTATAAGGGAATTTGGGGACGTATGACAAACATGGAACCAGAAAATGGTAAAACTTCAGTCTCTGTGCTTCAAGTTTGGAGTAATTTAGGAGACACCGTCTTAGTTGAACATGGCATTGCAGGATTTATTTTCCATGGTGGACACGATGGTTATGTTTGTGTCATAAGGGATTTCAAGAATATATTACCAATTGCGTATTCCACCAACGGTGGACATAATTGGAAAAACGATGTGTTTACACAGGACACAGTTAATACTATTTTCTATGATGTAGATGCACATACATTCCTTGGTAATGATATTAGGAAATATCAAGATACAAAAAAGACAAACAGTGGCCTCAATAAACGTATCAATGACCTTATTATGGTGAAAGAAGGCGGAAAATATAATTTTCTTGACATTGAAAAGAATAAATTGTCTCCACTTGTTTCATTTGATACAGCCTCACCGGTTAGAGAGAATGGTTTGGCATTTGTGACAATTAACGATCCGAAGTATGTAGATGCGGTAGGTGAGCCGTTTGAAGGATATGTTTCATTGAAAGGTGTACATAATGAAGAGGATCCGGATGAATTCATACCTTGGGAAAAATTTAATAGGTATTTAAAAAACATCGGATTTTAAATTCATTAATAAGAAACATTAATTTATCAGCACTTCTTTTAAGGTGCTACTTAAAAATAAACCTCCAAACAATGGAGGTTTATTTTATTAATTAGACAGGTCTCTCCGGCTGATGCCATCCGAATGTTTTAGGATGTAATCCATCACCGGATTTAGGAATTGTACAAGACTTATGTTCAAGACTGACAACCATACCATCGAAATATTCTCCTGATTTTGTAACTCCGGCATTTTGACTTATTTCTTTAATGGCTGTGGTAAAATCTTCTATCAGAATTTTTTCGTAAAAATTATTCTTTAAATTATTATACATTGCCCCCGTTTCTATATCAGAAAAGGTGAATATATATTTGTGATAATAATAAAAATCATCCGGGCCACCACCGATAATTACATCATTATGATTGACCAAAGCCGCCGTACCCTGAACCGCATCATTTATACCCTTTGGTAGTTCATTAATGTAAGTATTCCAATTAAACGTCAGTAAATTAACTAAATTCACATTTAAAACATCACGACTACCAAACCCTGCTCCGGTACCAATAGCCTCGTTATAACAATCAGCGTCGTTTTCGCAAACTATATATCCCCAATAATCACCATATGCATAAGTTTCAAGGACAAGCCTTCCTGATGTGCATCCGATTTCGGTCAAATAACAAGCATACATTATTATAATTGCGCCAACAGGAATATGGCCTTCTATACTATCCGGATCAGATACGAGTTCTGAAATTGTAACAGCAGTTACACCACTGATATCATTAGATTTACCATCAAGAAAAACTGGGTAAAAAAAATTGCACAAAAATCCTAATGGGCTATAAGAACCACTTAATAGACTATATCCTTCCATTGGATAAAAACCGCCGGCAGCAGCACTTATTTTAGCCTTTATTAGTGTTTGTACGTTATCAATTGTAACTGTGGCTAAAGTTGTATCACTTGTACCAATAGTTGGAACCGGAGAAGGTACAGTAATCGAAACTGTACTTCCACTTCCTGAAGCCGGTTGCCAAGTACCATCACCACATAAAAATTTTGTTCTATCACTTGTTGTGGGTTTTGGAACAAGTCCCATTGCACCATCGGCAGAGGATGTTGCACCGGTCATTAATGGTACATAATCCCAACTAAATGAAACCGTTCCACCCGATGTCACATTCGCCTTTAAAAACTTGCCATCATCTCCGGACGCCGGTGCGGATATTGATGTTCCGTCGCCGACAAGGATTTTCTTTGTCGAAATAGCTGACCCACTTTCCCTTAAAATAAACCCCGGACATGTTATCTTACCGGAGTTAGTGTTTATTGTGGCTCCGTTATTGGTGGCGTTAGCAAACCAAACTGTGTTTGTTTCATCACCAGTATCATTCGTGTACTTCAACAATATTGGATAACTTGCGTTTGTGTTAGTGCCTGCCTGTGTTACTTTTGTATCTATATTACTTTCGGAAACGAAACTCCAACCATATGTAATGTTTGGTGCAGTACCGGAAGATGTTCTTTTAAGAAAACCTGTAGAAGTTGAATTAGTTGTTACCTCTGAAATATTTTCCATACTAACTTGATTCCAAGATGCATCTTCTCTTAAAAACTTCTTGGAACCTGCTGTTGAACCTGGATCAACAACAAGACCGGCCTTGTGGTTTGTTCCGCTTCCGCTAAATGTAGGAACTTGAACATATGCCCTCTCATCTGCGGATTCTCCACTATTTGCACCAAGTTGAAGAGCGTATTTTCTATTAGCCGTATCATCGGTGAATCCAAGTTTTATACCTCCAATTGTTGAGGCAGTTGTATAATTAAGATTAATTATACCAGACCCCGTAATTTCATCATTTGTTAGTGCAGTGCCTTCCGAATTAGTTGCTGAAAGACCATCACCCGCTTTAACCGACGTGACAGTTCCACCTGATCCACCACTTACGGGAGCCCAACCCAAAACTGTTGTTGTAACACCTTCATTTTCGGTTATTGTGGCTTTAAGGTATGTGTCGGTGGTTGTTGGGGCATCAACTGAAGTTCCATCACCAACAAGTACTCTTTTAGTTGTAACAGCAGATGCGTTATTGGATAAAATATATCCCGGTGTTGTTATTTTACCTGTATTCGTATTGATAGTAGCTAATGTATTTGAACCATTTGAAAAGTAGACACTACCCCTTTCATCACCAGTGTTATTTGTTTTTTTAATAAGGATGGAGTGTTCTTCATCCGAGTTACTACTGTAACCTATTTGATCAACGTTATAATAATTGTCAACTAATTTATAATAAGTCCCATTATATATAAAATCAACATAATTATATAGCCAATTCTTATTATTCCCACTTGTAATTTGTGACCAACTACTACCATCAAAAGCATAAATATTTTTAGGCCCCGTCGAATCAATATTTAATGTTGGACTATTCGCCGTGTTTTTATTAGCGAAATAAACAGTTATGCGTTGTCCTATTTTAAGTTCAAAATAACCGGTATCAACACTTACAATTTTAACAGCCGTACTTGCGGATGTTGCTGATGTTGCAAACGGATAATCATCTTTTAATTTACTTAACTTAAGTCCATTGGTGGCAGATGTATCTTTTTCAACAAGATATGCGCCATTATTTGTTGTATCATTAGTAACTCTTAAAACGATACCCGCTAAAGCTGAGCCAACCGTATCATCAATGTAACTTTTGGCGTTTGCCTTTGTATCCCATATACGTTCTGCAACAATTGGGGCTGGTTTACCCAAAAAGAATGTATTAACTGTTGCAAGGTTGGTTTGTCCCGGTACGTTATATTCTGTATGTGCCATATATTATTTTATTCCTTTTCGATATTATTTTAAGTAAATTGAACTTCCGTGTATTGTAATCCTGCGGCTCCGTTATGAACGGCATAAACTTTATAAGTAACAGTTGTAGAGTTATCGGGTAAGGTATAGGTTATACTATTTTGATATATCCAGTTACTTTTAACATCCTGCCCAAGGTAGAGTGTTTTTGTTACTGTTGCAGTATGATTACTACCCACAACAGGCATTACAAGTATCATTGTGGTTGCACCACTTTGTGCAGTAACAGTTCCAACCGTTGTAGTTCCTGTTCCACACCATCCTGCGGTTAAAGATGATAGTGAGGCCTTCGATGTAAACACCGTACTATAATCTCCACTTGATAAATAAGTCGTTCCACCAACAAAATATTTGTATCTATATGAGCATGATTTGCTTGCACTTGCTGTACCTGCCGTAATAGTATTGCTTGATGCGGTGTTATCACTTTTTTTAGGTACAACCGTTATATCATTTGTGTATGGATAACTTGCAGTAAATGTATGTGAGGTTTCTGTTGTTCCTTTATAAGCCGCCGGATATGATATATTTGCGCTAATATCACTACCTGCTGTAAGAACACCCTGCGCACTTGCACTCGGATTGTTTGTAATAAATTCAGCAACTGTATATTTGGTTGTATCGGCTGATTGATAATTACCCTGTGTTTTTGTACCTCCGCTTGCTGTAGGTGTAACGGTTGTACCGACTTCATATGTAGAACTTGGACTCCAACTCCAAGATAATGTCGGGTTTGTTTTTGCGACATCAATGACAACCATCAACATATTCCTGATAATTGTCTCAAGAAGTGTGCCAATCGGTATATTGTCACCAACATTATATGTACCGATTGGGTTATTTACGTTAATAACCTGTGTGGTTACAGGTTCGCAACTACCACCCGACCCTACACCACCAACGACACGATAAACACCATTGTAATTTGTACCACTAATGGAAACTGTTGCCGCATCATACACAACAGCAAGAGTTGTACCAGCGTCAATTAAACTTATATCAAATAATGCGTTTTCATATACAATATAATGGGCTCCACTTGCACCATTCACGCCACTTATGTTTAATGTACCTGTTGATACGGTTTGATCATTTTGAAAATATACATCAACTTTAGTTCCATCAAATAAATAATAATTTCTACTATCCACAATAGATGCTGTAAGTACCGCAACCCCTGATGAAACAGTTGCCGTGGTCGATTTCGCAAAGTATCTTGGTTCATCTTCCATTGTTTGACTCATTACAGCTTCATTGTCAGCAACTTCTTTTGCAAGTCCCGCAATTTTATTATCAAGTCTGTTAAACGCTGTGTCATAAGCAGTATTGACAGCAAGAGGGTTTGCTGTAATTACATTTTGCCATGTAGTTGAAATATGGGTAGATGGATATGTTGGGGCTGTATAAGTTGTAATTTTTGCTTCAGGTATTGTAATCGTCATTGTCGCCTCTGAAGCGGCTGTGACATGTCCATATTGGTTTATATTCAAAACTGGTACTTTAAATGAACCACTACCACCGAATCCACTAATCGTTATACCTGTTGTGGTCGGTGTAAATGCAGAACCGAGTTTAGCATCATGGTTAATTGCGTTTCCTGTACCAATTGTAATTTCATTACCACTTGAATATGTTGTATTGGTGTCTGTTGCTGCAATTTCTACATTAAAGTAATCATTTGTTCCGGCACTATATGTAAGGGTAACATTATTACCTGCTTTAAGATTTAAACCTTTAGTATTAGTACCTGTACCCGCCCTAGAAGTATTATCAACATAAATCCCTCGCCAAGTATTTGTGTCCGACCAAGGGACGTTTGTATAAGCAAGACCATTATCGTCTATAAGGACTGCATATCGTTTGTCTGTGTCTGTATCAGATGTTGAAGCATTTGAAACTGTGCTTGTTTTAACTGCACCAACTTTAATAGCACCTTGTGTTATTGTGTTGGCATATTGAATATTTTTCTTTGTTACGGTAATCTCACCATTTGTGTTTTGTGATATGGTGTCGATAAAAGTTGCTGATGCTCCATCTGCTGTGGGGTCAGTTACAGCGGTTTGTTTAACCTTAACTTCTGTATCTTCGCTATAAAGTTTTTTGGCATATAGATAACCATTATAATTTAAACGATTTGTTTGACTTGGTTCTACATTTCCAAGATATAATTTACCACCATTATTTGTAACCCAAGTTGCATCAGCCGTTTCAGAACTATATGGGGCGTATGTTATCTGCGAATTGCTGAATGAACCCTCTAAAATATTATCGGCCACCGTTATATCAACACTTGCTAACGTGGTATCGCCTGATATATAATCCCAATATTCGGAGCCGCTTGTTGCGCCATTATACATAAGGGTAACAATACCATTGAGAATATTAGCATTGTTTGTGGTAAGTTCAGTTCCATTATAATAAATTGGATAGGCTCCTAAATTATTTATGTTCAAGGTGGGGGAAGATGCAGTATTAGTATGTGTAAACTTAATACGAAGTAAAGGCCATTTACGTTTAAATGAATCGCTATTAATTCCCGCAACACCGATAACAGCCTTTGCTGCATTGTCTGAGGCTGTTCCACATACTATAAAATACGGTTTTATTGAACGTTGATAAAAATATTCGTTCATAACCGTTTGTTTGTTCGTGTTTGTGATTATTTCATGGGTGGTTTCATCTTCAAGTTCATTTGTCATGTTTTCATGATTGAACTCACTATCAGTAATGTTTTCAGCAAACACAATAGTCCCGGTTTGTTCACTAGTCTCTAAATAATTGGTTAATGGAATTGCCATCTTGTTTCATTTTATTTTAAGTAATAATTAAAAGTGCCTGAGGCCTGTGTTGCCTGTGTTCTGTAGAAATAGTAGGTATCAGAAACACCGGTTAAAGAATCTGTTAATGTTGCAGTACCAAGACTTGACAAGTTTTCAAAAAAACCACTTGCCCCACCAATACCAACTTGACTTGGTTTACCGACATTTGAGGGCACAGCAACATAAAAATAATTACCACTTGTCATAGTGACAGTATAATTTCTACCTGTAGACCCTGTTGTTGGGCTTGTGAATGCTGTCAATCCGGTAAGAACTTTAGTACTATCTGATACAGATTGACCATAGTATATATGGTTTACAGCAGTAATATTTGTACTTAATGGCTTACTATAAGCATCTTTAGTTATAGTAGTTGAAACTGATGTTGTATTGTTAGTTGTTGCTATTGACTTAGTAAATGTTCTCGTAGTCCCACTTGTTGCCCCAACAGTCCATCCACTTGGAGTGCTTGCACTAAACTCGGTTTGTGCTGTTCCATTAAAAGATAAACTTGCAGTTGCCGTACATGACGTACCATTTCCTGAACTTGCTTTAAATATTACAGTTGGAGAAACTGTCCAAGAAGGAGAATAATGGATACTGTATATTAAATTATATACGTCAGTTATCTCGTTATTGACATAGTTTACATTTGCCTTGTAGCTTCTGAATTCAATCATCTGACCGTCGGAATTCTTAATGTACATCACCTCATTGTTGGCTGATCTGCCAATACCAACCTCACCACTCTCCAATTCATTTGGCATTTTGCCAATCAGTTCATAATAGGATTCTTCGTTTACTTTCTGATAGTATTTATAGCCTTTAGTATCAGTACCTATTTTAAGGTAATTTGGCGTTGAAGCAGACACTGTTGTATATACAGTTATATATGTATTGTTAGCATATAAAGCCGGGAATGTGTTACTTGAATCCCAAGTCTGGCCGCTTGGTTCTACAGTACCAGAAAGTCTGTAATGATATCCTGTTATTTTTATAATTTTAGGTTGTGTGGAAATTAAAGTAATTGCTTCAGGTGCAGGAATATATGTATACCCTGTAACAGCACTGTCTATAATTGCTTGCGATATATCCTCAATGTAGTGATACTCTACACGATCGGTATTTACATTCTGACTATGGCGTCTAGAAGTATTCGTTTGTGGCATATGCACATATGTTAATAATAGCGATTATTTTTACTCTATTCCCGTAGCGACGGGTGTTTATTATAAATATCATATTAAAAAAACCCCGAATTTCTTCGGGGTTTTTAACATTTTTTAAAATATTGTTTTTAACTTGCTAAACCGATTTCTTTTCTATAATACATATTTCCTACCTTCATATATGGAAAATCGTCTTGAACAGCCGGTATAACTTCGCTAATGTTTGAACATGTATCCTGACCTTCAGTGAAGGTGTATCCCGCAGGAGCCGTTGTTCCGAGTGAAGTCCAATGCCATTCACCCAACATTATTGGAACAAGGAAATCGTTATTGAAATCCTGAAATGAAAAATCGCCTTCTTCCTGTATTGACATTGGTGAGTAGTAACCGACAATACCTTTTTCTTCTCCCCATTTGTCATTTCCACGTGAAATAACCGTGCAATCATCTTTTTTAAAAGATATGACACGCCATAGCATATGATTTGGAATTCTCCGGTAATAGTTTGAACCTCCTTTATATATTCTTACAGAATAATCAGTTGTAGCCAAAACTTCGTCTGTTATATCTGATAGAGAGGGATAACTGTTCCTTGTAGGACTTCCACTTGTTGCATTTTCAATAAAACCGGGAGGGACGGTTGTACCGATATTCTTCAGTATAAACCAGTCATACTTGTCAAGTAATCGTTCCCAATCAGCCAATTCTCTTCTGTTTGCAAATTTCCTTAAGTATTTCATATATCACCAATATCAATCTATAATTTATTAATATGTGCCGCAATCCCACGTATTCTCCATGGCGAGTTTACCCTGACTTGTAAATTTGAGAAGTGTACCAAGATTACTAATTTCTGTGGCAGAACCCGAAGTTGAACCTTCCGGTATCATATTTTCCGCAAGGTTTATTTCAATCGGTTTCTGTCCATCCGTTCCGTCTCCAAAAACAAGGCCCTTACCCAAACGTGCGGATACAGTTTCCTGTATTTCAGTTGAAAGTATATATTTAGCGCCATCCCACGTATATGCCATATTGTAGAAATTGCCACTACTTGCTACTCTATAGATAGTAGTATCAGCAGTACCTGTTTCCTGTGTAATGCCGTTAAACCATTCAGGGCCGTATTTAGTAGCCGTGCCGTTTATAGTTACTTCAGTATAACTTTTTGTAACTATAGTACCATTACCACTATTTACATGAGTTATGCCACCGGTAGTTCCACTACCACTACCACCTCCAACACCTCCGACAACACGATAACAACCGGTATTACTATTATATTCTTTATCAAAGACAAGTGCAAGCGTAGTTCCATCTTGTATAAGTGTGGCATCGAATGCTTCGTCGTTATACACCAATGGGAATGCACCTGTATTATTGATGTTTAACGTTGCAGTTTCCGTGGTGTGTGCCGTTGAGAAATAAACGTCAACTTTAGTGCCGTTTATAGGTTTGTTGTTTTCAATGGCGAAATTCCTACTATCTACAAGTGTAGCGGTTATTGCGGAAATGTCAGACAAGGTTGCTGATTTTGCAAAATATCTGGGTTCATCTTCAATTGCCTGTGACCAAACGGATTCAGCATTTATAAGTTCATCAGCAAGACCTTTTATCTTATTATCGAGTTTGTTGAACGCTCCGTCATATGGTGTATTGAGGGCAATTGCATTTTCTGTAATAACTGTTTGCCATGCCGGTGAAAGGTGAGTGGTTGTATAATCAGGCCATACAAGTGTATTATCAATGATTTTGGCTTCAGGGAATGTAATGCTTAAAGTTGCTTCCGAGGCATTTGTTGCGTGTCCGTATTGGTTTATAGTCAATACGGGTATTTTAACAGAAGCGCTTGCACCCCAACCGCTTATTGTAGCACCGCTCGTTGTAGGGGTAAAACCACCGGTAAGTTTAACGTCATGGTTTATATGATTGTTTGTAGAGTCAATGGTGATTTCATTGCCACTTTCATATGTTGTATCAGTAAATACCGCATCGGCAGGAACAGTCTTATTGATTTCATAGTCAATTTGAACAGGGGTATGGTTTGTTCCATCCCAATATACAGGACGGTTTGCAGCGCCTATTGTAGCATAGTTAATGTATATTTTACCTTCATTACCGGTTGTAGCATCAAATCCAAGTCCAGTACCTAAATTAACTTTGATGTTATTATTATCCATCACTAAACCTTCTCCGATGTTGACCTTAATAGGACGTACACCGTCGGTAATTGGTGTTTGTTCTGTTCCTGTATCAAATGAAAGACCACTTCCTAAACGAACTTCAACAGGTTTCTGCCCTTCTGTTCCTGTACCGAATTCAAGACCATTGCCTGTCCTGATTTCAAACGCTTTTTGGCCATCAGTACCGCTGCCAAATTGAATACCATTTCCGATTTTTGCCTCAATTGCACCATTCTCACCTGTTATCGAATGTATCTCCAAACCATTCCAAAGTTTAACGGAAACTTCGTGGGTTGAAGAATTTACAGTCAAGCCATCTTTGAATTCACTTTCCTGGAGGAATGATTCAACGTCTATTGCAACCAACTCATAAGTTCCATCAGATTTTTGATATATAAAACAAAGTGCTTCTGAGCCTGTACCCGAAATAACCACTGGATTGGTCGGACTTGTTATGGCGTCGTCAACATGTCCAAGATAAACACTATAAAGTGAACTATCATTGTATATCTTGATAACAGAACCAATTTGTGTTTCTGAAGAACCGGCGTTACCAACAAGTTTATAAGCTTCCTTTACATTTGAATCCGATAAAGTTGCAAGTTCTTGTTCTGTAAGTAAACGCAAATTCAAATTAACTTTAAGTCCGTCATTAGATTGACTTAATACGTTAGGATCACCTGTATTTGCGGTTGTGTCAATATTCAACTTAACAGTTTTACCGTCAACCGTACTTCCTGTGGTATGATTCTCAATTTCAATTGCATTTTCACCAAATATGTTAGTAGCAGCCGAATTAACTGAAATAACTCCCGTAGATGGATCTGAAATAAGTGTGTTGTTGTCTATATTAACGTATAGTTTATCCTGCAAAGACGACGTTTCATAATTTGAAGGATATTCTTTGATTGTTAAATTGTCAATATTGACATATAACTTATTTTGATCAGTTCCGGATTCAATTTGCTTAATTGATTTATCATCAATATTAACACCTATGCCATTAGTTGAATCTACAGTTATGCTTGTATCATGATTTACTGTTAACGCATCGTTGTTCGTTCCGTCTTTTTTTATTGTTACACCATCAATATTGACACTTATCCCATTACTTGCATCTTCATTCAAACTAGTGTCATGTTTTACGGATATTAAGTCGTTAGAATTTTGGTAAATGGTAGTGTTGTCAATATTTACATGCAGACCATTATTTACTTCAGTAATTGTATTGTCATGTTTTACACCCCATCCGTCATATACAGTGGAACCTTCGGATTCATGTGACTTACGCTCCATTGTACCATCATGGAAATTAACAATAAGTTGGTTATTGTTATTTAAACCGATGGTGTTATCATCATATTTAACATCGATTTTACCGTTGTTCGATGCTGCTGAATCACCGGTCCTAAAAGCGAGCGCTTCGCCTAACCTAACTTTGATTCCATCACTTGAATCACTTTCAAGGCCATATGATGGGTTTACATTGACATAAAGTTTATTGTCTGTTGTATTCTGTTTAATTGTAACATCATCAATATTAACATCAATTGTACCGGCATCAGGATTATCTGAGCCACCGTTTGATACTTTCAATGAAGTACCTGTGCGGACATCCAATTTTCCGACTTCACCGCTTGTGCTTGACTCAACAAGAGTATCTCCATGATGCACGTTTATCGTACCTGCGGCAGGACCACTTCCCGTTCCATCAGATACCTTTAATGTAACACCTGTATTAACATCCAACATTCCAAGATGTTCGCTGTCAGATGACTCAACAAGCGTAGAGCCGTGATGAACATTTAGTTTGCCTTCCTCACCACTTATATCGGATTCAATAATAGTGTTACCGTGATTAACATACAGTTTATTCGGTGAAGTTGAGTGACTGCTTGAGTGTTGTTTGATAGTACGATCGTCAAAGTTTACATCTATTTTGCCCCTATCAACACCAGTCGTTGTGTTTTTAATGAGTGATGTGCCAAGATTAACCTGTATTTCCTTACCAGAAACAGCATCACTTATATTGATTGTTCCATCAGGACTTGAAATGCTTGCCTTGTTAATCATTTCACGGATGGCATCATCTTCTTCAAAGATGGTCAACCTGCCCTTAGGTGGAATTTTTTTGAATGATGGCGTATTACTCGTATCCTCAAAAACCGTTGCAATAGCCATTATTACACGAATCGTCTTGATATACTGAGGATTATTTGTTACTATTTCTGTAAAATAAGTTGTGTTTGTAAAATTCGTTCCAACAGGAACCACAACAGACCCTTCGGTAGACGGTATCGCGATACATTTATAAGATTTTGTATCGGATGGAAGCGTTACATTAATATAATCCCCAACAATATATTCTTTTGTTGATTCTTCTGAAGTTTCGTTTGAAAGTATTCTTGTGAATGTAGATTCATTAGGAACACTATCATATAGGACATACTGTTTTGTCGATGCATTCCAAACAAAATATGCCATATAACGAGCAAGCACCGGTTCACCGTCTTTAAGACTGTTAATGTGGGCATGATCATATAAACCGGTAATAGCAGCCTGTTTGGTTTCATAAACGGTTGAGTTTCTGTATAATTCGATAAACCTTCTATTTGTTGTAGCAGCCATTTATATCATTTTATATTATTCTCTTATTATAATTGTGTTTTATCTTTTATTAGATAGTGAACATACCCATATCAAGGTTATATACCAAATACTCGACTATCGATATGGCATCATTTAAATTTGTATCTTTGTCTATAAAGAAAAGTTCATAAGCGGCATTAGTTGCATTCCATTTAAAAATAAGACCGTTTGCTTCAATATACTCATGCGAACTTTGTTGTGGGTAATTGATGTACTCTCCATTATTTTTATACCTGAGAGTCATGATATTATTCACACCGGTTATGATATGTTCGGGACTATCTGATACTGGGGTTGCAATATATGACCATTGATTTGTATCACCATAAATTTCGGTTTTATCAACATTTGGAATCGTACTACCCGCACCGGCGATTTTGATATCATTACCAGTAACCACGGCTTCGATGTTACCACTATTGTCTTTTACAAATTGTTCACCATTGACATAAAGTACCTTACTAACATTATCCGTGATTTTATTCTCAAGTACATCCTGATTAACAGCAAGACCGTTAGACGTTGTATGTAGATATTGGTCTTTTACATAACTTCCGTTATCATCCTGTTTATAACCGTATTCATCTGCACCGGTTGCACCGATTCCAACATAATTATATCGATTGGCAGATTCAACCGTTTCTCCGGTTCTAATTTCACGATAATATTTGTTGGTGTCAGTGTTGTCAATTTTAATCTTAAGTGATTTATTGACATTAACCCCCTCATCTTTAAAATCAATGCCACCATCAGAAGCAAGTTTGACAGTAATTTCATTACCAGTACCTTCCTTAATTAAATATGACCAATTTTGACCAGAACCATATCTAAGATAAACAGGACTACTTTCACTGGCTGTAACACCTCTAGCTGCTTCTTCAGTAGCAAAAGATGTTGTGTTTTCAACCCAATAACTTTCAGGAACATAAGGTATATCATGATAATCATCATAATGATATGAACCACTTATAACCTCTAAACCATCATGAAACTCATTCTCACTCAAAAAAGATTCTACGTCTACAGCGACTAATGTATATGTCTCGTCAGCCAACTTATACACAAAACACAATGCATCATTACCAACACCTGGTGTTATAACACCTGTTTCAGCATTGATACTGTCGTCAACATGACCAAGATACACCTTAATAAGTGAAGTATCTTTGTAAATTTTGATAGTATCACCTATAGTAGTTTCTGTTCCATTGGCATTACCAACAAGTTTATATGCATCCCTGACATTACTTCCGAGAGCAGAGACTTCCGTTGGGGACAGGCTGCGGAGTGTAAAATTAGTTGAAAGCCCTGAATCACTTAAGGTAGTTTCTTTTTGATAATACCTATAATCACTTTCACCTGTACCAACCCTAATATACTCAGGACTTGTTGATGTTATTGTGGGGATTGAAGGAAAAGTTTCACCATCAACAAATGTGTGCTCTGTGGGTGCTCCACTTAAAAGTTTCCATTTAGTAACAGAACCCTGAGCAAGAACATTATTATCGTCGTTTATTACAAGGCTAATATCTATGTTTTTACGAAGTTCATAGTACCCTGCATTATCACCGGTAGTTACATGATAGTATTTTGGACTGTTTTCATTTATTTCTTGTGGTAAATCGGCGCCTTCATCATATTCATCCCAAATATAATCCGAAGGAATTTTTCTTGAATTATCAAGTTTTATATATGTATATGCATCCTGTGTTACTGCAATTGCTTTTTCCGCACTTATAGTACCATGGATACTTTCAATTTTACCATCTTTCTGGTTTACCTTTGCTACAAATCCATTCTCAAGATCATGATCTTCATAATTAATATCACTTATAGCACCTTTAGCCTCAGACTCCGAATCAAACCATTCAATAGTGAAAATATTGTTTGTGTCGTCCACAGTTAAAGCAATACCAAAAACAGCGCTTTCACCACGAGAAGGAGAACCGGTTACTTCAACATTCAGTTTAAAATAAAGATTTATTGAACCATTGACAACCCAAACATATGCAGGACTGTCATATGATGGTGTGGCACCTTTTATTGCTGTCAAAGTATTTTCACTAATAGTAACTTCATTGGAATTGAATTTATCCACATCATCAACCCAATAATGTAACGAAGAATTTGTACCTTGATACGGATCTGATGAAAATGATGTGTATGAATAAGTATATCCACTTTCAGGTTCATCATAATATTTAGCGACAATCGGTTCACCATCTCTTAATTGTGCCTCAAGTTCTGCATGCAGTAATTTAGCATGTCTTTCAACTTCCGCTTTTGCGATATTCTTTGTATCCCAAATATTAGTAGTTCTATATAATTGAAGTATTTTTTGGTATTCTGCCATTTATATTGATTCTTTATTTATTATCTTATACATAAATATCAATAGAAAAATCTTTTATGATAGGAGAATACAAAAGAAAACGGCCTCGATTATTTATCGAAGCCGCATATTGATGGTAATTAATAATCTATTGAAATCACATTCCGGTACTTCCAAAACCGTTTTCCCCACGTTCACTTTCCTTCTCAATTTTATCAACCTGTACCAAATCAACAAGGAGTTGGCCATATACAGGGCAAAGAACCGCCTGAGCCACCTTGTCGTTGTTGGTTATACGCACCGGTTTCTTTGTTGGATTAAGACAAATGACACCAACCTCACCTAGATAAAAAACGTCCACTGTCCCAGGCGCATTATTCACTGTGATTCCTACCTTTAAAGCGTATCCACTACGTGGTCTAACTTGAATTTCACAGTACTCAGGAATGTCAAGATATAGACCTGTATGGATAAGTTTAATTTCGTTCGGTTGAATTTCAATGTAGTATTCGTTTTTCTCATTGTCAAACTGTACACCTTCTGTATTGGAATCAATCCACGCACGAAGATCAAATCCACTATCCCCTGCTTTAGCATAATAAGGGTTTGGGTTTGGTGATTTATTGACAAATTTCAAAACCTTTTTCTGTGGAACCAATACTTGTTTCTCAAGTTCCTCTATCCTTTTTAAAAGTTTCCTATTAAACATTACTTTTCGATTGTTTCTGTATTATTCTTATGATTAGCCTCCCATTTCTTCCTCAACTCAACCAAAGTGAAAAGTTTAACCGACTTGACCAAGGTGTACAACGGGCTCCTGAAACGTGCTCCATTATCTTCAGCGTCGTCGATTGACAGGATTGCTTCATATTCATCCTCCTCAAGTTTAATTCCGTATTTCTGACAAAGGAAAAGTGTTCTTGCGCCAAGCTTAAGTGATGTCTCGAAGTCTTGGAATTTATACATAATACCCTTCTTGATTTTCCACTGTTCAGTTTCATCCACAAACATTTCAGCCTTTGCGAGGTTAAGAAGGAGCAATACACGCATGAGTTTGTTTGTATTGACTGCGAGAAGCGGATGTGCGAAGGATTCCTTTCCGTTTTTACCAAATGCGTTTTCATTGATTTCATATCCGATCCTGCAAAGGGTATGAAGGGTCACTTCAACAAGTGAACCGGCATAGCATCCACCATATTCATCCTGCATGGAATAGGTTCCGTATTTTACTTTGTCACCTATTTCATTCATCATTTCCTCTGAATAACATCCATACGTCTCCAACTTTTTAATGAACGTAAGGTAATTCTGATTGATTTTTTCTTCTGTTAACATGTTTATTTAATATTTAAATTTTTATAAAAAATTTCAGAATAAATATACTATTAATTTTTATATTAATGCGTTAAAAAAAGAAAAACCTCCGATTTTTTTCGGAGGTGAAATAAATAGTCTCAAAAATGCTTATTTTTTCTTTTTGTTTTTACCAATGTATTTGAGTGTGCATTCATATACATTGTCGCTTGTGTCCGCAAGGAGGAATTTACTACCACTGACTTCCTGAATCATCTTTAGTTGCGGCGTTTCATTCCTCGATTCATTCAAATTGATTTTTCCAATAAACTGATTCAATTTCTTATCCATTATGGATTCCACTATTTCCTCCAATTTATCATAATTGAATTCACTACGAACCGTTTCCCTTGAAGGTGTTTCAATTCTTTGGCCGTCGGATTCATTTAGTTTTTGGATAATTCTGTTGGAGGCTTGAATATTGGTATTTTTTTTCATTAGATTCTCCATATACTCGTCGACATCCGATCCCTCGATTTTTGTCTCAATAAGTGGTTTTGACAAGACGGAATCGAGAATCGCCTTCGGTATTTTTGAATTTCTTACATTTTCCTCAACTCGTCTTCTTGTTTCTTCGGATACATTGCCTGATTCGAACTCTTTCATGGTCTCCATAAGTATTTTTTGACCATCACTGGTACTCGTATCGGATTCAGCGTTGTATTTTCCAAAGACGGCTTCATTGAGTTGTGAAATATCGCCCGTTAGCATATTTGGTCTACTTGCCTGTTTTGCTGGTGCTGCAATAGCATCGGTAGCCCCACCTTCCTGGAGTTTTTTGAACAATTCAAGTGTTTTATCGTAATTTTCAGCCATTCTAATCTATTCTTTTTATTTAAAAATATAATAAAGGATAACGGAAAAAACAATCTATATACCAAGACGTTCCCTTAATTCATTAATTTTTATTGGTTTTGAGGTATCACCCAATTTCTTACGCATATTCCTCAATTCCTTTTCTTTATCATATCGAGATAAATCTATCTTCGGGGCATTTTTTATTTTATCCTTGAGTGGTTTGAACATATCCGCAACCTCATCCTTATAACTCGGTTCATTTTTCTCAGGCTTTGGTTCTTCAACCGGTTTTTCTTGTGTATTAGGCTTCTGGTTTAGGTCAATTTTAGGGGCGTTTTTCAATTTGTTCCTCAATGGTTCAAACATTTTTGAAACCTCGTCCTTGTAACTTGGTTCCGTCTTCGGTTGTACGTCATCGGATGTTTTCGGGCCAGTTGTGTACTCATTCCTACCACCACTATAATCCTCCATACCTTTCTTCGCCTTGAAATCTGAAACGGTAATTGGATTTTCGAATTGATTTTTTAAACGTTCCCTATTAGCCTTTAATTTTTTCTCGGTATCTGTAAGGAACAAATCGTCAGAAGTCTTTGGACCTTTCTCATTATCCTTTGTATCAACGTTGTTTCCAAACTGAGTTACCTTGAATACAACAGACATCGTTTCATCACCATTTGGGTTGAATCTGGTGTCAGGTGGTTCATTAAACGTCTGACCGGTAGGCTTCCATGACTTAAATTGATCAAGTCTCAATAGTTTCCATCCCGGTACAAATGTTGCTGTATCACCGGCGTATTCATATACACGGACACAATCGTTTGATGATTTCGTTTGACCGTATGCAAATATACCGATAAGACGCGGACCGGTTGCATGTTCGCGCCCCTTTGTTACGGGTGTATACGTAACAATTATCTTTGAATGGTCGTCCATCGCCTTTGTGATTTTATCAGGCGTTGCGGCGGATTCATTTAAAACTTGCTCTAACAGTCCATTAAACATTTTTTTTTAATTAATCATTAACGAACGTAATATTGACCTTCACGAATATTTGCTGAAGTATCGGGGGTTGTGTATGGACGGTCCGGAGAATAGAGACTATGACCCGTAGACAACATTCTCAACCTTGCGTCTTGATCAGCAAGATTACCAAAGTTTGAAGCGGGGTCGGTATCGAAATTGAAACGAGTGAAATCGTTAATAACAGCATGACAATCAGGAAGCCAAGGAAGGCCATGGCCACGCATATTACCCTTCATCGTGAGGTCTTTAACTGTATTGAGGTTAGCAGATATGTTAATATATGGATTCGTTATCTGATAGTCAGACCTTACAATTTGAGTGTGACGAGCATCCATACTGCGTATTTCCAAACAACTTTGTGCCATATTCTTTTATTTGTATATTGTATTATTCTTATTTTATTATAAATAGGTTAGAGACCTAAATCGAGTACGACAATGGTCGGTTGACCATCCCTTATTGCCATTCCAAAGTTTCCCATATGAAAATCCTCCATACCGGTTAATTCAATTAACTTGCTCAATTGTGCAAACCAAGGATGTTGTTTCAGTTTTTCAAACGTTTCATAGTCACGTTGATATGTGTATTTTCCTTTATTTTGTATGTGACTAATGAATCCTTCTACACAAATAAAATTGTTATCCTTTGTATCTGGATTTTGTTTATAGGGATATTCAGTGTGGTTTCCGAAATCTTTTGTTTGTTTATCGTTGATATTACCCGGGTCGCTTGTAACATAATACGGTACACCAAGAATGTGGTCGAAGTCATTTACCCTGCACGGAATAACTCGTTCACATACCATCCAATTGTATGAATCCGGCGCTGAATATATTTTCGGTATAATTGTAATGCCATTCGATTCTAATTCGGCAGTAACCTCACATTCATGTTGATTCTGCATCCATCCCTGACCACTGAATTCAACTTTTAAGACTTTGTCATCTGTAAGGTCAAATACGGCTCTATCTCCACCGAGTCCGGAATAAGGACCGAGTGTTCGCTCACAATATTTAAACGCTGTATTTTCATGGGTTTCAGAATCATAATTACAACGCTTTTCGAGTTCTTCATATGAAAAAGTATTCGGATTAAGTGCCTCTTTAATCAATTCCACTTGTCTTGCACTCAAATAAAGAATTTTTGATTCTTTAATGGATGAATTTTTCGAAATTGAATTTGATAAATTTTTTGTTTGTATTTTATCCATCTTAATTTTTTGAATTTTCGGTTTATCGACTGTCTCATGTTCTTTTTTATCACCGAAACCAACAAGTTCTTCGGCTTCCTTCTGGTTTTTTGATGAATCAGTTGCAACCTTCAAAATTCTATTTATCCAATCAGAGAATGCTTTACCTCCGTTGAGAATATAATCATCGGATTGTGGGGTGCCGGTATAATTATCGAAGAAGTTCTTGATACGTTTTAATTCCTCCATTGTGATGCGTTCCTGATCGCAAAGGTATACAAGTCTATTGTAACCATCGTTGTTTTTATCCCCATCACGTTTTTCATAATCAGATAACGTACGGACAAGGTGTTTTTTAACACCATCCGGAATAGGAAATAATTTTCCCCGTAAATCTTGGTTTTCTTCTCGTAATATTATCATAGGTGATTATTTCTTTGCAAATATTTTCATACTTGATTCTTTTTTAAACGACGGGGGCACATTCTGAATGTCAGTGTTGGCAATGAGTTTGTTTAGAATTGCCATCTGTTTTTTTGGTGCAACTCCCTTCATTGCATCTATCAATCTGTCTAAATGTATTTCTACACTATGCGGGATAATTTCTTGGTCATCTTCTTCGTTTCCATCAACTAACTCATTTGAAATATTATGGTTATAAAATTGATCAACACCATCCTTGATTTCTCCATCCTGTTGTGCATCAATTCCTTCTGCAACCATCGGTATATGTGTGCCACGGTAATATGAACCGGTTCCCCATGGGAAACTTTTTGCTTGTGTATTGGCAAAATCGCCGGTGGTAACTGGGTTTGAATAATCTTCCGTGTCTTTTTTACCAGCTACGGCTATTTGACCCTGTGGAATTTCAGGTATTGGGTTCGGTGTATCAATTCCGTTGTCGAATGTGGATTCTTCTATTTCCTTTAACTGTTGCTCAGTCAGTCTAATAATTTTCTGCATAAATACAATAAGTACTATTTATGATTATAAATATCATGTAATGCAGAATATCCTTAATCATAACAGGCTACAATTCAATACAACACTCAATTTATCAGAATATTGGGATTTTCACCTATACCTTAAACAATCTTCAGGTGAAGGCATTTCCGATTGTCTTGCCGCTTATATTGACACTACTAAGGATGAATGTATTATCGACGGTGGTTTGAAAAGTATTGCAACATACAGTGAATGCAAAAAACAATAATCTCGAGTTCAAAAACATTGGTTTTACCGGTATGGATAACGGATTTATCAGATTCAATAAATACAAAACCACGCCGGAAGAATTCATGAAGTTGCTTACTGATAGTGTCTATAAGGCAGATGACTGCAATCTACGCCTATATAAAGTTGATGGAAACAACAATATATACAATTACTCAAGTGTAATCACAACGGAGGATGATGTGCGTTGTGTGAAACTAAATGGAGGGTATTTCCAGGGATTTTTCATGGACAGCGAGTGCAAATACAAGGTACTGCCAAATAAAATAGACAACAACGGATGGAGTCTTGAATTTGAACTCAAACCATATAATTTCAGAAACACGGAACGTACATTGAATGATATTCATCCGGAGAACAAAGGCATTTTCTTCTATATGGGAACCCGTGCCGAGAACAAATGGATAAAATACTATCAGAATGAATGTGAGGAAGAAAAATCTATATTGGAAAAGCCATATTATCCGGTTGATTATGTTGAAGTTCCTGACTGTGAAATTGACGAATGTCTTAAAGACGATTATTATCCTGAATCATACATTGCCGATTCCGATTGTGACTGTAAACCGTATTTTAAGGGAGAATACCTTGAGGAGATGCCTGTTCCCGAAAAAAAAGTGACTACTGACGAAACAAACGACGGCCATCTTCTCAATGAAGGCAATCTTACTGAAATCGAGACCGAGAACAAGTTTGTGCTTTTTGATAGGACTTGTAAAGGTGTTACAGTCAAAACCTACGAGGAAGGTGACACGGCTGTTATCCAATACAGAACAATACCTGATGATAAGAATTATTTCACTTTATTCAATAGAAGTTGTGATGGCATTACCGTAAAAGACTATTCGGAATACATAGAAACCAACGGAAACAAATACAGCGTTAATGCAGATTTATTTAAAAACTCATTTGCATTACAGGTTAAAGATGATGGTTCGGTAGGATACAAATACTTCCTCAAAGATTGTGATAAACCGAAATGTGGATATAAAATAGAATCAGAATTTTCACATCCGAATGTCGTGAAGTACAATGAATGGAACAAAATTCATGTAAGATTTCTTACAAAACCGGATTCCATGCGCATTATCTTTTATGTCAATGGAATATTGAAACTTGTATCAAAGGAACTTCCGAAATTTGACTTCAGGAAACTAAACGATACGCCGGATAAACAAGAGGGTGTGCCATTTAATATTTCACTCGGAGGTGGGACACAAGGATTATGTGATGTTATATATAACAATTATATGGATATTCCGGAATATGTATACCCACTTGAAAAAGAATTCGGAGGAACATTTATAGGTTATATGAAATCATTTAAATTTTATGAATGTGCCCAAAATTTCAACCAGATACGCATTAATATTTATAATTAATAGAACAGGAACATATAAAATGGTATATTACAGGTTACAATCTAAATACGAAGGTGATACCACCAAAAACTGTGGTTTGACAATCGACGAGGTTGACAATAACTTCTATGAATTAGAAACAAAAATAAACAACCTTATCGATGAACTTGCCACTAAATTTGATAAAATTGAAAATAGAATACGTGACATTGAGGATAAAATTTCTTGTGTTTCCGAAACAATGCACGACTCAGACATTTGCCCTCCAGGAACATCAAATGATGCAACATATGTACTAGATACTCATTATAACATGAATATCGGCGGAGAAATCGATTTTGATAAATCACATGGCGGCAATCGATTCGGTGTTGCAATAAAGCCAAATAACAATAACCGTTCACTATATCCGGAAGCAAACTGGTACATTTTCGACAAAGACATGGGTAATTTGTGGGATGAAATTGACACTAATCCTGACGGATGGCCCGAAGCACTTTACCTTTATCCTAAGGTTGAACGAACACCATCATCAGAAAGTGTTTCCGTTTCATTGGCCGGAGAATCTGAATGCAATAATGTACTCCGTATTAAAATCGATTGGAATGATTCCAAATCCGAAACATACCATTACATAGTTGATGATAATATAATACTTAAACCTGAGCAAGAATAAACCGTGAAATTGAGTTAGAATAATGGAACGCATAGTATATTATAAAACCGCTTCCCCATATCCAAACGATTTCACAAAATTCTGTTCGTTGAATGGTATTGAAATCGACAATAATTTCCTTACGCTTGAAGGGCGTGATGTAAAATCCATATCAATCGAAGGGAATTATATTGTCCTTACACTTTACAACGGTAAAAAACTTAAAGCCGAAATTACCAGTATTTACGGTGGATATCATGCTGGTGAAGGTATTGATCAGGATGCTTTCAATAATAATAAAATCATTCAGACCAATGCCAGACTCATCAAAATACCAGAATCAATCACTGTCGAAGGTCAGTCAATTGGTTCATACAACGACGGCGATGTCATTAATCAAGGCACATCAGTCCATGAGATACTCAAGAATATGCTCAATAAAGTTTATGATGTTGTTCCGATTCCACCGGTTGCAAATATCAATGTGAAAGCAAACAACGTATCATTAAAAGAGTATTATGAAGTCGGAACAGTACTTGATCCGATTACAATTGCAATCAATGTAGATGCGGATACTAAAGGATATTTCGTGGGTGAAGATGGTTGGGAACATCAGATAAACGCGGGATGTAATGGAACAATGTTAAATTTTTTCTACAATAATTCAGAAATAGGAAATAAAATTTGGGCTGAGCCACTTACCACCTATAAAGTAAACAACCTTACTGAGGGAAATGGATATACCTTTGGTTTAAGTTTTGATTATAATCAATCCATCAGGCCGAATAAAAGTGATGGCACTCAATCCGACGTCATCATACCGGCCGGTACAACCCCCAAAGTTACGGCATCATTCAATGTTGCATATAAATACTATTACGGATACATCCCAAT
The DNA here is from genome assembly GCA_023805745.1 of Isotricha sp. YL-2021b. Taxonomy (NCBI): domain Eukaryota; phylum Ciliophora; class Litostomatea; order Vestibuliferida; family Isotrichidae; genus Isotricha; species Isotricha sp. YL-2021b. Next base: position 195,235 of record JAJJKW010001449.1, on the reverse strand, counting down.
GGATCCTTGGTCAGTGTACGACAATATAATCATAGACAATGCAAGTTTATCGGCACTCAATCTAAATTCTGCATATTGTACATATAATAGCGGAAATATTGTAATAAATGCAATGGAATCAAGTGATGAGAAATCCTCATTGGTATTGGTACTTCCAATAAAGTATAAAAATATCAAATACACGGAGAATGCAAGGCGAGAACCCATAATAGTCAATGAGAAATGGAAGGAACAAACGGATGTGAACGGAAACCCACTTCAGTTCACATACAACAACGGAACCGCAAGCACGACATACTATGTTTATATTCTACATTCGCTTATGGCCGTAAAATATTATAATATAACATTTGGAGTATAATCATGGCTGACGAATATATTGAATATAAAACATCACAGCAATCCAACGTAAACATTGGTGAGACCACAAAGATGACCACCAAGGCTCCGGCTGTTGCCGACAGAATATTCCAAACATATCAACAAGCATGGAATTACATTCGCGATGTAAACAGTTCGGCAATCGCGGGCCTTATCCTATCAGTCATCAATGACAACAACATAGATACTAACGGAGAAAACTTAAATGGTATCTATCAAGTTATGGAAAGCAAAAATCCGCAAGACGTTGACCCCACAGGACACCCACTGCTATATTTGTCCAAACAAGGAAGCGTACAGTCAGATTGGCTCGAAGAAGACAAGTTATCGATGGCTTATATTCTACACAGACCTACCTGTGACTACGGAACATTCACAATCAATCCAGATGGAACAGTAACAGAAACCCCATATGCTGAGGGTTACATGGATTATAGCCCACCCACAAACAGTTAACTATTAACATAAAAATTTATAATATATGCATATCAATTTGATGTGCATTTTGTTTTATGTGGTATTTTATACTATATTAGATATATAAAACATTTTATGTATCATGTGGAAAAAAATAGTTAGCATACTTAACAGACTTAAAATTGGACTTGCTCTTGGAATGAAATCTGCGGATGAGCAACTTATGCATAATGACAATATCGCGGACGACATTAATAGTGGAATCCACCAACAACAGAGTGACCACCGTGTAGCACATCATCTTCTGAAAGGTGAAGTGACACAAGAAGTAGAGGAGCTTACTTGGAGAACCATTATGGTAGAACGCGAATCAAAAAATCATGAATACTATTCACCGTATAAAACGGTTAAAAAACAAAATAAGTCAGATAGTAGAAAACTCAAAATCTATAATGAAGAAGCATATCAGATACTGACCGTACAGGAAAATAAGGCAATTGGAGACAATGTCATACAGGCACTCCAAAAAGTTGATGCAAGTAATATATCCACAAACGAAAACGGAGAGGTCGTGCAGAATATTGGGAGGTTGGAGAAAAATCATAACTATACACTCAAATTAGAACGCAACGGTACGTTTACCCCAAGGTATTATATTGAGGAATACACTAAAAAACTTGTTTGCTTGGTTGTTAATGAGGATAAGAACAATTACATACTTGATTTTTACGTAACAAAATACCCAAACGACCGCGAATGGAAATCTAAAGGGTTTGTTAGGGAGGTTGAATATATCAAGTCAGGTCGAAGGTCTGACGTAACCGATGTTAAGGCACTTGAATTTATCACATCACACGCACATAATTTCAATGACGGAGTTACATTTAAATTTAATAAATTACAATTCAAAAATGTAATTGAATATGATGGTGATTATGTTCTTCGTTTTTCTGCGGAAGTTGTTATAAACGGTAAGGATTTCTTTGATGAGGATCAATGCGAAAGTATGAAGAAAAAATACGAGGAGAATGCACCGAAGGAAACTACAATAAATGTAAATCCATATGACCTACAGGATATAAGGGTATATAGATGCAGTATATGTGGCAAAGAGGTATTCTATAATCAAAAAGATATTGATGCACTTGCTTCAAGCGAGGAATCAACCAGTAATGGGGTTACTGAGTATATGGATATGGAAACATCAGAGCAAACATTTGGAAAGATGATTTGTAAAGAATGTCTTGAAAAACATAAGTCTGAACTTATGGAAGAACTTATTAAGAAGAAGGTATAATTTGGAAATTTATATTAAATAAAATTATATTAATAGTAAACTTTATTATAATGAACAGTATACTTCAACAATACCAGAAACAGGTCCAGGATGATCGAGTTGGGGAAACGTATGACCATGAAAATGCAGAAAACAATCTGCAAATGACCGATGAGGAATACGAGTATTACAAACAAACCATCGACGACCTTCGTGAACAAATGTATGAGAATGTTCCGAAGGAAATGAAAAGTAGGATTGAGAATAAAAGTTATTCAAAATCACTTTTAAAGGATGAAACAGAAACCGAATACCAAGCCGATGAAAACATTGTTAATCACGAGCCAAATTTCAATGAAGAAGAATTAAATAGCATAGACGAACATTATGCATTCTTTACAGGCAACGGTTATATCAAGCGTGCATATTGCCCCTATTGTGGGGAGGAAATTATAACAAAAAACCCAACAATGTACAATCCATTCAATTTTGAAGCAATTTGTATCTACAAATGTCCGAAGTGCGAACATGAATACAGAATCGACGGATCATATCCAAGATTCTATATTTTAGACCCAAATAATAAGAGTATTAAATTACACATGAATTAATATGAAACGTATTGCAATCGACCTTAACGATGTTGTGCGTGATTACTCTGGGCAATTTATCAATTGTTTTCAGAAATTGATAGACCCGAAATTCGAAATCAAAGATGAAGAACTCATTTCGTTTGATTTCTCTGAGGTATTCCCATTCAAAAGTAAAAACGACTATAATGATTTCAAATACACGGATGCTGCATTTGAATTACATGCACGGGCAGAAATGACTGACAATAGATTACATGGAACCCTCGCAGATTGGAGTGAAAATATTCTCACCAACTTAGATATTGATGAAGATCCTGAGATATTCTATTTCAGCCCATTTGAACTTGGCCCAACAATACAGTCAACATTATCATTCCTTGCAGCGCATGGTGTACGAGCTAGGGAGTACTATTTTCCGGTCAATAGTATGTCAATCTATGACAAATGTGATATACTTATCACAGCAAACCCGAACCTAATCGAAAACTGTCCGGAGGATAAGATTGTTATTAAAATTGAACGCCCCTATAATAAAACCGTTAAAACAAAATTTTCATTCAAAAACCTCTTCGAGGCAATTAAAGATGAAAATGAGACAATAATAAAATTAATAGAAGATAAATGGACGGACTAATTGAATTTGAAGGTAAAACCTATGCAATTGACGTTGAAAAACTTATCAAGGTTGCAACTAAAACAAACGAAGGAATAAAAGACAGAACCAAGGTAGAGACTTGGGGTTATGCATCAGATGGGGATAATGAACCGGAATTCAAGGTTGTACAGAAAGAAATCTCCGAATCAACATCAGATGGAACTGACACATACAGCACAATAAGATATGATTTAATTAAAAATCTCCTTAATCTTATAGTCAGCCCAATCGCAGACGAAAACGGAAACGTATTTAGAATAACTTCATTTGAGGACATGTTCTTTGGGCAAATGTTGGCTTTTAACACCCTTATGAATGAAGGAATAATCATAGAAGTAGAACAAGAGTAATATATGGCAAACACTAAAAAACAAAAAGACGAGGTAGCGATTCAAAGGGTTGAAGGCGTTATCGAAGGATTGAAAAAGAAAGATTTTACAATTTATTTCTTTGTCGTAGACTCAAAAAATGTCCCTAACGGTAACATGAATTATATTTACCGAATGGCAAAAGCGTTGCAAGACAAAGGTTATAATGTTACAATGTGTTATCAGTTAGATGACGAATATAGTCCGGGAGAATTGGCGGAAATTGAACAGAAAGGTATGGTTCCTGATGACATGAAACGATTTGTTGGCGTTGGCAATTGGCTTGGAGAAGAGTTTGCTGAACTCCCCCATATCAATATCAGGAAAGAAGAATGGAAGGTCGGACCTGCTGACTTTCTTTTCATTCCGGAAGTATTCTCATCATTCATGTACGAAACGTATAAGAATCACATTCCATGCAAACGATACGTTATTTTACAGAACTATGGCTATGTCACAGAATTCATTCCATTTGGAACACAGTGGATGACATACGGAATTGATCATGTAGTTTCGAATACACAGGCAAATGCGGACCTCATTAACAGTGTATTTCCGTACACGAAAGAACATACAACTATACTGCCGCCATACATTGACGGTTATTTCCGCAAACCAATTAAGCCAAAAAAACTCATTGTCAACATTGTTGCAAAAAATAGAGATGACATCAATAGAGTTATTAAACCATTCTATTGGAAATATCCTGTCTATCAGTTTGTATCATTTGAAGATTTGAGGGGTTTACCGGAGAAAGAATTCGCCGAACGTTTGAAAGATGGTGCTATTACTATTTGGTTGGATGAAACTACTCCATTTGGTTATTCAGGTCTTGAAGCAATACGTTGTGGAAATATTGTTATTGGTCAAATTCCGAAAATCATTCCTGACTGGATGACTGATAATAATGGTGTGTGGTTTTCTGATATCAACGATGTACCCGAGATACTTTCAAAGGTTGTTGCCACCCTTATTGAGGATGAAATTCCTGAAGAAATGCAGGAGGCAATGGATGAAACGTCCAAACTATACACCTATGAACAGTATGAAAAAAATCTCGAGAAATTCATGGAAGAGGCTATCAATGAACGAATCGATGAATTCACTATTATCAAGTCCAATATGGAACTTAATAAAAATAACAACAATACGGAGGAATAGACATGAACGATATTACAATACTTATTCCAATCCTTAATGAGGATGTATCTTCAAAAGAACTGAAGAACGCAGTAGAAAGCGTAAAGAAATGTCAGGAGCATTACACAAAAGGTAAATTAAAAATCACCATTGTAATCAGTTCTGATGTAAATGGTTTTGATTACCCCGTTTTCGATGGGGTTGAGTACCTTCTCAATGATACCGGAAAATACGATTTCTGTTCACAGATTAATTTTGCTGTTGACCATGTAGACACTGAGTATTTTTCAATCCTTGAATTTGACGATGAATACAAACCAAAGTGGTTCAAGTTTGCTGATCAATACCATTTTGGGAATGAAGATGTTTCAATTTTCCTACCCATCAATATCGTAACCGATACAGATAAAAAACACTGGCAATATGCAAATGAAATGCCATTGGCTACATCTAACACAGATGAGTTTGGCTTTATTGATGAACAATTACTTGAGGTTTACACCGGTTTTAACCTTACCGGTGCAATTTTCAACACACAGGATTTTATAAAAGTTGGCAAATACAAACCATCTATAAAGGTTGCATTCAACTATGAACTTATGTTACGCATGTGTGACCGAAAACTCAAAATGTTCGTTGTCCCAAAAGAAGGATATACACACATTATTGGAAGAAAGAATAGTCTTACAGACCAATACAATAAGGAAATTCCGGCAGAAGACGTCAAACTGTGGTTTGAACTGGCGAAACGTGAACATACTTATGACCACGACAGAAATAAGGGTGTTACAATTGGCAAAAAAGTCAATTTAACCTAAAGTAATGGTTTTTATTTTCAATGGCTGAAAATGTAGAAAACATAGAAGAACAACCAAAGAGACGAGGAAGGAAACCGGGTTCAACAGCAACCGTAAACAAAAATTACTTTGGAGCGGAGGAAGAACAGGCATTTCAAGACTACTTGTCTTCTTCTGATCAGGGGGAGCGTAATAAAATCTTCAATTCCAAACTAAAGATACCTTTTACAAAAATGATTGAGTCAATTATCCGTAGGTATAATCTTTTCACGCCGTATGAAGAATTTGAGGACACCTTTAATGACACATTGTCATTCCTTGCAACCAAGGCCGCGAATTTTAAACCTGGCAAAGGTAAGAAAGCCTATTCTTATTGTGGGACCATATGTAAAAACTACCTTATCAATAAACGTCAGACAACAATGAAACGGGATAATAAGTTTCTTTCATATGATGTTATTTATACCGAATCCAATCCAGATAACAGGGTTGATACAAGTGGTTTAAACAATGACACATTCAATAAAGGATTAATATCCAATGTAATTACGGATATTATGGATACGATTGAGGAAGGGTTTTGGGAGGATGGAAACAAAATATCTGACGCAGAAAAAAAAGTTGGATATGCCATTGTTGAACTATTCAACAATTGGGAAAATATCTTTCAACTTGGGGAAACACAAAAATTCAATAAGACCAGTGTTCTCTATTTCATAAAAGAAAACACCATGTTGTCAACAAAGGAAGTCAAAGACGCACTTAAAAAATATAGGCTTGGGTACCTATCGGTGAAAGAAGAATATGTAAAAGAATTTTAGGTTTTTAAGTATTTATCATTATGGCAACTAACAAAGTAAAACCAAAATATAAACTAAAACTGAATGATATTCAGAATCTTCGTGATTTAATGCAGGAACTTTATGATGAATCCACGAAGAACATTATTGAGATCCAGAACGAGATAAACAAGTTATCACAATCAACCGAACTCAATAATGAAATCATGGATTCAAAAACCAAATACGCAAAAGCCATGAACGATTTTTCATCCAATAAAAATAAGGCTCTTGGCCTTAAACTTGACATCGCAAAACTTATGGTTGAACTGATCAAGTTCAATGGAAACCTGAAAAAAATGAACGAAGAAAGTGATCAGTTACCGAATTGGAGTGATTTTACTGCAACACTCAATACAATGGCTGAAGAAGAAGGAATGACCGAAGGTCAAATTGAAGTATACAAAACAAAGTAATGGCAAGCGACGGGAAGAAAAAGGAAACAATGGACGAGGCGCTTGGTACAATAAGCGCTGCATTGGCGATATTGGAAAAAATGCCTGAACTACAGGATGACAATTTCGCATTATCGGTCGATATCCGGCCGGTTGACTTCCTTATGCAATGCCTTTATAAAATCGTCGGTTACGATAAAGTTGTTGATTGGGTTACAAACTGCATTGGATGGGCTTTACCAACAATAGAAACAGCAGTGAAAACATACATCCTGACCCAATTGAAATACATTTTCGACTGTACGATTAATCCCTTCATCACTTACGACCTCATCAAGTACGGGGTTGTATTTGACCTTAAAACCGTCGACCTCGTCAATATGCTGCAATATTGTCCGCTTGACAAATCGGTTAACAACAAGAAAAAAAACGGAAAATATTATTATTTTGGATGTGAAGAATTCGATTATCCGGATCAATTGGAAAACGCGGAAGATTTCAATGCATTGTTATGGTATATGAAAAACCGTACGGTTGGAACAAGGAGTGTGTGGTATGGACATGAAGAACAAAAAAATGCATCAAAACATATATCACTTAACCAGAAGCAAAAAAAAGAGGATGGTATAATTACTCTTGAATACTCCGGTAGACCAACGGGATTGAAGGACGCGGAAGGTAACAGTATGACTCTTCAAACGCCATTCAATAACTGTATACATGTATTCCTTGGAAATACCAAACCAATTGAATCCGGAAACATACAAGCTACCACTGATGATATTCTTGTTGTTAAAGAAAAACAAGGTAGATTATCCGATGTAAGAAGGGATGCCGTCACCAATAAAGAAAAACTCGAGAAATTAATAGATGATTTGAAAAAACAAAATCTATCAAAAGATGAACGGAAATCTCGCAAGGAAAACTATAATATGTATGTTAGTTTTATGGATACTATCATAAAGACAATTGATAAAAATGAAAAATTATCCGAAGGTCTTCAATCATTACAAGAAAAAGGATATATATCATTTAATCCAGAATCAAATCAATATACCCTCTATCTTGAACCAACCGGCAATGAAATTGTTATTGACAGGCAAACATACTATGCAACTAACAACGCATTGGTATCCGACAAAAAACAACTCTATGACGATGTAATTACTCAGCATACGCACGATATATACAGGCCGATAAAATACAACTACTATTATCATAAGACACTACTGCAATTTAATATAGACTATATTTTCTCACTTAAACTTTTTGATAAAAAAACTGTAACCGCAAGGTTATTGGATGCATTGAGCGGATGCATCACACTTGGTTTAGACTTGTCGTTCGAAGAACGAATGGCACAGAATATGGTGCGTCAAGCCATAAATGATATTATTGACAATGACGACACTGTCGTAAGTGATTGTTTCTTCACATTTGACAATGATATCTATAACGCTATGATGGAACGTTCGGAGTCACAACGTCTTGGCCTTATGGTTGCCCCGAACGGATATATTGGGCAAGCAGTTAATCCTGACGCAATACTAGAATCGCTTAACGAACTATCACCAAATGCAAGTCCAGAACAGGTTCAAACTGCAATTGAATCTGCAATATTTGAGGTTACAAGACAATGCGTTCCGGAATACAACCCAGGAAATAATCCTGAATTTAATGCCGATTGGAGATTCAACATTGTTGATAACCTCATCCAAACGCTCGCATATGTCATTATTTTAACGGTTTTAAGCCCAAAAATATATTTGCTTATAGCGGTTAATCTAAAAATTATGGGTAGAGAGTCAACATTTGACCTCATCAGTTTCATGGACAATTTCAAACAACTTATTTCCGGTATTGTTAAAACCATACGCGATGAACTTATGCGAATGCTCAAAGAATGGCTCATGGAACTCATAGGAAACCTTGCGAAGGAAATAGGCGCAAAACTCGCGCTCGAGCAAATAATGTACTATCAACAACTTCTTAGAAAATGTATCGCTTGTTTCCAACTACGTGGCGGGAATACCATTGGATGGAACATACAAAACGTGGACTATAGTGATATATACGAAACCGAAAATAATGAGCCAACAAATGCCGAATGTTAATGAACTGGATTAAAAATATATCTGACTCAATCACAAAAGTCATTGGCTCCTCAAGGAAACCGGCGCCTTCAATACCACCAATACTTTTATTGTGCGAGATAATGAACCGCCCTGGCTTGTCAGCAATCGCGTTATCGGCGGCAGTAATTGCAAGACTTCAAAAAGAAGGGTTCGACACCGGTGTCAATCCTGATGGAAGTCCGAATATGAACAACAAATTCGTTTACATTATGTGTGACGAACTTATAAAAGAAATAAAAGAAAATGCCGTTGTCGAATCCTCAATACCGACCGCCACCATTACAGTTACAGGGACAGGTGGAAATGCCGGAGGCCCAGTTGTGGTTACGGGTTTCAATGACAGGATTGCAAGTGTAAGAGGAGTAATAAGATAAATGAATTGGATTAAAAATATATCTGAGTCAATCACAAAAGTCATTGGCTCCGCAAGGAAACCAATACCATCAATTCCACCAATATTACTCCTTTGTGAAATAATGAATCGTCCTGGTATGTCAGGCATTGCATTAACAAGCGCGGTAATCGCAAAACTTGAAACAAAAGAATTCGACACGGGGGTCGGCGCTTGTGGAATGGAAAATATGAACAATAAATTTGTAAGAATAATGGCTGAAGAGACAATTAAACATATACAACAATACGGGCGTGCTGATAATGTTGTTGCACCAATGGCCTTGTCTTTCCAAGCAACAGGTGGAAATGCAGGTGGTCCGCTTCAAGTTGTATTGTCCAACCCATCTTTGGCAGAATTTGGAGGATTATCACGTTAATATGTTAGATAATATTAAATTAGCAACAAAATCTGAAATTCAAAAAGAAATTGAGAATCTTGAGGCTCAATTCAGTCAGAAAAACAATGAACTTCGGGAAAGTTTTGACAAATGGAAGGAATACGTGCAGAATATAGATAAAGAAATGCGCGAACTTTCAGTATACTACAACACACTCAAAAAAGAAATAAATAAAAGGGAAGGGAAAAATAAATAATGGCAGACGCTTTAAACGACTATAATTTCGCACTTTGTGATGTTGTTTGGGATACAAGCGACGATAAAAGCGAAGGGTACAGAATTAAAGTAAGAATCCCAGGTACGGATGATCCAAATACCAAAACCGAGGATTTGCCATACTGTTTTCCATTACTCCCGAAATTATTGCTTATCAACCCTAAACGTGGTGAGAAAGTGTTGGTGTTTTTCCAAAAACACTCTCCACAGTCATTCCGAACATTTATCGGGCCTATTATGATGCAGGATTATATGCTGAATTATGCCCCCGGTTCAACATCTGACGGACGAACAATGTTTACGGCAAACGATTTGTCCCACCCTGACATTTTAAAGGAGGGTGATAAAACATCGGAAAAACTCATGGGACCTTTTGAAGCCCCATCGAGAAATCCAAACAACCAAGGAACAATCCCACCAAATAACGCAATCGTATTAAGAGGCAGGGCAAATACAGATATTATACTGAAGGAAGATGAAACCCAAATCCGTTGCGGGTATAAAGTTAATCCATACGAGCAGGATACCAAATTAAAACTCAACTACAATTCAGTTGATCCTGGGTACATCCAATTGAAATACAAAAAGTCCAAAGACCAGAAGAATGAAGAATTCAAAAGCAGTATCAATATCGTTGCTGATAGAATTAACCTCCTGTCATACGATTCCCCATCATACATTGAGAAATTGGGTGAGAAAGAATTGGTTGATGATAAGCGTCTTGAAGAAATTTTTCAAAAAGCGCACCCACTGCCATATGGTGATGAACTTGTGGCTTTCCTTAAGGAATTTGTAAGGGTGTTCAAGGAACATAGTCATCCATTCCACCAAGAACCACCTTGCTTAAATACGGCAAATGAAGATGCAATTTCAGGAGACCTAAATAATATGCTTTCAAAATCAATCAGAATAAACTAACTCAAGGATAACCACTTGGGTTTTTTTGATATTTATAGGATATATACCATATCATATCATGTTAATTACACATACATTTTTAGATAAATCAAACACAATTATTGAAGGTAGTCTTGCCAATACTGGCTTAAATCCAATCATATCCCTTTATTATGGGAATGTCCATACAAGGGCGCTTATCCATTTCGACACAGAGAAACTTAAATCACTCATCGAAGATAAAACATACCCTGACATATCAAAATTAAAACATGTACTTAAATTTTGGAATGTATCGGATATAAACTTACCAAGAATCAATTGCCAATTCCCTGATCAGAATCTTACCGCTGACAGAGAACGCGCAACTTCATTTGAACTGATATTATTCCTACTTCCTCAGGATTGGGATGCCGGACGTGGTTTTGATTTTACTACAACAACAGACCTTGAAGGGAAATCGGCTTATTCAGAATACGGGTCAAATTGGTATTACAGTGATACAACCACCCGTTGGAATACCCCTGGTGTATTTTCAGACGACACTCCAATTATAGGTAGACAGCATTTTGATTTTGGAAATGAACAGTTTGAGGTAGATATTACCGAAACAGTAAACAAATTCATTGACGGAACAATAGAAAATCACGGACTCGGAATTTCATTCGCTCCTGAATATGAAGAAATTACAGACCCCGTTTCACAATATGCAGGGTTCTTCGGAAACAGGACAAACACATTTTTTGAACCATACCTCGAAACAACCTACGATGATACAATTAAGGATGATAGATTGAACTTCTTCCTTGATAAGCCAAACAAACTTTATTTTTATGCCAATATAGGTGGTAACAATGTCAACTTGGATGAACTACCCACCTGTACGGTAAACGGCTCCCAGATGACCGTAAAACAGGCCACAAGGGGTGTATATTATACCGATATCACAATACCATCATCAACTACAAAACCAAACACCATGATATATGATGTTTGGAATAATATAAAGTATAATGGAATCTCATATCCTGATGTTGAATTGTCGGCTACCACGAAAGCCAGTACAAACTATTTTTCATTCGGTTTACCATTCAATACACAAAAACAACCGAAATTCAAACCATCTATATATGGAATCAATAATAAAGAAGAAATAAAACAAGGTGAAATCCGAAAAGTAAATGTTGAATGCAAAATCAACTACACAACAAATCAAATCATCCCAACCAACAGTATACAATACAGGCTTTATGTTAAGACTGCTGACAGGCAAATAGATGTAGTTTCGTGGACGGAGTGTGATATAATATATGATTCTGCTTGTTTTTATATAAATACAAACGAACTACTTCCGCAAACCTATTACATAGAGATCAAGGTGAAATACGACAGAGAAGAAATAATAACCGAAAACCTTCTTACATTCAATATTGTTAATGATGGAAGGAAACCTGAATAAAATAATTTAATATTATGTGGAACATCATTTGGAATTTCATAAAAAAAGTCTTTAAAAAAATACCTATTCGTGTATGGATAGAAATAGCCATTGGATTGGCACTTGCAATCGCTTTATTGGTGTTTGCAAATAAGTATCAAAGCGCGAAAGAACAACTCGCACATTTACAAAACAACAACTCCGCATATCAACAGCAACTCGAAGGCGCACAGAATAACCTAATACAATATCAGTTCACCATTGAGCAACTGAATTATTTCAATGATTCCGTGTCAAATAAACTGAAACAATCAATTAAAGAATCGGAAATCAAAGATAAAAAAATAAAAGAATTGCAATACATGCTTGCGCATTACGAATATGTTGACACAATAAGACTTACCGACACGATATTCTGCGAACCTGAATTCATATTCGACACAACCATAGGTGACAAATGGATGAATGCAGACGTCCACCTTGAATATCCATCAACAATTGGTTTAAAACAGAACGTGACAACTGAACGCACGGTTATTATTCATGCAGAAAAAGAAACCATTGAACCGCCGTCGAAATGCTTCCTAATAAGACTTTTTCAGAAAAAACACACGGTTGTGCGCGTACAGATAGATGAATCCAATCCAAATTTAAAATACCAGCAAAACACCTTTATCCAAACATTTGAAAATTAATAATGATTGTTTATTATTAAGATTCAGACTATTTATAGTTAATTATGGCTGAAAAAACACATAGAACAGATTACGAGAAATACATACGCGAGTTGGCTGAATTCATGGATGCCAATGGCTGTAAACTTCGGCCATTCCCAAAGTACAGAATCAGTAACGAAAAACAAAATCCGTTAATAGGAAAAACCGCCTATTACGACCCGGAAACCAAAACGGTTACATGCTATGTCAATAACCGTCTATTAAAAGATGTAATGCGTTCAATATCACACGAAAACATTCACCATCATCAAAACCTTGAAGGACGTTTGGTTGGGTATAATGGAGATACATTGGGGCAAGATTCAAAACTAGATGAACTCGAATCAGAAGCCTACCTAAAAGGAAACATGCTCTTCAGGAAATGGACGGAATCCAAGACGAAGTCCGAAAAACCACAGAAATCATTCACTAAGCACATGAAGAAGAAAATCGATATCAATGAACAAGTTATCAAAGAAACCCTCCACGAAATAATCAACGAAATGCTGCAAAAACAATGAATTTCAAGGAAACCATAAAACAAAATTCAAACACAAACCACAGGATACTAAAAAATTATATAAAATACAAGAAAAACGGATAATATGGCACAAAAAGTAATAAGACTCAACGAATCAGAATTAAAGGAAGTCATTAAAAATGTCATCCTTGAAATGGGAAATCCATCGCTTTCAGAATTCGACGCATTCGGTGATGATGACCCTGATTTAGGTGGTGATGTGGACTTTTCACAATATGACATTCCTGATATTAATGCGGCAACCAAAGGCAATGAATATCATGGGGAAATGGACCAGAATGAATTTTCTCAAGAAGACCCTGATGAAATCGAAGCAAAAATGGATGCTGACATTGTAAATGACCCTAACAGGGATATTAATCCGGATGACAGTGAAGAAACAATGGGACAACCGGAAACCAACGAGCCGGATGAATCCCCAATCACACCACTTTCGCAACACGATGAAGAACCGGTGGAACAACACCAAGAAGGCGATGTGATATACTACGAGAATACCCCAATAGAATTCAAAAATGGACAATACCATATGACCATTGAGGATGGGTTCGATATGGGTGACAGCAAATGTCCGAAAATTACGGTTGTTGGAAGCAATCTCAAGGCAGTTGAATCGGAATATGACCACCTTTGGGACAATTATTATTACAAGGATCATATAGATTATGTAAAAGACATGCAAGACAAAGGGCTTGCACAATATGACTTCAGTGGCGTCGGCTCAATGGATGCATCACAAATCAATCTCGAAGAACTCCCTATTATTGTTAATTTAGACTAAAAATTCCCCTCGCGTATCAATTTATATACAAAGGCGTTGCCAATTCAGGTGACGCCTTTTTCTTTTTTCATTATGACAAAAATCCTTTCAATTGTAGTATATTTATCATTAGAATTGAACGGCGGACGTTTATTAAGACATAAACTTTAACCCGTTGCGGTTGAAATAAATTATAAAATGTTAAAAATTTAATGGAGAAATATACAAAAGAGGAAATCGAAAATTTCCTTCATGGCACCAATCCAATGGAACACATCATCAAATTTGAATGTGGATACAATGATGATGAAGTTACTGTCTATTATAGGGATGAAAACGGTATCAAAAGAAAAACGAAAGACCCATTCCACCCATTCTGTTGGTGCAAAACAGATGCAGCACAAAGACTTTACGGAGGAAACCGAACGCTAATTAAAACCAAATTAGCGGAATACGGTATTTCATGTGAAAACACGAGAACGAAAAAGGACGATGGCACGGAACCCGAACGAATGAAAAATGGATTCAGAATATTATTCCGAGCGAATAGAAAAATGTCCTTTTCCCGTTTTATGGAATTCTTCGAAAAAGGAGACGTCCCAATATATCCAAAAGCAAAACATCCGGAAGCCGGGCGTGAAAATTTTGTTGTATCAAAACCCATTGAACAACATATGATGGCGACCGGCAAACGCCAATTTAAAGGATATAAAAGTTATGACGACCTGTTGAGATTTATTTTCGACTTGGAAACCGAGGGTCTTGACCCTAAAGTACACGCAATATCCCAAATTGGTTGCTGGACTAATAAAGGATACAAGAAAATCATTAAGGTTGTCGGAGAAGGCGATGAAAGGAAGCATAATGAAATTGAAGCAATTCGCCAATTTTTCGAAATAATAAAAGAAATAGACCCCGATGTAATTTCAGGCCACAATATAGAAAACTTCGACTTTTATTTCATAGATGTCCGACTACAGGAACTCGTTGGTATGGATATGTATGAATTTACCAAGGATATCATAGAAGGCGGAGTAAGGAAACTCAAAAAACGCTCCGTTCTTAAACTCGGCGGTGAAACCGAGTATTTCTACCCGACAGTAATGCCAGGTGTACATATAACAGACTCTCTTTTCGCTGTAAGAAGAAACCAAGCACAAAACTCCGAAATCGAAAAAGCGGACCTTAAATATATCACAAGGTACAGCAAACTCAACAAAGAAAACCGCGTTTACGTTCCTGGTAAAGTTATCAATAAAGTTTGGTCCGATACACGCGAACGCTATGCATTCAACGACGAAGATGGTGATTGGTATATCTATGATTCGGATAAAAAAAACAACCAAGAATTCAAAAAAGGATTCGAGGATGGCAAATTTTTCCTATATACAAGAAACTACATCGCAGACGGATATAAACTTGTTTCAGGAACATATATCGTTGAACGCTACCTCCTCGACGACCTTTATGAGGCAGACCGTGTTGAATTTAAATTCAACAGTACAAACTACTTTTTGTCAACAATCCTGCCTGTTTCCTATGACAAAGTATACACCATGGGAACCGCTGCAATTTGGAAAAATATCATGCTTGGATGGAGTTATAAACAACGATTAGCCATCCCCGCCACAATTCAGCCGAAAAGTTTTACGGGCGGTTTGTCACGTACCATGACAACCGGCATGCTTGCAACAGGTCTCGGTTCTGACTTGGAAGAAAAAGAATTTGGGTATAAATCTATAACTATCGATAAACGAGAAGTTTACAAATACGACCTCAATTCACTATACCCCAGTACAATTCTAACATGGGCAATTAAGTCAGAAGTTGACATCACGGATGCATTACCAATGTTCCTTAATTATGTTCTTACTGAACGAGAATACAACAAAGGTCTTAAAAAAGATTTCGGTAAAAAAGCGGAAAAAGAGAAAGAATATTTGAATACCCTTAAAAAAGGAACTAAGGAATATAATGAATCGCTACTCAAATACGAAGAATATATGAGTATGCACTTGTTCTATGATTCACAACAATTGCTGCTAAAACTTGTTGGCAATTCATATTTTGGCAGTTTCGGCGCATGTAGGAACATTTTCTACTGGTCAGACCTTAAAGCCGCAGAAAAAATCACTTGCATTGGCCGAATGATATTCAGACTACTTTGTTATCACTTCAACAATCTGCACAGAATGAAACCACAATGGATGAAATAGAAAAACACCAAACAACACAAAATACAAACGGAAATTTAAATAAAAGATTTTAAAAATGAGTAAAATATTAGAAGATAACCCCATCTTTGACGAAGATTACAGATATCTACCTGTCGTAGGAGACAGTGTAACATATGATACGCCTATCCTTATTAAATATAATAAGGACGGCAGAATTGACATCAAACCTATTTGTGATTTGTTCAATTCAGCCAAAGCCACTGAATTCAATGAAGGACAATGGCGTGACTTTACAAAAAAGAATTTTAAGGTATTAACCAGGGATGGTTGGAAAAAAGTTGAATATGTGTATAAACATAAAACCACAAAACAACTCAAACGGGTAACAACCAAAGACGGTCTTATTGATTGTACAATTGACCATTCCCTTTTTGATGCTGATAAAAAAGAGAAAAAACCGGGTGATTTCAAAAAAGGAGATTATATTGAAATATACACTAAACCAATAAAATATAATCAGGTTAATAAAATAGATATTGAAATGGCGTGGTTGTATGGTTTCTTCATGGCTGATGGTAATGCTATGGTCTCAGAACAGAAACAAACATATTTTTCCAAGAAAGAACAAGAAATACGTACATACCCAAATAGAAAAAAATATTGGAAAATCTCAAATAAATCTTTGGAAAGGCTCAATAAAGCCAAAGAAATACTCACTAAACATGACTACAAATGTCAAATAAAAGACCATATGAAATCATCGTCGGTTTATAATCTGACATGCTACGACGGAAAACTAATAGATAACGCTATTTCAGATTTTTATACTTCATACGGTTATAAAAAGGTTCCGTATGCAATATTGAACGCCACAAAGGAAATAAAATCTGCATTTATGGATGGCTTCTGTTGTGGTGACGCTCAAGGTGATACATTATCTGAATGTATTGAATTCGGCCAAAAAAGCAAAGTCGCTATGGCTGGTATATATTTCATTTTAAAAGAACTTAATTCCAATTTCAGACTCCGTATTCGTAATGATAAACCGGAATTCATTTCTTTCAGATTTAAAAACCATAGAGGTAAGAATATTGTCGATGATTTAAGCGAACGCAGCCACTACAAGGTTTGGGATGTCAGAGATGTTGTCAGTAAAAATGAATATGTATATGATATTTCCTGCGACGGAACATTTATCAATGTACTCGGTATGATAACAGCACACAACACGGACGGCGTTAACTTCTTATGTGCCAAGAAGTTACGTTATACTGAAGAACATCCTTACTATTGCACAGGAAAAGGACGCAATGGTAAAGTAGGAAAAGCATATGTGGGTGCAGAAGCAGATGTTCAAGAATTCGAAGATGTATATCTGGTTCCTGAAATTCCGGGCGGTTATAATAAAATGGGACTTGATATTGACGAGGTAATTCCGGGTAACTTCCTCATGCGCAGAAAATTGTATGCCGACCTTCTTGATGACGGTAAAATCAAACGTGTTGGAAATTCAATTAAAAGCAGAAGTATGGCACTCTATCAGAAGAAATTCATTCTGAATGGCCTGAAACTCCTTCTCTACGGACATGGAAAAGAGTTCATTGATTCCTACTATGACTATATCGAGAAAATCTTCAACTTCAAAATTCCGTTGAAAGACATTGCTTCCGTTGGCAAAATAAAAATGTCTTTGGATGAATATAAGGAAAAGTGCAAGGAAACAACCGCCGCAGGTTCCAAAAAGGCAAGACAGGCGTGGTATGAACTTGCAATAAAAGAAGGTTTGAAAGTCAATATGGGTGACTCTATCTACTACATCAACACCGGTAAGAAAAAGAGTGATGCGGACGTACAGAGAGTAACAAAGTATTTTATCAAACAGTCAGATTTGTTCTCTGAAAACGGTGAGGTGGATGTAACAAAAGAATATACCCGCGAATTGAACAAGATTAAAAAACTGTTCAAGGAAAACCCAAATAATGAGGCGATTCAAAAGTACATAAGACCCAATGGTAAATTGGTTAATTTATCCGATTACGTTAATATGGCTCACCCTGAAGCCGAAGAACGTGACATACTTAATTTCAACTGCATTCTCGTACCTAACGACCTTATTGAAGATGATGAAGACCATTTCTGTGATGAAAATTTCGAGTATAATGTTGAGAAATACATAGATATGTTGAATAAACGCATTCTTAATCTGACTGTTTGTTTTGACAGAAGCATGCGAGAAAGAATAGATGAAAAAGGGAAAAAGGTCAGCAATATTCTAATAACCAATCCGGCAGACAGGAAAGAATTCACCGAAGAGCAATGTCAACTTATATATGGACAACCGCTTAACGAATCGGATCAGGACAAACTTGAAGATGTTATGATGCCTGAGGACAAGGAAATTAAATTCTGGTTATCCATCAACGAACGGCCGCCTTATGTTGATGAATGTGGCCTTGATTGGGACGAGATAACAAAAGACTATCTAAAACGTCAGGAAATACTCCAACAAGAGGGTATCAGGGATGAGGTGGAGAAATATAACAACTTCCTCGAAAACTCGCTTACAAAAGCCATGTACGACGATTTCATAGACGATGGTGAAATTCCTACTGAACTATCATCCTTCCTGGAAGTGGAGACCAACGGCATGAATTTCATCTCCAAAAAATACAACGTTGTAATAGGTTCACTTATGGACATCATTGATATGGACTTCTCTTTACGGAATAATAACGACGATGAAGAATAATTATAGTAAAAGAATGTCACTATGTCAGAAACAATAAAAATAACAGAGGCAGAACTTAAGAAATTAATTAAAGAGAATATAGAATATCAGACAAAAAGACTTTTTATGTTATGTGAGGAAGGCCATTATCCGGAATTTCTTAATTCATTTAAAAATGAAATAGCAGATAAAACCATTCAAAAATTAATAAATGGCGGATTTAAAAAAGCATTTTACATTAACGTTGGAAAAAACGATTATGTGAGGTGGATTAAAATAATCCCAACTTATGCCTTAGTAAAAAATATAAACAACGTAAGAGAATACGGTTCAAGTTATTTTGCGAACAAAGCAAAATTCGTTTTAGGTAAATTCATCGTTGGTACACTTAAACTGCGCATACCATATAATGAGAATAATGAAACCAACTATACATATGTAAAAGACGAAATTTTACACGAGTTGAATCATTTGTACGATGATTGGATGAAGCGTACCATTCAAAAGAAACGTGGAGAAAAACCAACGCCATTAACAGATGATGAGAAATTAAAAGCGGTGTATAATTTAGGAAAAATCAGCAAATTTTGGAAACTTACTGATGCTGCTTACCGGATGCTTAAAACCGAACAGCAAGCGTTTCTGTCCACAGTACCAAATGATTTGGCATCTCTACATGCCACAAAAGATAATATAAATTCAAGTTCAAGAAGAACCTCGTGTTATTCAGAGGCGTGGGATTCTTTCAGTTTCGCATTCGAAACTTTAAATGAATGTGATGATGAATACCTATCCGATTTTAATGATACTGTAAGGGAATATTTTAAACAAAGTGGATTACCATATATGACTAACGAAAAATTTTCTGCCGAAAAATATAGAGCGATATTATGGGATTGGTTCAAATACCAATACGAAATGTTTTTAAAGAGATTTTGGAGAGTCGTGCAATACTATCTTGATCATATCCCAAAAGATATTAACGAACCGTTTTATCATGTGCCGATACTATCACCTACAATGCATCAAACTATTAAAATTCGCGAAGCATATGACAATAGTTTAGGTATTACGTTTCACGTTTCATAACGTTAATAAAAAAAGCACCTTCAACTCGAGGGTGCTTCTTTATTTTTATCTACCGTACCATCCATTTCAACGGTGTTCCACTTCTCGCTTTCTTGATATTCTCAACCATATTAGCCTCTCGCTCCATGATGGCTTGTGGCGATAATTTTTCAAGCCGTTCCTTCAATTCTGTTGTGGCAGCATCCTTCTCTCTCTGTCCTAATTGTATAAACATCTGATAATCAAGGGTTACAGGCGAACTTATCATATTGATTGAACCTGAGAATTTACCACGAGTCAATCCGAGTGTTTCCGCAACTTCTCCAAGGAATAATCTAGTGACAGTTGCCTTGGCAGCATCATTTAACAATCCGAATGACCTGCCATCCAATTTAACCTGATCAGGTGACAATATTGTTTCATTGTTGTCATCAAGACATTCATCCACATTATCATCGTTGACATCATAATAGGTATACCAACAATAACATTCATGCAACCTGCCAAATCCACCCATTTGTTCAAACCTGCCACCCGGAACATTCGTCAAATGAATAAGATGTGTTCCATCAGGACCGGCTGTTACTTTATATGTCAAATCACACCCAAGGAACTTATTCTTCTCCCTCATATTTGTACTCGCCAATGCGACATCGTAGAGAGGCATCGCATAGAATGGCGCCCAAAGTCCATATAACCCGGGCATTCCGGCGAATGCACCAGCTGCGGCCCCACCCATTTGAGCATATGCACCACCGCCAAAACCATAAGCGCCACCGTAATATGTCGCCAACAACGCGGCATCAGTGGTTGAATTGGTGAAATGAAGTACTTTATTTATCTGTCTACCGGCCGGCACAACATAAACCTGTTGACCAGGAACAATTTTGAAAAAATCCTTCTTTAACTCCCACTTGGTTCCGTGCTGCTGCAAGCCAACAAGATGCGAAAAATAATCAGAATAATCACGGCTCATATCGAGAGTACGCACGGAGAAAGCAAACGCAAGGTCACTGTTGGTCATTTGCTTGCCATAGAAATTGGACCAATTCCCATCAATAATGAAATTAAGAACGTATTCATTATATCTGCGCATTGCTAACTCCAGACAGGCGCACATTGCACTATCCAGAATCTCAATACTTCTAATGCCCCCTCCGAGTTTAAGGCGTATCATTTCAAACAAATCCTGTATTTCCTGTGTTAATTTCATGTAAAAAATTCTTTTACTATAAATATTAAACCACTTGAAACAGTAATCCCAAGTGGCTATTATCTTATTTAGCATGTCATATCCTTATTAAATAAACCTCCACAGGTTCTTGTAGAAGTTTATTTATAAATGATTAATTTTCAGGTAGTTAGTACGTCAACAGGCAATACTGCGGCTGAACAGTCAATTCAATTGTGGCAATATCATCACTGTCATAAGCAAGATCACCAAACTTTACATCAGTAATCTGACAGTTCTTCAAAATCCATTGTGAAACTGAAGTTCCGGTCGGGTCCAACATTTCTATCACAAGGTCGCGTTTGTAAGCAACAGCATATCCCATACGTCCGGTAGCACTTTCAGCGTGCAGACGAACCCATTCCATGACGGCTTGTGAAGCGGATGGACCAATTGGGTCACGAAGCGAAATAGTGATGGTTTCCCATTTGTAACGACCTGCGACATATGTTGAGGTGTTCATAAACGGGATTTCTGTATTGCCAATGGTAATTGACGGCCTTGAAGTATTGCTGACCCACCATTCCTGTATACCGAGGTCTGAAGGGAAACGCATGATAAAGCGATTTTTCCTCAAAGGTTCATATTCCACGGGCATTCTAATCAAGAGGTCACTCATTGTATTTTCTATTTTTCTATTCTTATTTGTTTAATAAATAGTCTTTAAAACAAATTTCAAAAAATAAAAATACTTTAAACAAATTACTTCAATATTTCAAAAGTTCATTGATAGTAAACGGTAACTCCTCAATGCCATTTTCTTTAAGAAAACCCTTAATATCTTTATTTGTTATTTTTTCGTTATCTTTAAAAGCATAAAACATCAAATCATCTAAACGCTTCATAAGTCCTTTGTGCTCTTTTTTAAACTCCATCACTTTTTTCTTCATGTCATTTTTATGCTTTTTTGGATTTTTCACCTTGCTTTTATAACCCCAGGCTTTGTAAGCATTCTCTTTACTTTTATAACCATAACCTTGTGCATCATCAACTATTTCACCAGTTTCGGTATCTACAATAACATATCTTGGCTCATATTTACCGGATAAATCATGACTATATATGGCTTGATACCTTTTTACTTTTTGTGAACTTTTTACATCTTCTTCATTTTTTACTACATCTTTTGCACATTCCATAACCAATACCTTTTGTTATATATTCTTCATCATCAAAGCCACCTGTCATTTCCATCACATCGGTTATGTCACATCCACTAAATTCCCTACCAACTTCTGTATATGGAAATGCATCGGAAAAAGTTCTCCTTGTTTTATAAACGACATAATTCGCATCACAATCTGGTATTATTTTCAACCATTCAAATAAATCCTTTTCCTTAATCTTTATACACACGAAATTGCTGTCTTTATGCAAAACAATCAGGTAATCATACCTTTTCTTCCTTTTTATGGACATCATGTTGTATGGAGTCTTGCAATTAATTCCCCTTCGATTCAGTTTAACCTCAAGGTTGTTGGCTATTTCTTCAAAAATACCATCATGCATGGCATCACCTTTTGGTTGCTTATCCTCAAGTAATAATTTGTAATGGATTAATTCGTGAAGTATCACATTTTCTAGTGCTTCCTCAGTAAATTCGTAATCTTTGGTATTAACACCTAAAGCATACATTCCATCAATTGGACCTGTAACTCGAGCAAATCCGCCTTCAGTTAGGTCTTTTGCATTTTTACCGATAAAAATGAAATCCGGTATTCTACCATTAACGTCAAATAAATCAATGTACTTTTCAATAATTTCCTTAACCTTTCTACCTGTGTTTTTTCTTCTCATAATTCTGCATTTTAAAAATAATTGTTATTTTATTATAAATACTTTTGGTTATTCCTTTCTCCAAACATACTTAAACAGTCCACAGTCCCAAATCCGGTCATATCCAAGTTGACGTGCCATTTCCCATTCAGTCATTTCACTTGGAAATCCGTATTTTTGAATTAACTTACGTTTCATGAAGTTCATCTTATGTATGCGCTCGTATTTTGAAACTTTTTCATTATAATATCTGTAATCGGGTGGAGAAATCCTCTCCAACCCAAAACCTAATTTAGTGTATAAGTTATTGTCGGGTGAAATGGTCCATCGTCTATCTGCATAAGATATAACTTTCTCAGGCTCCCAATCTTTTATAAATCTTGAAAATAGTTTACCACCAACACCACGACACAAATGCCCATCCAATGTAGCAAACCTTGACAACTCCCAATCTTTGGATTTTATATTACCGTTTTTAAAGGACATTACCGCAACAAGCAGATCGCCATAAAAACACCCATAATAAACTGTCGACTTTGAATATCCTTGGATATGGTTTTCATTAAGAAATTTTTCTGCAATACTTTTTCGTATTTCACGAACTTCACACTTCCTAGCGTCTATTTTGATTGATCCGTTGTCAATTCCCAATAAATGACTTATTTTTGAATACACAATTCTTTCGTGGTTTACATACTCATCCTCAAAGATATGAATAAGACCATAACCATGTTCATTACATGTTCTGGTTTTATTTAAATGATAATCGTGTCTTTTACGCCCGAAAAATTCAGTATGGAATTTTAGGCCATCAAATTCAATGCCAATCATCTTGCTTGGGATAAGGATATCTATTTCTTTACCACCAAGTATCTGGCGGTTTGTGTCACACGAAATCCCATGTTCTTTAATGAACTTCTCTATTGCAATTTCGTATTTACTTCTAAAACGTTTTTTAGAAACAACTAAATTACCCATTTTTACCGCCGTCATAGCTTGTTCCATTGCAGCATTCGACATAATTGGTATATCCGGATTTTCGCGTTTGAATATTTCCCAATCAATTCCGTGAAGTTTCTCAATATGTGCTTGGGTTAATTTTTCATAACGTTCACCACATATCGGGCAAATGACGTAATTTCCCTCTTTCTGTAGTTTTTCCTCTCGTTTCTTTTTTCTTGCGTACTTGGAAAAGTAATCAGCGTCTTCAGGGTGTTTTTCCAAATGTTCCTCAAGTGTTATCTTATGCTTTTTTTTCAAATGGGTTAAAAACATACCGCTTTTGTTTTCCAAATCCTCGGTTTCCCAATCACAATACGGACATTTCTTCGTTTCCCTATCATTTTCAAGCACTATATCAAACCATTGTTCCCACCAATAGTTTCCGGTTCGCATATAATACATCCTACGGTCATACAGAGTCGGTATTTCAACTGCATATGTTTTATTGATGTGGGTTGTGAGAAAACCACCGGCATTCATATAATCGTTTGTACGATACCCACTATTACGGTCAATGGCCACGTAATGCTTACCGGGCACCTTTTGATACTTTTCAATTTTCCAATCAGGTATAAGAAATACTTCTTTGGATGCTTGTGCGCCGCGTTTCTTTATCTCAATACCATTTTTTAACAGTATCTCCTTTACTTTTAGTTTCCCAACGTGATACTTTAGCGCAATAGCCTCAACACCTATATTGCTTTCACGGTATTCCTTGCAAATTAAATTCTCATCAAGTGTAAGTTTATTCTTCATATTTCATATATTTTTTTGTAAATATACTATATAATTTTAAAATATTACCAATTTAGACCGTTTATTTTTTGTTCCGTTATTAGGAAAATGCACGTTTTTATCCACTTCATTTATAAATATAGGCATATAGTCCAAGTGAAAACAAATAAAAAAGCCTCGAAGAAATTCGAGGCTTGATAGTATCCAATTTATTAGGATTCAGTAGATTAGCGAAGCTCGTTTGGATTCCAATGTACGAGACCATCAACGCGGACAGCACCGTAGAACTTGTTGTTGACAAGTTTCTTCGCATAACGTGTGCAAATGCCTTTTACAGGTGCAAAGTTGAATGGGTTGTACATAGTTGGGGTAAGAGCCAGCGGGATGTACGGTGCATAGATGTAACCGGTGTCGAGTAGGCTGGTACCATGGTGTCCCATGATAAGGCTCCAGTGAGGTGCATATGGGTCAACGATGACCTGATAACGACCCTGGAGGCTACCGATCTTTTCAATGCCCATGTTATACTGATCGCTTTCAGCAGAAGCGTCGGTTACATGGAAGTATTCGAGGTCGTTAAGAACGGCGCTGATTTCGGCAGAAACAACGATGAAGTTGGCACCACCGCGAAGTGTTGACTTCTGAATCTGAGCGCTGATCTGGTTGATCTTGGTGATAAGAGTCTGGTTCCAATCCTTCTGAGTGTAAACTGTAGAAGTGGTTCCAAGGCGCTGCCAACCATTGTAGTCCCAACGGGCCTGCCAAGGAGCGGCTTTACGGATATCACGGAGGATTTCACGGTCGATCTCAGCGGCAATCTGCTCTGAAAGGATTGCGGTAAGTTCGGCTTCGGCGTCAATGTTGTGGAAAGCGCTGACGTCCTGGGCAAGTTCAGGCGACCAAGTAGCGCGGAGTTTACGTTCCTCAACTGAAACGGTAACTGAAGTGAGCTGGAAGCTGACCTCACCCATCTCGGTCTCGAGTTCAAGGCTATCGTATTCAGCCCAAGCAATGTTAAAGTTTGTGGTAGGAAGTGCACGAGTAGTACCCTCAGTAAAATCAGCATAGGTAGGGTTAATACCTATGTAACCATTTACAGTCTTACCCTGTTTCTTGCAAGGCTTGGTAAGATCAAGTTCGATGAGCATTTCACCTTTACCGTCGCAAATGTCGGTATAGTGAACTATAGCCTCACCATATTTCTGAGTGACAACACGGAAAGGAATGCTTTCGTTAGCGGCGAATGAAGCGTAATCATCACCACCATCAATAGCGGTCTTAGTGATAACCTTCAAAGAAGCCAAGAAAGCCTCGGTGTCCATCTCGTTACCATCAGGACCGGTAAGACGGCCGGCGTTGAACTGAGTGAAACCGGTAACTTTAAGCATAATGCTTGAAAGGCTTCCATCAGCAGCGTTAAGGGCGTATTTCTCATCGTTTGCGAGATCGGCAGTAACACCGGTAGGAAGAATTTTAACAGCAGTTGAAGTGCCAACTTTGATGGTCACTTTACCTTTGCTGTTGTCAAACAGGAAGTCATTGTAGAAGAGGTCATAGAGAGTCTTCTTCATGTATTGTGTAACCTCAGGATTTACACGACCGAAGGTTTTGATAGTACCTGCATAGACAGCGGCCTGAGCAGCGTCTTCACTGGCATAGTGAGCAATAACATTACCGTTAGCATCATAACCGGTCCAATCATTGGCGGCTTCGTTCACAACCTCATCGGGGAGGTAGTAACGGTTATTCTGAGCACCATTCTGGTTGCGGTCGGTGCGCTCGTAGCCCATAAGACCATGGTGTTCACCGGTACCGGCGATGTCGTTATTGGCGTTGATGCGGCTGAAGTCCACATCCCAATCACGCTCGCTGGTGACAGGTTTGATGAAGAACAACTTACCGATAGGAAGGTTCATGGCCTGAACCGACACGATGTCGTTAGCAAGAAGTTTGCTGAAGACACGGCGGATAAGAGGGAACACGACGGTTTCGAAAGAACCGCTGTTGTCAGAAGCAGTAGCCTCATAGATGAGGTGCTTAGCCTGGTTTTCGTACAGGGTGGCAACGGTCTCTTTGATGTGGCCGTCAAGACCCTCGACGAGTCCGAGTTTATCCCAACGATTCTGGATATCCTCGCGAATTTTCTTTTGGGCGTTTAGTTCGATAGAACCAACTTTTCCACTTGTGAGTAAATCTCTCATTGTATTTTTTTCTATTTTTTCTTTCTTATTGTTAATTAATAAATATTGCCTTAAATCAAAAACTTACGAAAAACTCTTATTTAATCCTGTTCAAACGCCTCATAAAGTCAAGTGTCTCATTCAAATCCTCTGACTTATAAATCTGAGTTTCAGCGGCTTTAGTGGTTTTGCTTTCATTCAACTGTTCATTGATAAGTTTTGTGCCGTTGTTGACTGAGTGTGCGCTTTTGAGCTCACGTGAGATAGTTTCATAGAGTGCGTTGCTCTCGTTGATTGTCTTCACGTTGTTGAAGCGTGTGAGGATGTCGATTTTTTCGTTTCTCGTTGTCGAGTTCTCGGTTACGAGGTTGATAACCTTTGCGAGGCTTGCATTGATGACGACCGCCTCGTTGATTTTCTCGCGGAGTTCGTTGGCGATTTTCTTGAGTTCCTTGTTTTCCTCAAGGATTGAATTTGCCTTGCGAATCATGTTTGCAAGTTCCTGGTTTTTGCTCTCGTTGACTTTACCGTTAGGCTCGTTGCCTGTATATTCACCTTCACGTGAGATAACATGTGAGCCATAGGTGGTGTGGTCTTCAGAACTTTTCGGGGTTTTATGCATACCGCGTTCGTTGGCTTTGCCGAAACGGGACTGTTCGTCCATTGTTGAAGGATCGGGATTTGAAGCGTTGACATCAACATCAATTGGATCCTCATTAAGTTCGATTTCAAACATGCAATTCTTACCGCATTCATTGTTGCATTCGTTGTTGCATTCGTTGCTGCCCTCGTTGACTTTTTTGTTGTAGGGTGACATGTCGCCCTTGTTGCCAACCCAAGGCTTTTCGGTGCCGGTCGGAACTGCTTTGTCTTCCCAACTGTTGACATTCTTGCCGGGCTCGTTGTTGCTCGGAGTTGTCATAGCGGTTTTGTTTTGATAATTGTCGGTGTAGCCGAGATTTTCTTCATTCATTACGGGTTCTTCTATTTCTGTTGTTGATGTTTCAGCAGCGACGGGTTCGTTTGAGTTACCGGTCATTGAACCTTCAATGTCGATGATATATTCCTTTTCGGTTTCATCATCGGTAAGGGTAACACTGCCATTGTCGTTTTTAACGACGCGTACGCTATCCTCAGGTCCCATAACTTTAAGCACTTTAATGACTTGGTCGCTGTCCATTCCTGTCAAGTCATATTCACCGTTTTCACCTTTGAACTGATCAAGACCTTTCCACATCTCATCTTCCTCTGAATCCATTGAATTGCCTTCGGTTGAATCAATTGCAGGTTCATCTGTGGTTTCTGGGTTTTCGTCAGTTGTAACCTCCTCGGGTTCGCTGCTTGCCGTATCATCGGCGGATGCATCATTGGTTGATGGTTCGTCGGTGATTTCTGGTGTGGTGTTGTCGTCCGTTGTGTTATCGGTGTTGACATCTTCTACGTCGAAGGAGTTTTTATCCTTCTCATCGTCTTCATTAAGAATATCCCTCAATGAATCTTTGACGGTATCCTCAAGAAGCGAACGGAGAGATTCCTTTGTGTTCGCTTTGAGCTGCTCAGATAGAGTTTCTTTATCCGCCACGAGATTTTTGATATATTGGCTTCTAATGTTTTTTGACATTTCTATTGAATGTATTATTCCTTATTTTAATTAATAAATATGTCGTAAATTGAAATATTGTTTTCTGTATCAGGATTTACTGTTTATAAATCGACAATGTACATGGATTTTCGGGTGTTGAATCACCACCTCTGTTGAGGATTTTATATTGTCCGCTACAGGATTGGCCACCATTGACAAGGTTCTGATAATCTTCTTTATTCACCATAATTGAAACCGGTGACCGTCCAACAAGTCCTGACAGAACAAGAGTGTTTTCGTCGTATGAAACCGAGTC
This sequence comes from Isotricha sp. YL-2021b, assembly GCA_023805745.1. Classification (NCBI taxonomy): domain Eukaryota; phylum Ciliophora; class Litostomatea; order Vestibuliferida; family Isotrichidae; genus Isotricha; species Isotricha sp. YL-2021b. The sequence continues at coordinate 166,085 of JAJJKW010001449.1, read as the reverse complement.
GTCTTTTATGTCCAACAAATATCCGCCCGTACGTGTTTGAATGACAAACTCCTGTCCGTTCATTCCCTCCATGGCTTCACGGATAAGCGTTTTTAAGTATGATTTGATTTCGGATTCGTTTATTTTGCCATTTTTTCCCACCCTATATGTACTGTCAGAGTATTGTGTGTCATCAATGTCTGCCGGGAACCAAGTATCCGAAGCATCAAAAAAATCACTAGACGTTCCCCTGGCTGTTTGGCCATACCATTTGTCATGCGGATCATCCGATTGTGCGGCCATAGACCTGTAATGGCCTAACCCTGGATAACCGTAGTTCAACTCACTTTTGGTTCCGTCGAAATGTTCAATAGGTTTCATTTCCTCACCGTTTACATTATTGTTGTAGTCATTGTAATATGAAGGGTCTTGATGAGGTGTTTTTCCTCTTAATTCGGCCCAAGCATCATTTTTATCCCGCTGTATCTGTTCAGGATTTTCAAAATGTTCATCACCCGGTTCACTGTGAAATGGAGGTTTGAATAGATACTCAGGATCACCAACCTTTGCTTCATACACCTCATCTTTGAATCTATCAGGGTCAGGTTCATTATAATCCATATCTGGTTCACAGTTTTCCAACCACTCATCAAATTCGTCTGATATTGCTTGACGAAGATGTTCATTTGGGATTGCGTTAATATCACTACGCACTGCTTCCACATCACCTTCATCAGGAACATTATATGTTTCATCGGGGGTATAATATCCGTCACCACCACTGCTTTCCACATTAAATGAAATGGAATAACTTGGCTGCATGTACTGATTAAGTTCTTCCGATTCTTCTTCGGTAATATCAGCATTCCAACCAGGTTCAAATACACAGGTGCCACTCATGCCATAATCACCAAGGTATGTTTCGTGTATCTGTTGTTTTATGATTTCTTTCAATTCATTCAAGTTTATATGTATCTGTTGCTTTGCCATATAGTATAGTATAATATGTTTTCTAAAATATAAATAGCACGAAAAAACAAAAACCCCGATGACAAAACCAATTGGATTTCAGTTATCATCGGGCTGATTTGTTTTACTTGACTTAATCATCGTCAATTGTCCGCCTTTTAGTCAATGGGTTATAATCCATTATACCTTTCGACATCGCTCCACGATTCGTCAAATTATTCAAATAAGCATCAAATTCTTTTGAACGTAAGAAACGAAGAAAATCATAAAGTTTTGTAATTATTGGGTTTGGTGCCTTTGATGCATCGGATTCATAATTTTCTAATTCGTTTAATCTTCTAACCAATTGAGAAGTGAAGTCATATATTTTTCGAATACGATTTTGTACCTCACCAAGATAACCCTCTTGATCAATTCCGCGTTCCCCAATAGGTTGCGTCGATATTGCTTCGTTTATACATTCGGCTATTAATCCCTTTAGTTCGCTTTCTGTTAATTTAATACTTTGCTTCATATTATTTGTTTATTTTATTACTTTATTAATTGCTGTTCTTATTGCTTCGTCTATATTCACAACCTGTGGTTTATCAGCAAAAGAATTGTTATTATCCATGCGGAATTTATCAAAATAATCAGAACTTAAAACCACATCTTTAATATCCTCTTCCTCCATCGAATCCAATAATATAGATGCAATTTCTTTTGCATCATCGGTTTCTATAAGATGCATCACAAAGTTTCTATATTCATCTTTTGGTGCGCTTAAACGCCATGTATTATATTCTGACATGGCTTCGCGAATCATCTTCTTTAAGGATGCCTCATTTAAATGTATTTGCTGCTTTACCATGTTATTCGTTCTTTTTGAAATTATTGTTTCTGTTATCCCCAAAGTGATACGAGTTTCTTCGCATTCTCAAGGGTTTCGTTTATTTTCCCTTTATTTTTTTTGTCTTCTTCCTTGTTTTCAATGAAAGGTTGAAGTTTTGCTGCATTCATTGTTATCCATGCGTTTGGGGTTGACGGCGTTGCCACTATGTCCCAACCGATAAGTTCAAGCGAATCATCCACTATCAATGCACCCAGTTTCTGAACAACATTACCAAGTGCCCTAGAAGAAACACCTATCTGTATATCATCAAGTATAAGATTCGCTGCAAGGTCTCCGCTTGTGGAACATATTCCATACCTTCTATATCCGGGTGAAAGATGAAGTTCAAGTTCACCCAATAGGGTATGACCCTCCCAACGTAGATTCAGGATTTTATGGGCTACGTCATGAAGGGATAAATTCGAAAAATCCGGATGGTCCAGAGCTCCTATTGCAGTGTTTCCGAAGCCGTTGATGCATTCATTGATATATCGTTCGACTTCTCTTTTAAGGATTGCTTCAGGGTAAATTCGGCCGTTGGCGTTTTTGATTCCGTATTTTTGTAAGACAGCACTTACAATGAAATGGTCTGGGATTACAAATTTATCGTGATGATTTATATCTTCCTTTATCTGTTGGATTACGTCGGGATTTCCCTTAATTCCACCATCACGTTCAATAAGCAATCCGTAACCGGTTTCTCCTGCTTTAATCTCTTTTATATATTGTTTATCTATTACTTTGTTTGGCATTTTATATAACGCGTATAGATACTGCGTGTTAACAATAAATATGGCGCATAAAACAAAAAAGCGAACCATATGGTTCGCTTATTATATTTAAAATTTAAAAAAATTAACGATTAACAACAACTACAGAGCATCTTGTTATTTCTGGAGCATATCTGTGTTGTCCGACACTTACAAATACTCCATCTGGGTCTTCTGCAACCTCCTTTAATTTTTGTTCCAAGATGTTTGTATCAAAACCTTCCGGTGTTTCGAGTTCATAACGTATTCCCGTTTCACCGGTGTTCCTGTTCTCAACGTCGCGATAACCTGTTATTGAAATCCCAAGTTCATCGAATATCTGTTTCATTGCATCAAAAGAAATTGATTCTGAATAGTCCTCCACACTGTCATCGGAAGTAAAACCTTCCGTGAGTTTTTTTAGGACTCTGTCAACAACTTCATTGAGATTTCTGTTTAACGGTTCCAAATCCTTTTCGGAAAACCAACCACGTCTTGGTAATCTCGGATGTATACAGAAATACATCCAGCATTTTTCAGGTTCACACCATTCTACATTTCCAACAATGGCCGGTTGTCCATCCGGGCCGAATCCATTATCTGCTGCATTATAATTTACGGCAACCATATCGCCTTGTTTGAATTTTGGCGGCGGTTGTTCTTCAGGAAGCATTTCCATTATTGATTCGCGGATTATGTCTTTTAACTTCTGTTCAGATAATTTGATAGTCTGTTTCATATAGTATAAATATTTAGCAAACTTCAAATTGATTATTGGCCATTATTTCGTGGAGACTGTTCGATAATGTTTCTGACAAGGCTTTCATGTCATCCGAATAATCCTCAAAATCTTTTTTTGTAACGGGACGTACCAACACTTCGTATTTTAGGTTGCTTTTTTTGCCAAATGTTATGTTATTTTCGGATACATCGCAACTGTATATGAAATTCTTGGAATATACCTCTGTGCTTTTAAAATAATTCTCCACACATTCGCCGAATTGTACTTTAACCTTTTTGATGTCGTTTGCGTAGTTGGTTTTCTTGTCCAATGGTTTTACCTTTGCCTTTACATTGAGATACAATACCTTTGGATTGTCTTTGTCAAACGTTCCGTATTTTGCCTTGAATATATTACCGATTGTAATATCTATTTCTTTTTGATTGAATTTCTTTTTGTCATTGTTCATTAGTTTATAAAGTTTGTATATTAAATATACTACAATTAATTCAATTTTAACATAATTTAAGTTAAAAAAACGGCCTCCATGAAATTAATTCCGGAAGCCGCCACAGAAAGCCCAAAACAATAAATAGTTTACGTTATCTACTGCATATTAGTTAAGGATTGTTTCTTTAAGCGAAATCATGTCAGCAATGGTGCCAAGTGCCGTTTCTTTGTCAAAAGTTTTATTGGTTACGGTTTCATAGATATGCTCCCATCCCTCTTTATCAGAACCCTCTGATTCCTCAATTTTCGTTTTGAGACTTTCAAGCAATCTCTCTTTAATCAGATTGAAGCGTTTCTCGGCTTTCTTTGGTGAACTTGCAACCTCCTCAACCAAACGCTTTTCGTCGTCGTTTAATTCACTGTTGTATTTTTCAGTGATTGCCTTTACACCGTCTTCGCGCAGTTTGTCGATGTCAACTTTCTCATTCAATTTCTTATTGTTATCTTCAACATTTTCTTTGAGAATACCTTTAACATCGATATATTCCTTCACATTGAAAATGCTCGGGGTATTGAGGAGTGTAAACTCGATTGCCTCGTACAGATTCATGGTTTCGTCATCAATATCGATATTTTCGTTTAGCCCACATTCCTTAACTATCTTGATAAAATTTGAATTTGCCTCGGTAAGTTTATCTTTGCCATAACGATTAATAACCGAAACTGCTTCGTTGACATACGATTCGGCGTCTTGCACGTTGGTTGGGTGAGTGAAGGTGTCATATACTTTAAATTGATGCATGAGAATTGGATTGTTCTTCATTGTATTGACCAATTTACCAATTTTCTTCCTACCTTCGGCGGTTTCATAGAGTTTGTTGCTGTTTTCTTCTATGATATGATAAATGATTCCAAAATTACGGTTTTCGCCATACATAGCCTTTTCAACACCTTCTTCGGTCGACATTTCTTCCTTTGCCTTGTCGAAAAAATGATTGGCTTGTTCCCTGCTGTGTTCCGCAAGATCAAATTTACCTTCTTCATACTGTTTAAGGGCTTCAGCCATAAGTGTCATGCCCTTTTCTAAATTATCCTGATTGTTCATTGTCTATTTCCTTTTGACTATAAATATTTTATTCACCGTTTCTGCGTTCAGTCATATATGCATCAAGGTGCTTGGACATTGTATCAAGTTCCTCATTTACAAAGAACGATTTATTGTAAAGCGGTATGTTTTCAAGCATTTCTTCTTCCTGCCGTTTCTTTTCATTGAGCTTTTTGAGTAACATATCACTGTATTTTTTACTCCTTGCGAGGATATCCTCTTTGATGTATGATTTACGTTTATGCAACTGTTTCATTTTACGGTTTAGAATCGCTTCAGACAAAACCTGCATGTCGTTTCCTCCACCTTCTGCATCTGCATCAGATGTTTCTCCACCTGCTGCTTCATCAGCGGCCTGATCAAGCCCCATATCACCTTCACTGCCTTCAACATCTTCACCTTCAGGTGCTCCCATATCCATATCGCCACCGAATGCTGCGGCTCCACCACCGCCTCCACCACCGGGCATACCATCATCGCCTTCCTCTCCACCGCCATTTTCATTGTATTCCGCACCAGGTTCTCCATATATGTTATCGACTTTGTCAAAGAGTCCTGTGCGTTTGATAATCTGCGCTGTCTTTTGTAATTCTGCGGCAAGTGCCGTTTCAAGACGAAGTTCCTCAAGATTGTCTGCAATCTCTTTCTCGCTCCAGCCCATGATTTCCTTCCACGCACGTATACAGGAGTATAACGGGATACCATTTCCACCATCGGTGATTGCATCCTTTGCAGTTGTAATTTTCTTCGCAAGATTCTCAATTTCCAACATTTCAGCCTGAGAACTCGGGTTGTTCATCGTAAGGGTGAAATTGGTCAAGTCATCAGTAAAACCGAGAATAGCAAGATGGATGATACAAACCTTGTTAAGTTCAAGCAAAAGCATTTGTTGCACCCTGTTTACCGTACGCATGAAACGAACATCCATAAGTGACAGGTTTTTACCGTCACCTGAGGTTTCCTCGAAGTTTAAGAAGGCCTTTGGTATCCTAAGTGCGATGAGTATTTTGTTCAAGACATATTTGATATCATCAAGAGCCGTAAGGTTTTGTCCTGCTTGGAGAGTTTCAATTGGATTCGGTTCATTCGGGTCGCGCACAGGGATGAAAAAATCCTCTGTATTTGTCATAAGGTTCTTACGCAGATCAAGTTGACCGGTCAAAGGGTCAATAATTGGCGTACGTTTGAATTCATTCGCCACATCCTCTACATAGGCTTGTACATCATCCTCATCGATGGAAGCGACATTGACTTTGAAGACCCTGCGTTCAACTGCACGTTCAAGGCGGTACACAAGCATCGCATCTTCCATCATAGAAAGCATACGGAAATGCCTACGTGCCTTGTTAAAAAATGAGGTCCCATATGGAAGACATTGAGAATCATATAGTAAGCGAAAATGGCTTATCTGCCAGTTCCAATAAGGGGTGAACTCATTTTGACCAATCCACACAAATCTAGTAGCACCTTCTTTGTCAAGGTCAATGTTATTGGGGTTTTGGAAGTATGTGTAATACGGATTGTCGGAGGTCATGTTTTCATAGCGTTCAACTTCATAAACAGGTAATTGCCTCCAACCGCAAACACCATTGTTTATATCGATATCATGAAGCATGAAGCAGTTGCCGTATTTGACACCGGCTCTTGCTATCATTGGGAGGGTCATATTAATTTGAAGGCGGTTATAAAGCAAATCCTCAAGAATGGCCTTGATACGTTCGGATTTCGAAAAGACATTTACCATTCTTGTTTTCTGTGCATTACCACCTGTCGGAGTGTAGCATGCTTCTTCCGATAAAATGTCGGCTGCTGCTCCAAATTCAGGGAATCCATCCATGAGGTCTGCGTCTCGATACATCATCTTAACGTCAGCAACGTTCATGTACTGTTGGTTGGATATTTGGATATTGGCTTTCCTCCATTTCCAATTCAGTAATTTGTTTTGGCGCAACTCCAATGATTTCATGTCATATTCAGCCTTATCCTTTGTAGCGAATATGACATTGGGATTATCTATTTTATATGTGTTGACATTCCTACGCGTGTAATCGGCCGAAATGGTTGTGTCGGTTCCGAAAAACTTATTCATGCGTTGGAAAAACGTCGGTCTGTTGTTTGGCATAATTTATATGTTTATCTATAAATATAATGATTAGTTATCAGGAACTCAACTTATTTCTTCTTTGGCTTGAATCCGCCAAGCATAACCAAAGCCCTGAATTTCTGTTCGTCTCTTCGTTGTTTCTGATAACTTGAATAGATTGGCAATCGTTTTTTTGTTGTAAGGTCAACTTCTTCTTTGAGTTTATATCTATCATCATCCCTACCCTTTATTGAATTGGAAGATTTCCAACTATGGAGTATTTTTCTATCTTTCTCTGCGTCCCGTAGTTTTTTGAACATATAGAATTTCATGACAAATAGACCCATTGCAAGACAGGTAAGACTATCATCATGGAAACCTTTCATATGATCCGGACGCCCATTCTTCCATACCCAAGTGTCAAGTTCGTTGATTACACGTAAACTTCGTATCCTCAAATTGTTGTAATACAATTCAGCCCTAAAGTTATCGAGCATTTGTGCCCTGACAGCGTTTGTTCTGAAACCGGGAAGTTTACCCGTATCATCGTTATCATATCGTTTTAAAGGATCGTTAACTGTATAATTTCTCAAACCGGTTTCGTCGTAATAGAGATTAGGGTATTTCATTGCCATAAGTGGGATAACAACGGCATCACCGTAACCTCCTATGCATTCAACAACTATTAATGCATTGTTATATATTCTACCGTATTTGTCTGCTATAACCGCGATTTCATCCCCAAGGCGTTTTCCGCTATATTCAAGTACTTGATTAAAATAAGGTGTTCCATTTTCGTCTATTGCATCACAATCGATTATCTGTAACGACGTATTATCATCGCTTGAACCGGAGGAAGGGTCTATTGAAAGTATATATCGGTGTCCCGGTTGCGGATCCTCCCAAATCCAAGTCTCAGGAACCAACGGGTCTCTTAATTCCCACGTATCGTCAATTTGGATTACATTCTGACTTCTCTGCATTTCGATGGTTTCCTGTGGAACAACGTTGTCTGCTGAACCAAGGAAACTAACTTCAATCTCCTGTGCAATTTTCTGCTTGTCATTAAGAGCGCCCTTGCATGCTTTTACATACCATGGACTCGTAGGTTTCCACCCATCACTTTCTAACTTTCTCCATTTTTCTTCATTGTATTCTATATTACCTAATTTATCTTTTACTGGTTCAACAATTGTTTCTTCTGCACCGGTTTCTTCATTTTTTTTAACCCATTTAAGAAAACGGTTATATCGAATATCCTGAAACCATTTAAATTCAACCGGAAAATAGTTATTTTCATGTGAAAGTGCTTGCGAATAACTCTTATAATATAGTTGATCTTTGCCATTCGGAGTCGACACCATAATTGTCCTGTACCCTCTAACGGAAGACTGTGCCATACGTGCAGCTTGGTAGGCCATTGTATCATCAAAGAACGCTGCCTCGTCGCAAAGTAAAACCGAAACAGCCGAAATACCACGGGCTGCATCAGGGTTTGACGAACGTGCGTAAGCATGACACCCATTGAAAAGTTCGAATTCGCCACGGTTTTTCTTTACATAAATTGATTTAAGGTTTTTTGGGTTTTTTGGATCTGGATCATAGTAATCGGACCCCCAAAACCATCTCGGCACTTGGTCAAGAAAATCAGTTATTTTTACAATGATTTCTTCCGCAAGTGGTTTTCTTGCTGCAATGCATAATATAGTTTCTGGTGATTCGGGGCTTGCAAACACACACTGGCCGGTAATCCATGCTGAAGATACGGTTGTAATACCCGCTTGTCTATGTTTAATTGCAATCACCTCATTATGCGTTGACAATGCATTTAAAAATGCTTTCTGCCTTGGAAAAAGTAAAAACTGATGCCTAATACCAGCATCGGCATCATAAGTTGACAGGAATTTTTCAATGAATTTTATCCTTGATTTGTCTTTATAGCATTCAGCATATATTTGTGCAAATGGATGTGCCATATAAATTGATTAAGTTAAACTATTGACAGCCGAACTGATGTTGGAGAAGTTTTCACCCCAACTGCGTTTCCACCATCAACGGGTTCAACTGAATCTGAATTCATTAATTCATCAAGGGTTTCTGATACGATTGCCCTTATGTCGGCTTCAGTTAGTTTTATTATTTTTTGTTCGTACATATAATCCATATCATTGAAATATATCATTTCAGGGGTTTTATCCTCTATTCCAAGGTGTTGTAAGAGAGCAAACCATTTTTCCATGGGATACCTGTAACCCCTTATCATATCACCTTTTGTAATTGAATAGTTTTTTCTTAACTCCGGGCTCGAAATTTCATAAACCGTAATACTTGCCGGAGCAAACCTCTTGGATATACCTTTGTATCTCACTATGATTTTATTCAATGTTAGCCTACTTGCAAGGAACATAAGATTGGATTGTCCCTCCTTCATGTATTCGGCGTAACATAAACATATCGGCTTTTCAAGTTTCCTTGTAATATCGTCGGAGTATTCTGATTCATCTCGTTCTTCTTTGGTAACATATTTGGTGATATTGAAACCATGTTGGTTTATCATTGCTGCCATAGGGAGAAATAATTCACTTCCATGTGCGTCATATTTACGGTTTTTCTTCCAACCTGCGGCGGTTTTTATTATATAATGTTCTGGATGGTTATAGTAATCATATATGTGTATCATTTCATGAAGAAGCGTATTCAATTTATGCTTTTCATCAACATCATATGCATTCGATACCCTGATAATATAATCACAGAATTCAACCCTACCGCCAACGTAGTTGATTGTACAACTTGCATCACCTCGCTGCCCCATTGTTTTTGATATTTTAAATGTCACCGGCGGCATCTTACCACTAAAAAATTCCTGTGAATACTTCGCGTAATTATCCCGTAACCATTTTACATCAATCAACATAACCACACCATATATTTTATTAATACCCAAACGGACGTTCACTTGGAAAATCATCTTCAGTGAAAAATCCATCCTCAATCGGGTATTTGTCATTATTCTTCTCTATATAGTCATTAAAATCTTCCTCTTCTTTCTCAGCAAGTATCTTTGCACAAATGTCATATATCATTTCCTTTGCTTTTTTTGTCCCAACAAACGCTTCCTGAAGAAGTTCATTAAAAACGGATGTCGGTAACATCGACAACTCCATAAAGAAGAAATTAAGTCCAACTCCACCTTTGTTTTCGACCATATCACTTAAACGTCTCCACAACGGAAGTCCGAACCTGCTATCCCAAACCTCAGCCAACTTGTAATCAGCCTTTTTCATTACATAATAGGCTTTATCCTTATTATCTGGAAGACCCTGAAGTATTGAGACCTCCAATACACCCTTTATTGCATTCTGTAACAATATCGGGAATAATGTGGCCTCAGCCTTTATTTCTATCATATCCGGGGCGGCTTTCATTGTAACGCGTACAGTTCCTCCATCATTATTGGCGTTCCTAAGTTTTTTTTCGTCCAATTCGTACATAAGATATTGACTGTATTTGATTATCTTATTGTACAATGCGGGTAACGATGGGTTTATCTCAAAAAGTTCTTTTACGTAGTTTGAAACATTATATGCAATTGTTTCGGAAGCACCTTCAACAAGGGCATTCAGCATCCTTCGTTTATGAATCTCACCCCCAAGGTTTTTCATGTCCTCAATATTGTCAAATATCATATCATCCGATTCTTCCGGCAGCATTCTATAATCAAAAGTATCTATTGTGTCGGTCAAATTCAATTCAATTTTAATTGTGTCTTCGGGTATTTGAAACATATTCGATACAATGTCTGAACACAATTGCTCCAATGCCGGCCTATTCTTGCGTTCTTCATTTTGGCATTTTACAACCGTTTCGTTTAGTTCACCTACAATTTCATCGGTTGTTTTATTATCCACATCTTTACAAACAAGTTTATAATAGCACGATAGTAACCCCTCCATGAAATCATTGCTAGGAGGAAACGCCGGACTATCACCGAGTGACGTCTTTTTTGTTTCAAGGGCTTTAGTTATATGTTGTGGAAGTTCAAACATTATATTCCAAAGATTTCTTTAACTGATATGATTTCAGAATTCTCACGTAGTTTTTTGAGGCGATTTTCCTTAAGTTCTTTTTTGGTAATAATCTTACCCTCCCAAACACTTGTTGAACCGGTTTCGGCTTTTTGCTTTGTATTGTCAATAACCTCAACGGGTTTGCTTGGGTCTTTTTTCAACTGTTGATCAACCAATCCACCAACACTGCCTCCATTAGTCTTGATTACGTTTTTTGTTTCTGGCTGATTGTTTGAGAGAACGCCTTCCTCAACCGCTTTTTTATATTGTTCTTCTGTTAAGACAATTTGTTTCATAAATTATAGTCTTTTTACAATAAATACATTATAAAGGAAAAACGGATAGATTACCATAACCCATCCGTTTTTTAAGAAGTTTTATATCTTATGACTTGAATGTTTTACCAACCCAAGGGCTTTTGTGGTATGAACTCCTATTGGGTACAGATTCATTTCCGTTCTCATTGTTATTCATTAATTCCTCATAACGACTTGTAATCGCTTGACGGCGAGACATATTCTCGTTCATTGGAGGTTGTTGTTGTATACTTGGGTCTGTCATTGGCTGTTGTTGCATGGGTTCTTGTTGCATTGTTGAGTCTGTGGAGGCTTGATTCGGGTCATCCATTTCCTCATCATTATTGACTTTATCAAGAATTTCTTGAACATCTTCCTGCGGAAGTCCCTCAATACATTGTTTAACAATCATCCCCGCAACATATTTGTTAAGGTCCGCATCGGGTTGCGGAAGCCCTTCATTGTACTTGCGTAGACTTTGGCTTAACTTACCTGTTAACTGTTGAATAAACTTCTTTGGGTCAGATTCTTCATTGGCTTCAACACCGGCATCAAAATCAGCACCAAATTGATTATCCATTGCATTATCCCCCATATCCCGGCCAGCGGGAGGCATCATATTAGGGTCAGTTCCTTCGGCATCCATACCTCCTCCGATCATAGGAGAAGCCCCTCCGTCTACCATTGGTTCAGGCATTGCAGGGGCCTCCGGAGCACCCGCACCGGGCACTCTCAATACCTTACGTTCACTTAGTTCGCTTTTTTTTTAAGCCTATCCATAACAGCGTCAGTAAGCATATCCACTACTTTCTCACTGAATGGATCGCCATTGTGACCGATTTGGGTTCCAAAAGGTTTCTCACCCTTTGCTGAATCATCATTCCAATCACGTCCCCATTTATCAATTTCAGTGTTAGCAGGTGTTTCAAAAGGAACCTTCTGATATGCAGGATGTTTACCAAACACATCAAGCGTTTGCTCATTCACCTTTGTGGCACCTTCGAATTCGTCGGTAATCATGGCCTTGTTATCATCGGTTGGGAGACCATCAGGACCCTGAACCGTTTTTTCATTCAAATCCTCTTTACCGGTCTTTTTGTCGAACGGAGCAGTATCACCAACCTTTGCAGTGTGCTGATCCATGCTATCACCACCCATGGCAATGGCTTCTTCATTTACTTCTTGATTGCTCTCTTCATTTGAAAGTTTGTCAGTATATGGAGCGGTATCACCAATTTTTGTACCTTTTTTAGTGTCCATGTAGTCCATAGCCTTATTCCACGCAAGAACTTGTTCTTCTGTAAGTTTAAGAATACGGCCTTCATTCATCTTCACACCCTTGTCATTTTTATGAGAAGCGCCCTTATCGGTAGCAACTGACTTACCCTCAGACTCAACTTCACCAACCTTCTTACTATAGGTGTCATCAGCGGTCTTGGGGTCAGTATGTTCGTTGCCTTTTATTTCCTCTTTATATTCACCCTTCTCTTTGTAAGTAGTGTCGGCCTTCTTAGGATCGGTGGTGGTTTCCTTCATATTGTTGACTTTCTCTGTTGAATCCGGTTTTTCCTGGAACGGATCACCGCCTTCATTGTTAACACTTCTTGGGTCTCCGAGTTGCAGGGCTTTCTCACTTTTGTCCTCGGACAGTATATAGTCAACATTGTTGCTGATCTGACGGAAGCGTTCTAATTCAGCACGCATTTCGCGGGTCTCATTAACTTGCCATTCAGATGCTTCGGTGGGTTTGAACTGTTCAGTAAGAACTGCCTTGTCTTTGCCAGCTGCTTCATTAATAGACTTCATCTTGAGGTCAAACTGTTTAGAAGCAATGGTGTAAGTAGGATATTCATACTGTTTCTTGTTCATAAAACCACCAATGTAATCATAGTCCTCGGCGAGAACTTCGGTATCCTTTTTAGGGGCTACCTTAATATAGAATTTGTTGCATTCTTTGACAATACCATAGGTTTTTCCGTCAGCGGCGGTCTGATGATATTCGACAATCGACTGACTGTTTTTCTTTGAACTCTCATTGATACCATACTTCATAAGTTGCTGCATCCTTTCGAGGTCATTACTGAAGTTGTTTGCCATATTGTAATATTACTTCTTATTTTCCTTTATTTTAATTATAAATATCACTTAATTTTGTTTTTACTTTAATATTATTGTATCGGCGGTTCCGTTCTTGTCCCTGAGCACCGGCAGGTCGTTCCGCAAGTCGATGCGGATGAATTTGTCCGCCTCCTCTGCGGATTTGCCTGTTCATTGCATAAATAGACGTTTTGCGGCATCGATTGATTTGCTTTCCTGACTTTCGCTAAGATAAGTCCCTCCTATATAACCCGGAGCGATTTTTTTCAATTGTTCTTCTCTTAGAATTATAGTTTTATGTTCATTAACAGATATATCAAAAAATCCTATCTTTTCCAAAAACGGTTCTATGTATTTCTCGTATACCATAGGATAGTTCTTCATCCGCTCACTCAAATGTTCAAATTGTTCGGGCATCCATCTAATATTCCCTTTTGATATTTCTGGTTCCTCAAGGTTTATTTCAAGTGTAAACCCCTTTCCGTGTTCATAGAAACATGTTTTAACCAATTTGCATTCAAATTCATCAAAACTTATAAAATCCGTGTATATATAGTCTACGGTTGACATTTGAAAGAGTTTCCTATTCAACAGAGTTCTCGGTATTTTAAATTCAAAACTGAATTCATATGCGTATTGCTTCTCAGATAAGTAAACTGCTTTAGGCCCACCTTCAGAACATACTCTTGGAGTGAAACCACCATTCTCAAGATTATATTCGAGTTTATCCGTCATTACACCATGATACAGTGTAATTGTTTCATTATCAATGGATTCTTGTATAAGTTTAAATTCATTTTCATTTACCGTCACCGTTTTAGGAATATATTTTTCTGCATTTTCTTCACAAGACCATGCCCATTCTTTTTTATTGATGTCCTCAACAGGAAGCCAAATGAATTTATCATTTTCTTCATCACCTTCACCCGGTACAAAATCCTTTGTATACTTCTCCTTTATGATGAGGCGGTAGTTATTACCCCATCTATGCCCATCCATGAATTTTATTTTGCTATGATAGTCTTTAAAATCCACACCTGACTCTTCTAAACATTCACGGATTGCTCCATCAACCATGTCTTCTCCCCTATGGAGATGTCCCATCGGTGGATTCCATTTGCCACCCTCTTCATCACCCTCTCTATTAGATCTTTTTGCACAAAGAATATACCATGTTCCGTTAGGCTTGTCAAGAGCATAAACATACAAAGCGGCTGCGTTTTTATTATCTTTACCGGTTACTGCCTCATCAAGTTCATGCAAAAAACCAAGTTCCTTGCCAACCTCAATTTTGTCATAACGCCTTTTCCCATCATCAGATGGTTGATCAATAATTAACTCAACCCAATTTCTCATCTTTTTCAAATGATTTTTCATACTTTTTTTCGGCACACTCCATGAATCAATCCAAATATCATCATCAAGCAGATCCAGACAATCAAACAGCAGTTTTTTAACGTCAATGTTTTCTTTCTTTTTTAACGTATGCTCACTCCATTCTGCGGCAGACCATATAAGGTATATTATTTTATTTAGAAGATGGAATATATCCATAAGTCCTGATGCTCTGTCTGACGTTGTATATGTTTCGGCCTTTTCTTCGGTTTTACCATTTGAGTCGCTTGATGAAATATATACGGTTTCTTTTTTTGATTTCGGACTCTTTTTTAATACTGATTTATATAGTTTGTTGAGTTCCTTAACTAAAGGAGTTATATTTTCATCAGCCAATTCATGCAAATCATCAAGGACATAATCATTCTGCAATGGAAGATACCCCCAGTATCCTTCGTTTAGTGACATGCTGCGGTCATAGTTGTAATTAACAATATCCCAAATTTTTTTGATGTAACCTTCAGCGCGTAAAATTTTCCATATGATATTGCCGCTTGACATTTCCTTCGCTTTGCTCTTAAGTCCTTCTTTACGCATTCCCTTGAGTTTATTGAAAATAGAAACCATTTTATTGGACAATGTCTCGATTTTTTTTGCGTCTCTCTCTTTTTTTATTCGCCTGTCAAGGTCATCAATCTTCTCTATATATGTTTCTGCTGTACTTTCAACGTATTCTTTATTCAATTTTGCATCCGATAAATCTTTCGGCTCAGACACCCAGTCATTTTTTTCAAGAGAATAAACCCCACTTGCTACAGCCGGAGCGTTTTTATCCTCAACAGACAATTCCACATTGAAGCCGTATATTTTCAATCCATCATGTGAACCATTCCATTCTTCCTTTTTTGCATCAAAATAACTTTTGACAAAGTCAGTCTTTTTATATACTTTACTATAATCCATTATAATATGGATGTCCACGTCGGAGAATTTAGTCCAATTGTAATTGGCAATCGACCCGGTTAAAACAATATCATCTGGTTTCACCCAACGTATGTTTAATGTTTTTACGAAATCGTCGGCTATATCTAAAAGCCGCATACGGACTTTTGAATTCAATTTATTATTAACCCAAAATTTTGGGTTAAGTTCATCTTTTGGCTCGAATGGTTCAACAGAAACCTCTTCTTGGAGTTCATTGTTTTCCATGTTTATAGTGAAATTTTCGTTTAAATTATCCATTTTCCTATATCCCTGAAATCCCTTCATTGGTATCGGGTTATTCAAATAATGAAATTCACCACTTCTCGAAACATAGATTCCATCGCTCCATTCTTTACCGGTTGTTGAGCAATTGAATCCATCATGTTTGCCAATACTGGTGATTTTCATCCATCCTTTTACAAACCCGTCGTGACATATATAGCATCTGTCGCCGGGATGTACATCTTTTGGAAGTGTGGGTAAACGGAAATTCATTTCTTCCTTTCCGTCTTTTACTTTCTCTAATTCCTTTTCGTAATCCGACCACTTTACAGACTTCGGTAGTGTTATACAAATATTTGCCATTGAGGTTCTTTTACTATAAATATAAACTTTTATAATTGAAAAAACCACACTACGCGAAGGGGGTGGCGAATCATCTGTGCAACTTCCCCGCACTCGGTGTGTGGTCTTTGTTATATTAAATATGTCGCTAATTTCAGACTTATGGCAAAAGTTGGAAAAAAAGTAGTATATTTGTTCAAAAGTTGAAAAAATGAATACACCAATTCGATATTTCGGCGGAAAAAATGGGATGGCAAACCAAATAATTGAAGAATTTCCGGAGAAGGGGAGTTATGATACCTACATTGAACCGTTTGGTGGTTCGTTTGGTGTCGGTTTCCGTATTCCTGATGAACTAATTGCCCCGATTGAGATATATAACGACCTCGAAATGAACGTTTACTCGTTATTCAAGGTATTATCTGATGAAGAAAAATTCAGGCAATTTAAAACATTATGCGATTGTTCATATTATAACGAACAATTCCGTGCGGAGTACAGGGAGGAATTGAAAAACAATAAAAACATCCCTGATGTAAACCGCGCATTCATGTTCTTCTATGTAAACAGAACCTCGCATAACGGCATAGGTGGGTTCTCCATGCAGAAGGTTATACGCAGGAACATGGCAAAGAATGTTTCTGATTTCCTATCAGCAATCGACGGGCTTTACGAAGCACATCAAAGGTTAAGCCATGTTACCATACTTAACAGGGATGGTATTCAACTTATGAAGGATAACAGCATGGAGAATGTATTCATCTATGCAGATCCGCCATATGTACAGTCAACGAGGGGAAATACGAGATACAGCATTGATATGGACGATGAAATTCAACAGAAGTTCCTATCAGCCTGTATTGACAGCAAGGCAAAGATACTTATTAGCGGTTACGACTGCGAGGAATACAATATACTATTGGATAATGGTTTTACAAGAACATCGTTTGAAACCAATAATAGAACCGAATCTTTATGGCGAAACTATTAAGAAACAATATTTTATACAATAGTTTGCACGAAATAATTGAATGAATATAATAACCAAAATAATATATAATAAGATGGAAATGAATGTTTTACATTACGATTCAGTAATTGAGAGTACAGACAAATACAACGGTAAACAGGTTGGTGATTTGATTGACAAAGGCGTAATATTCCAAATGATTAAAAAAGGATACATGTTTGATGATGAGGTGCTGAAATTAAGCCATATCACAAAAACTGTACGCGATCATCGTGTTGAACTCATTGTTGTTGACCATGAAAAAGATACAAAGAAGTATAAAAAAGATACGGCAACACTCAAGGAAATCATCAAGGAAATTGATACGCTTGAATATGATGATTATGTTGAAAAACCTGACTTGAATAACGACGACAACGACGAAATGGATTATGTACCAGAAGTCTAAAAAAACAATCATTGGATTCTGTGGCCGGCTGAATAGTGGCAAATCCATACTATCGAAGGCGATGGTGGATAATTATGGGGCTGAAATTGTAACGGTTGCAAGTGCATTGAAACAACTTATCTGTGATATGCGCCCTTATCATTTCCCTGATATTGACGAATTAAACAGAAAAAAACGTGCGGGGTTCTATCTATCCGACACCATTACAGATGATGATATTCACTTCATATCGCAAGAAACAAATGTCCCCTATGGTTTCGTCCATGAAAAATGTATTGAAAAAGATGGGTGGGGTAGTGTGCGCGATATAATGCAATTTATCGGTACTGAAATTATCAGGAAATACAACCCAAATTGGCATGTCGAAAAATTAAAAGACAATATTCAAAAAAGTTCCGCAGACTATATCTGTGTGGATGATGTACGATTTCCAAATGAACGTAAAGCCGTTGAATTGCTTGGAGGTGAATGTTTCTTTATCATTAGGCCACAAAGCGAAGTCATTTCAAACCATTCATCGGAAACATCTATCAGATGGCAAGATTTCGACCCGTCACATATCATTATTAACGAAGTACCCGAAGAAATAATGAAGGATTGTTTTATTGAACTGTTTACCGGACCGTTCCGTTCAAGTTCTGATTGTCCGATATTACTATCCGGTAATGAATACTACACAAAGTACAATGATAAGTTTGGCATTGAACATGATGAATTGGTTGATGAGGTGGTTGAACAGAATAAAGATACTGAACTATTCAGGAAACACGGGGTTATAACATACTATACCACTGATTTCACCAAACGGGTAAAATTTACGCAACGCGTGCTTGGAAGTAGTAGGGGTGTTGATTATTGCAGAAACAAATTTATCTTTTACAACCCTTTAATCTACGAGAATTTGAAGTTCTACTTGGAATAGAAAAAGGCGTCTACTCGGCGCCTTCTTTTATTGTGTTTACTGATAATATACCTTCTTTTGAAATTTTACCTTTTATCCAATCATCTACAATTTGATGGTAGAATTTCTTACGGTCATTATCATCCTTGATTTTCTTTTGAAAAACACTATCTATTTTACTTACCAATACCTCAACACTAATCGTCTGTAATGGTTCACCATCCATACTTAACATTTGAATTGCATATGGTTGGACAACTTCACCGTCGGCATTAATGTCATCATATTTCACCGGCCTGAAGTGTTTTTTAAGATATTTTACTATTGACTTAACTAGTTCGTTGTTTACAATAAGGGCTTCTTGGAGCGCCGTTTCGTAAACTTTACGGTACTGTTCCTCTGTCAAATATATTGTCTTTTTCTCCATGTTCTAATTTTCTCTATAAATATCTTCGTAGGTAAATGTATACCCCTTCTTTACATTGTTATCCAACAGGAAATCCGTTAGTTTATCCTCAAGTTGACGTTGGATTTCACGAAGTATCGGGCGTGCTCCATACTCCGATTCCTTTTTAACTTCCTCGAATATGCTTTCAACGAGTTTACCATTCTTAATCGAATCATCGAAGGCATACCCCATTCGCTTAACTCGTTTTTCAACTTTATCAATTTCGATTCTGATAATATCATGTAAATTATCGTCAGTCAGTTTGTTAAAAAACACAATTTCATCGATACGGTTAATGAATTCCGGTGGCATTTTTTTCTTAATTACCTTCATAATGACTTCTGTGTTTTTTATTTCTTCCTTCCTATCACCAAAGCCGATCGGTGGTTTTTGTTCGCTTGCTTCTCTCGTTCCGATGTTTGAGGTCATAATGATGATAACATTCCTAAAATCGACCGTAACACCTTTATTGTCTGTAAGTCTACCTTCATCAAACACTTGAAGGAACATGTTGAATATTTCCTCATTGGCTTTCTCTATTTCATCCAAGAGAAGCACACAGTGGTTATTCTTCTTAATAGCCTCCGTAAGTAACCCACCTTCTTCATACCCCACATAACCATTGGCTGCGCCGATAAGTTTATTTGCACTTATTTTATCCGCATACTCGGACATATCAAGGCGTACCATACTTTTTTCATCACCGAATACTTCTTCTGACAACTTCTTCGCCAAATAAGTTTTACCACAACCCGAAGTACCTGTAAATAAGAAGGTTACGGGACTATCAGGATTACCCAATCCCACCCTTTGCCTTCTGACTGCGCGACATACCATTTCAACTGCTTCATCCTGACCAATAACCTTTGACTTAATGATTGTATCTATATTTTTCAGCCTATCGCGTTCAGTTGTACCTACACTTCCGACTGATATGTTTGTTTTTTCTGAAACCGTTTTATACAATGATTCAATCGTCACGGGTATTGTTTTTCTGTTCAGGTTGGATTCTTTTTCATGCTTGTTTATTTCGCTTTGTTTTTCAATTTGTTTCCTACACAATTCATCGTATACGTCGTATGAACTATTCGTTCCTTTAAATTCATCTATTTGGCCGTTGATTTCCTCAAGTTCGGATCTGAGCTGCTCAAGTTTTTTATCCTTTCCATGTTTGATTAGTTCATTTGCCGCTGAACCATCCAAAACATCCGTTACTGTGTAGATATTGCTTCCACCAAGAAAACGCTCAGACAATTCAATGGCTTTGTCTATCACTTCAGCAGTGTATTTTACATTATGGAATTTTTCGTATTTTTGTGAAACTTTAGTGATAATTTTAACAAGTTCATCACCCTTCTTATCCTCCAGTGTAATTTTCTCGAATCTACGCGACAATGATTTGTTTCCGTTAATGTATTTGGAATACCCATCATGCGTTGTCGTAGCAATGAACATGATGTTCTTGTTGTTTAATATATCTTCAAGCAGGACATCGGTTGACACCTCACTGAATTTGCTATTTGGCGATAATATCGATTGAATATCATCAAGGAAAAATATGTAGCGTCCGCTTTTTTCTGCGGCTTCGATTATACCTTGGTACTTCGACTCAAATCCACCACGAAACCCGGTTCCGGATAAGAGTGACATGAAATCCATACGCATCAATCGTTTATTCACAAAATATTTCGGAACATTACCCTCGCTTATTAAGTTTGCAATGTGTTGAACAGTACACGTCTTTCCGCTACCGGAATCGCCCACAAGAATAACATTATTTCTGTCTCTTTTAAGGAGCGCCGTAAAAATTTTGTTTATAACTTCATCATTCCCAATTGCTTCATCAAGTTTTCCCTCGTCAGCCATTTTACTTATATTGATAAGGTTTTTCTCGACTTCAGTATTGTCGTAGTTCTGCTTTTGTGCAGGTGATTTCTTCTTCGGTTCCTCAAGTTCTTTCTTTATACGTTTTGTTTTTTTTGGTTTTTCTATATTTATGACCTCCTCAACCTGTGGCTTATTTTCCCTCAATTCAGACGAAGTTACACCGAATTTATTGAAAAATTTGGCGGTATCTTTGTCGTTGTTTATCATTGAAATGAGGAAATTGCACGAATCTATAATTTCATCACCACATTCTGTGAGGCATGTGTCATAAATGCTATCATATTTCGGATCGGAGAGACTTCCGTTGTTTCCGCACCACGACAACTCACTGTGGCACGCATCCTCAATTGCCTCGATATTTTCACTTATCAATATCTTCTCCAATGCTTTGTATGCTGTGCATGTTTTATTGCATATTATAGAGTATATATAATATCGTGTGTTGATAACGGATGTGGGAAAACGTCCGATAAGTTCCTTTTTTATATAATTGAATACGGCCTTCGCTTCATTCGTAAACGTATATTTATCAGCCATGTTTTTCTCGAATTCTTTATATCATAATATAATAATAGGAATGGTAAAAATCAAATCAAAAATAGTATATTTACATTGAAAATATTATATAACATGGTAACATATAACAAATACGTAAACAAAGTGGACCATACATGGTATGACAGCAGTAACCTTGTCTATACAGCCTGTTATGACAACGAAGGTGATAAGAAAGTGCTGAAGGTGGTCTTTAAAGGGGGCAGGACTTATATCTACAAAGATGTGTCCGCAAATGACTATCTTATGTTCTCCAAAGGAGCGGAATCAAATGGTGAACAATTCAACCGCCATATTGTTAAAAACTACAAAGGTGTAAGGCTTACCGACACAAACCTTGACAAACTCGAGGAATTGAAAAAATCCTTTATGGATGAGAATAAGGAGATAGAAGAAGCCCTTACTAATCTATCCTATCATATGGAGATTAATGAAAAAACCGGTGAATTCAGACTTAAACTGAACGATAAAACAATATATGAAGGTATTGAAGGAAAGGTTTCTATTGTAAACCTGTTCAGTTCTATGCACCTCCTTTATTCAGTATCAGAACTGAACGAACCACTTGGAACAGCAGATGATTTCGAAAAGGAGGAATTGGTATGACGGAAGAAGAAACGCAAAAGGAACTCGAGGATTTGGTATATAAGGAATACGACAAATCCCAATGCGTATTAGGTCCAAATTCAAGAATGATGTGTTGTTTTTGTAGTCATACATGTCCGGCGAGATATAAAGACTTTATTAAAGAAGGTGTAAAAATGACGATTATAACAGATAAAGGATTGGTAGACGTTAATTGACATGAATGCATTAGAAGAACTATACCTTAAGGCAAAAGATGCCTATTACAATGATCAGCCTATCATGACTGACAGTGAATTCGACGAACTTGAACAGAAACTAAAATCCGAGGGTTCAAATGTTACCACCATTGTTGGTAGTTGGGACAGGAAGGCAAAAATCAAGCATCCATCCCCGATGCGTTCCCTTGAAAAAATACAGGCTGATAAAACAACCGGTGAAGCACCTGTAGCCGAATTCAAGAAATGGATGTTTGATGCAATGGATAAATGTGGAGAATACGCCATATCCGTTGAAGTAGGACAGAAACTTGATGGTAATGCAATTAATCTTGTCTACGAAAACGGATTGCTTATACATGCATTATCCCGTGGAGACGGAGAATATGGAAGGGATTACCTGTCTAAAATTGATTTAAAACAAATCCCGCAACACATACCAATTACTAATAACATCGTCGAAATACGTTGCGAGGCTGTTATTGCAAAGGATACGTTCGCGAAAAAATACGCAGATAAATTCAGTAACGAACGCAATTATGTGGCCGGTGTACTCAATTCGGATGATTATACAACAGAACAACGTTCTGAAATCGACCTCGTACCGGTTGAGTATCACCAAGTTGTTGAAGGCGGCGTTATTTATCATAACATCATAGAAATTGAGGATTGGGGATTTAAACACTACAACGAACTATTTCAAACATATATCAGATTTGCACACTGCGAAAATGGTTTTGAACATCTTTTTAAGACTTTGTTCTCCCAATATGAAGATTTCAAATATGAGGAAAGTAAATACCGTGTTGACGGAATGGTATTCAAACTTGCCGCTGATTACAGGGATGCGCTTGGTGAGGTGGCACATCATCCACTTTGGGCTATTGCTGTTAAATTCAAACCGGAAGATTGTGTAACCGAAGTGGTTGGCTTTGAAATGAATATGGGTAAGACAGGTACATTTACACCCGTTGCACTACTTAAACCGGTTGATCTCGATGGCTCAACTGTATCAAAGGCAAGTGCATATAACTACTCATTTATTCAAGATAATAGTCTCAATATAGGTTCAATAGTCTCACTTGTCAAATCAGGTGATATTATCCCGCAAATTGTCAACGTTGTTGCACCAAGCGATGAACCATATGATATCATTGGCAATTTTAAATGCCCGTATTGCGGAAGCAATTTGGCAGTTATAAACGGTAAACACATACAATGCCCAAACGATGATTGTTTCGGTAAACGCTTACAGAAATTCATTAACGGATTGTCAGCATTAAAACTTTATGGACTTGGTCCGTCTATGATGGAGGAACTATATGGTTGTCTTGAATACGAAACCTATTCATACCTGACAACCCCAATTTCTCAAATAAGTCAGGATTTGTCAGCAAACGACTTAACGTCTAAGGTTTGGGACAATTTCCTCGAAGAACTGTCAAAAATAAAAGAAGTAAGTATTGAACAAATTATTGCGCTCTGTTCTTACGATGGAATATCCAATGAAGGTAAGACTATCAAGGAAATCAGTAAAAAGTTGTCCGGTTGCACTTATGATTTTACCGGTCTTGAAAAAGCGGTTGTTGCTGGTTGGGATAAAGGTGACGAAAAATTCAACCACATCATGGAAATTGTAAAAGCAGTTGAAGAGAACGGTATTAAAGTAATCTTTCATGAGGAACAAACATGTAAATTACTGAAACTCACACTAACAGGTTCGCCTAAACAATTTGGTTATGCGACAAAGGCTGAATACATTGACGAACTGAAAGACAAAGGGTTTGCAATTGAAGAAGTTTCAGTCAAAGCCTGTGATTACCTTATTACAGACGACCTCAATAGCAACAGTTCTAAAATGCAAAATGCTAAAAAACTTGGTAAAACAATAAAAACATACGGAGAAGAATTATGCTAAATTTTATTATACTCTATTTCTCCAACCTCGTGTTGGACTATCCGCTTCAAGGTTCATTCCTTGCTGAATGGAAACAGAAAAACAATTACATCCTGTTCGTTCACTGTGCAATTTGGGCACTCGGATTGTCAATTGTCTTACTACCACTTGGATTGTTTGCGTGGTGGAAGGTTATTATGTTGCTCGTAGGTCATTTCATAATTGATTACTGGAAATGCAGACGTCTTTACAAAAAATGGCCTTTAACCAATAAAAGCATCACATCCATCGAATATGACGGATCAGCCAAAAAGATAACGGAAGAAAAACAACCACTTATTAGCGATATAAATTCATTATATATTGATCAAGCACTACATGTCATTCAAATTTTATTCTGTTTAATTTAAAACATGTCCATTTTCCATAAAATTCTAAAACTACTTAATATACACCCAGATACAAATCAAAGATGGATATTATCGAGTTATTGTGTTAGTTATATACTAATGGCTTTCATAAGCCCCATGCTAACACAAACTATATATTCATCTTTACCAACCAGATGGTTTTCCTTTTCTGCATTGGTCGGTTCCATAAGTGGACTTTTGGTTGGAGTTATTTGGCGGGGAAATGTTAGAAAAAATATCATTAAACATTTTATGGTGTTTTGCATATCTGAGAGTTCCATTGGCTTTATCCTTGGCATGTATATGTCTTTTTTTAATCAAAATATGTGGATATATGCCATCACCGCCCTAATATACACCAATTTAATTTGCATTATGGTTAGTAAATGCATCATGGCATTCAAAAGTGTTTTATGGAACAACAGAGAAAGGGAAATATACGATAACAATTTATCAAATGTCTGCTATATAACAATGATTATTGGATATTTATGTGGTCTTATTTATGTTCCTTCATTAAAACTTTCCCTTTTTCTCTTTGGCCTGTCATGTATATTTGATGATCTTGGTTGGATAATTGTATATGTAAAAAACAAAGAAAGTCTTAAAAAAATCGATTAACTATGTCAAAAAAACTAGATTTCGGTTTTACACCGTCCAAATATCAAGAGACATTTTTTGACTTTGTACAGCATGGTACGGGAAATGCCGTAGTGAAGGCAAAAGCCGGATCGGGTAAAACGGCAACAATGGTTGCTGCAATGAAACTTATCCCCAAATCAAGACACTGCTTAATGATAGCGTTTAATAAATCTATTGTCGAAGAATTAACGGAAAAACTATCCGGTTATCAAAATTGTGAAGTAAAAACCGTGCATAGTTTAGGGTTTGATATGATCAGGCGTAATTTTGAAACCACCCCTCAAGTGGATGAATATAAATACAGAAACTTCTTGAAAAACAATATTTGTGAACTATCACAGCTGGAATGCGAAGGCCTTGAGAGAAACATCCTTGAGGAATATATTGAAAACGTTTGCCAATTGATTAATTTCTCTCGATCGAATCTTTGTCAAAAGGTATCCGAAATACAATTTATTGCCGAAAAATATGATATACCATATCATCACGATGAATGTGAAGTGACTCTGAAATGTTTGAAGTGGGGCAAGAAAAATTTGGAGAGTATTGACTATGGTGACATGGTTTGGCTACCATATGAATTAGGTCTTTCCCCAAAAGGCTTGCAGTATGATTGGGTATTCTTTGACGAGGCTCAGGATGCCTCAAAAGCATACGTGGATTTATTTCTTCGCACGTTTAAAAGAGGAACTCGCTTTACCGCTGTCGGTGATGATTTTCAACGAATCAATCTTTTTGCCGGAAGTTCATCAGATGCATTTGACTATCTAATGGGCTACCCAAACACACATGTTTTCGAATTACCTATCTGTTACCGATGTGATAAAAAAATCATTGAACTTTCGCGAACACTTGTACCTGACATACAATACAGGGAAAATGCTCCCGATGGGATTATACTCGAAGACTGTCACCTTGATGAGGTCAAAGATGGAGACATGGTTCTATGTCGTTCAAAAGCACCTTTATTAAGATTATATACAAGACTAATAAAAAAAGGCGTAAACTGTTACATAAAAGGAAAAGACATCGGAACAAACCTCATTCAACTTATTGAAACAGAAGAAACTAATGTTATTGGCCGTGAAATGATTACGGATGGTCTATTTATACGTCTTTATGCTCGTCTCATTGACATTCGTAATAATATGATGGCAAGGCATAATCTTGATATATGGGATGCTTCTTTGTCAAATCCGGTTATGGAGTTATATGATATGATTAATGTTATCATAACTCTATCTGAAGGTTGCAAAACAACCGGCGAAATCATTTCAAAGATAGAAGAGATATTCCAAGATGAAGGAAAGGGTGTATGTCTTTCAACCATCCATAAAGCAAAGGGTCTTGAGTCTGATAATGTTTTCATTATATGTAGAAGTACCATGCCACCTAAACGAACAAAGAAGGATTGGGAAAAATTACAGGAGGAGAATTTAATTTATGTTGCATACACCAGGGCTAAACACAAACTCGGATTTATTTCTGAAATTGAAGTTCCGCCGGCCGGTTCATCCCTTAATGATGATGATATTGTAAATGATATTGCATTCATTGAAAAGCAGGTGTGCAGGGTACTTGGAATACCATTGACAGAAGATAACTCTTCCGCGAATTTTGCGAAATTCAGGCTCAAAGCCGCAACGGAAATTGAGGATAGACATGCCAACGACAATGTGGTCTATATAAATAAAAACGAGGCTCCTGAAGAAGAAACCTCGCTTGATGAGTTATTAGCGTCTTTGGATTAGTTAATTTTCACATATACTTTTGGGGTAAGAGACTCATTTGTACTTGCGTCAATAAGTTCCATGAAACCCGTGGTCACTTCAGTACCATTAACGTAAAATACGCGGTCAGTCCAACCGGCCACACTGTTTTCGACAACCTTAATGTAGGTTTTATTATCATCGGCAAAAAGTACTTTAGCCTTACCGGTTCCATAGACGGTCGTTTGATCTTCTGCATACGATGTAAAATCATAGGTTTTGTTAACCATAACCATACCCTCTTTACTACCGTAAACAATTTCACCCGGTTCCATACCGATTACTGAAGCGACCTGCGGAACGGTAGCCTTGTCAACGTTGGTGAAGAAACTCTCAGCCATGCTACCGGTGAAAACACCGTTAGAAACTTCGTTATAAGTAGCATCTTTCTGTGTCGGAATAGTATCTACCCCAATCATTTTATCGGGATTCTCTTCGTAATTATCCCATGCAAAAATTTGATTATTAATCATAATATTTCTTTATTTTCTTTTTGTTATTCTTATTATATAAATATTGGTTCAAATAACTTTTCCTCCAAAGACTATTTATAAACAAAATAACATTAAAAAAAAAAGGATATATATGAAACAAAGCTATACACTCAATGAAAGTGAGCTTCGTAACCTGATAAACGAATGTGTTCAAGAAGTTCTTAACGAGGAAGAAAATGAGGGTCTTGGTAAAAATATGCGTGCCGCATGGTCAGCATTCAAAGGCAATCAAACCAAAGGAGCCGAGGGCAATGCCTTCCAAAAATCAACACAAACCATCAGCAACAAGTTTAACGCCGCAAAAGAAAATTTCCGCAATCAGAATCAATATGACAAAATCGGCAAAATCAGACAAGAATTGCAAGAGTTGGTTTCAAACGGCAGCATTAATGGGGATATTACAGTTAATGAGCTGCTCTCCAATTTCGGAGGTCTTTCCGGAATGCGCAGAGACATAACGAACACCATGAAACAGAACGGCGGTCAGCGCATCAAATAGTTTTTGAGACCATATAATAGAAAAAATTTAACATGGCCGATCCTTCGACCATGTTATTTTTTCTCCATGCCAAAACATCCTCACACGCTCATTATGCATAATGTTGATGCGCAACATGTTTATTGTAAAGAAGAGGCCGTGCTGAAAACACGGACAGAATCCAAGTCTGGTAAAAACATAGAAGTGTATGAGTTCATGCAATAAGACTTGACGTATGGAACATTCATCCCAATCAACCCTTGAATTGAATGTGATGGTCGCTGCTTTGGTGCCGTTTCTTCTATTCCTATATTCAATGGCAGCAACAGCCGGAATATAATCACATGGATCCGCCGAGTCTTCAAACTTGCATTCACCCAGTTTATTTCCGAAATATCTGGCATTGAACTCATTGTAAAGGCCAACTATATCAAAAGTCTTTTTTATTTTTTTAATGTTCCACATAGTTCCGCATTTTCCACAACAAGACTAAGATAACGATTTTATGCATTTGCAAGTGTTACCGGAATAATAATTATTGTTAAAAAGCATAAAGAAATATGGACAAAGAAATTTTAACCAACGAACTCATTGAAAAATCAATTGAGGAAATTATGGCTCGTAAGGGCTACGCCTATTTCAAAAAAGGCAATTACAATCTAAACCTGATCGGTATACGCTCTGACCAAGGAAACAAGGTGACTAACAAATTCGACGATTTCCTCCTTGTACTATATTACATAGATGGTGTACTTCAGAAGAAAATTTACAACATCACCACGGAGCCCGGTTTATATTATATGAAAAACAAACTAGGCAATCCAAAGGGAACTGCCATTCTCGTACCTAATCAGTATCGCGCCACTTGGATGATTGCAAAACACAACGGGAAATACGATGCACTTTGCCAACGTAAACCGGTTTCAGTATACAGGGATGGAAATAAAGATATGATATATGACCTTGAACCAAAAAATATCGATACCGGATTATTCGGAATTAATATCCACCGTTCAAACCCATATTCCACAACGGCAAATATCAATGACTATTCAGCGGGTTGCCAGGTATTTGCCTCACCAAAGGATTTCAAAGAATTCATGGGACTTTGCGAAAAACAACGCACATTATATGGTAATACTTTTACATACACACTCTTGGATGAAAAAGATTTGAATATTTAAAAACACCTCCATATCCACTAAGATAACGTACCTACATGCAAGGTACGTTTTTTATTGCATATTTCGAATACAAAATAGTATATTTGTAAAAAATAAGGATTAATCTTATGAAAGTTATATCATAGAAGTTTTTAATGCAAAATTAAAAGAAAGATGGAGCAAAACGAATTAGAGCAACACATAAGGGAATTTGCGTTAGAACACAATATACCTTATGAACAATGCAGACCAATCCCCAAGTCTGAACTGAAAAACGGAATAACCTACCAAGGCACCTGTAGAAACGCCAGTAAAGCCATTTGGGATGTCGACGCATTCATATACACACGATACAAGTTCGGAACAACGTATTTGGAAACAATAAACCATTACGAAGATGATGATGACTACGATGTTTTCGTACCGATAGAAATAATAAAAGACAATAAAAAAGAATAAAAGCATGTATCACGATAGAGAATTGAAAAAAAGAAAAAGAATCGGAAATGTCGCCGCCTCACCAATGAATGGTGATGATAGATATGTTTACGAAATCCTATTCTACTACCCTAATCCATACTATGGTCATGAAAAGGATTATATTAAAGTGGAAGGCATGGACTATTACCATTACCCAGATAACCCATACTGCCGAATACATTCCGGCTGTTTCAAAAATCCGGAAAGTTGCTACGTCCTCGCATTCATAACAAATGCGGAAGAGCCTGATGTGGTATCAGTCGGTCTACGCCCTTGGGAATTGTCGGGAAGCGACGACATTGCATTCAGAGAAATTCTTAAATATTGTTTCGAGTACGAATACGAAAACAACGACGAGGAATAAACTACATCAATTTTTAAGAAATTTTATAAATCCGGTTCGCTGTTTAAAGCGAACCTTTATTATCTTTGCATTGTTGAAAAATGCATGTAATTAATCTAAATAGAACTGAAACAACGTACAGGAACGAAGCGTTGGAAACATGGATGCGAACCATCCGTGATTATAAAGTATTGTCTGTATCTGAGGAAGAAAAACTAATAAAGAAAATCAAAGACGGCGACAGCGAATCAATCAACACCCTAATAAAATCCAACCAACGCTTCCTGCTATCCGCCGCTCGTACCTACTCAAGATACGCGGATGAAATACTTAATCTTATCTCAGAAGGGAACCTTGCATTACTACATGCCATAAAAAACTATGATCCAAAGTATGGTATCAAATTCTTATCCTACGCCGCATGGTGGATCAGGCGTTATATGTCCGATTACTACGAGAAAAACACCCTTGTAAAGCATCGTATCAATCCTACCGTGGATTCGTTCATCAAAAGCACAAAGGAAGAATTCAGGAAAGAAAACGGCTTCGAGATACCCGACTATATACTTAATGAACTAGCTACCGACGAATTCGACAGGGATTTCAAACAGAGAGGGAGTTACTTTAAAAGAGTAAACGTGTATTTCGATGATGACATTAAACCGGATGACTATGACTGTGATTCGATTATCGAACGCCTTACTTGCGTTGAGAACGAGGCAATATCCACCTTCAATAATGAAGACATTGTAACCATCGCCACAACATTGGTTGACAACGTTTGCCAAAACCAGATGGAACGCGACGTTATCATATATGGATATGGATTGTTCGATAGCCCACAACTCTCAGATTTCGAAATCGGATTAAAATACGATATATCCGAAATACAGGTAGCATACCTCAGAAAGAAAATCATAAATCATATGATATTATATGCCAACGGCAAAAAGTTAAGATTAAATAAATCAAAATTCCAAGAAAAAGATGCTGAACAAAGGAAAACTCGTGGACGCAGCACTAGAAATCGCGTACACAAATCCCGCACACACAATCCTCGTAAAAACGTACAATAAAAATGGTGATAAGGACGTCTATGCCTCCGACTACTTTATAAGAGAAGCCGGCGACATCATCACTCCTGACATTTGGAAAGTTAAGATGGAAATCATTTCTGACGTAGTGGAAGGTAAATGGAAAGTAACGGGCTCCCAATCGTTCGAGTCTACCACCACACTATAGGATATACAAGCACTCCAACCACAGAATAACCTATCCTGTAATACCACTTCTGCGGATAATCAAGATCTACATCCTGTGTACGTTCACGCTGGTATCCTATCTTATATAGAAAATTATGTGTCGCCCACTCAAGGCACATTCCACATATACAACGGGCTTTGAAAAGAAACGCTCCGGGATTTTGGAATTTTATATCACTCAATATGATTCTGAAATCTTTACCAGGATATTTGTAGGAGTCAAATATATGTAAATTCCCTACACTTAAATCATAACGGACTATATTGGCCATTTCAATGTTTTTTTCTATACTAATAAATATCCGCAAAACCTTTGCTAAAAAAGAAAGAAAAATAGTATATTTCCACTATGGAACAAGGAAAATACAAAATCATCGAAGGAGACTGCATAGATTCCATGCAGAAACTTATTAAAGACGGAGTAAAAGTAAACCTGACAGTTACAAGCCCACCCTATGACTCGTTGCGCAGTTACCAAAATACCCTCGTTTGGAATTTCAACAAATTCAAAGAAGTGGCCGACCTTCTATATCAAATAACAGAAGACGGTGGCATCGTCGTATGGGTTGTATCCGATCAGACAAGGAACGGAAACAAATCCCTCACCTCTTTCAGACAGGCCCTCTATTTCCAAGAAATAGGTTTCAACTTCTACGACAATATCATATACGAGAAAAACAGTTCGTCATTCCCGCAGTCAAAAACCTCACTAAGATACTCGGATGTATACGAATACTGCTTTATCCTGACCAAAGGCAAAATCCGTAAGGATATACACCTCCTCTGCGACAAGCCAAACAAATGGGCCGGCCACACCAATTGGGGCAAACTCAATTCATACAACAAGGATGGAATGGTCAACGCCAAGAAGGATTTCATTAACCCCGTACCTGAATTCTCCAAACGCAACAACATTTGGAAATACGCTACCGCAGTGGAAAAGGACAAGAACAGCCATCCCGCCAAAATGCCAGAAAAACTCGCAATAGACCACGTACTATCATGGTCGAATGAAGGAGATATGGTATTCGACCCGTTTATGGGCTCCGGTACAACAGGAAAAGCGGCGATGTCAAACAATAGGAATTTCATCGGAATAGAAATAGTACCTGAATACGTACAGATAAGTCAAGACAGATTTAACAAATATAATTATGAAACATTTTGAATCCCTCCTCAACGGAAACAACCCAATTGTTACCCTGTCATACAATCACGCCAATGGCGGATTCGATCTCGGAAACCATATACAACTCTACACCAATTATCAAAACGACAATTTCGAGGATGATTTTCCGGGTTTCCTATTCAATATCGATGATTATCACTTCAAAACATTCGATATAATCAGAACCCTATTTCCGGACGTAAAAGAACTCGTCATGGCTTGCCCGATGTTCTGGACAGAGAATCTCCATTATATCAAAAAAGAAACCGAAGCCGAGGGTTATAAAACCTTCTATTGCGCCGACGGAGAATACTCCGAATACGTCAGGGAGGACGATTTTACCTACCTGTTCAGAACAAACATAGACCCACATAAACTTAATCTCTCCAAAATTATGGATTATACTGTATTGGTGGATGATTCAGACGATGATTACGATCTCTCCGATCGTTATGACGAGGATATGCACCCACGTTTCGCCTCACAGAAGAAATACTATAATCTCCCCAAGGAAGAATACAAGGAACGTAAAGAAGAATTCAAACAATATAGATTGAATAAAGAATCTATCAGGAATTTCGATTTCTATTATATGGATATGCTCCAAAAACCATATTGTGTAGGCTATGATGAAGAAACAGGTATATGGATAGATGACGAAGACACAGACGATACGCCACAACTGACAGGCCTACACATTAACGACGTAATCTATCTATCCAATCAAAAACTCACCAAGGAAGAACCGCCGTCACCATATAAGAAATATAAAATATCCAATAACATCCTCGGAACTTTTTGTGAGGAACAATAAATAAAAAGCGGGTTATTGATTCCCGCTTTTTTCGTTTAGATTAAACCCTTTTTCCCCCTTGTCGTTTATCGGTACATTAATCGGTTTCTGATACCCACCGTGACCTTCGGCCATCTTGCCAAACGTGATGGGAATAATGTGCCCTATTCCAAGTTGTTTTGCTTGATAACACACATCTGATAATGTTGCACCACCGGAAATGTTGTCATCAAATATAACAAACACAGTACCAATGGTTTTGGCAACTTCACCTTTAATAAACTCCTCATCCTTATTAGGGTTGTAAATGTTCTTTAACCCCATTCTTATTCCATTCACATAATCTTTTATCTCAAACGCAACCCTATCCATCGCCAAAACATCTTCCCTTTTATATGGTTGCCCATCAACTTCCGATACACGCCCCTTTAAATACGGCTCAACCATCTCCCACATTTCGTCAGAACGCTTCTCCGTCGCTTTTGGATATACACCTCTCTCTTCAGCACGCCACCCAGCATTTCCTCCGGAACCAATTCCCTTCCATATACTGTTCTTGTTTATCCTTTTGTTGTCACCACTCACCGAACTTACAAAATTACTGCGTTTTTTAATCTCGCGCATACAATCACAAAACATGGTATAGTTATTGGCCATACTGTTAAACGCATACTCACCAACGGGTTTTTTCCCCGTTTTCAATAACGATTTTATATTATTCCATTGTTTGTACAATTTCTTGGCTATCTGATTCGCCCTATCTATAAATCCCTCAATCTCATTTATCTTTTTCATCTTGTTAACCACATCCTGCGTCTTCTGCAAATATGTCCCTTTCTCGGTTTCACTCGGATTCTGATATACCTCACTGTTGTAGAAATTCTTGTTTTTCTTCACAAAATTCTTGTCAATTTCAAGATTCCTTAAATCCTTCACAAATAAATCAGGCGATATTTTCTCTATACTTAATCCACCAATGCTTCCACCCTCCAATATGTCACACATCTCAATGTTGAAATTACTGGACGACGGAACCGGATATAATGATATACCAACAGGCTTAAAACCCCTGTCCTTCACCTGAAAACCTTTCACCGCATAATTGATCACCCGCCATACCTTGGCTTTAAAATCATTCATAAATGAATTGAATTCATTTGTCTCCATATCCAATTCATATTGATTCTTGTCACCATCAGAAACAATCTCTTTTTTATTATTGAAATAGTTTTTGAAATAATGCATCACATGCGTACCATCAATGTCAGTTATGTTATATGACATAATACCTCCCTTCAATGGAACTTCATACGTATCAGCATCCATCTGGTTCATTTTGTCAGTACCAAGTTTATCATTCTTCACGTATTTGTTACTACCCCTGCTACGCGTTTTATCATACGACAACATGGCCTTGTTTCCCTTGACACCGTTAACATATACAACTTCAGATAACACATCCTTCGCCTCTGTATATAATTTCAATTGCTCTTCGGTTAATACTATTGTCTTCATTATCTTTTATATTATATAATCATAAATAGTTTTTTAGTTTATATTTAACATACCCACCACATTACTACCCACCATCACCATTATACTGTTTTTCAAAAAAAAATAAAATATATTTATTTATATAAATGTAATAAATATGAATAAAAACAATATTGTTAAATGGACTTATAATGCGTGTTATAATGCGGCTAAAGAATGTAAAAGTAAAACCGATTTTAAGAAAAAGTATGAATATGCGTGTGAAAAAGCTGTACGTAAAGGGTGGATTAAAGACTATACATGGTTTTTTAACCAAAAGAACCAAGAAATTAAGTGGACTTATGAGGCATGTTATGAAGCGGCTAAACAATGTAGAAGCAAAACTCATTTCAAAAAATTATATAGTTATGCTTGTGAAAAATCCGAAAAATATGGATGGATTGATGAATATACTTGGTTTAAAGGACAGGAAGTAAAATGGACATATGATAAATGTAAAGAATTATCTAAAAGTTTTAAAACCAGAACCGAATTTAAAAAGAACTATCCACAAGCCTATGATAAATGTAGGTGTAAAGGGTGGCTAAACGATTTTGTTTGGTTAGAAAAATATGTTCAGGAAATTAAATGGACAAAAGAAGCATGTTATAAATCTGCAAGTAAATGCGGTAATATTACTGAATTTCGGGAGACATATAATGGGGCATATAATAGGGCGGTGAAGAATGGGTGGATAAACGACTACGAATGGTTTAAATTCGGCAAACGAAATCTTTATAAAAAGAATTACGTTGTCTATGCTTACGAGGATATAATTAATCGATGTGTTTATATTGGCTTAACCAATAACATAAAACGTAGAATTATGGAACATAAGAAAAAAGATTATAAACACAGTTTTAGAACGTATGATAGGGTGCGCGAATATTTCGAAGAACACCATATTGAAATGCCGGAGCCAATCATACTCATTGATTCAATTAATGCTTTTGAAGCCCAAAAGTATGAAGGTTCATTTATAGAAGAATACAAAAATAATGGGTGGAATATACTAAATATTGCTAAAGCCGGCAGTAACGTTTCATCACTTGGAGCAATACGTTGTAATTGGGATAAAGAATCTTGCATTCAAGTGGTTTCATATTGTAAAACTTTAAAAGAACTTAAAAAACATTTTAGCGAAGTATATTATGCAATAACAACAAATAAGTGGAATGATATTTTGGATAAGTATAAAACGGTTCATCCATCAGAAGAAGATTGTTTTAACGCCGCTTCATCATGCACATTTAAGAAGGATTTCAGAACCAAATACCCGGTTGAATATAGATACGCAGCAACTGTATATTACACATTAAAAACCTACACATGGTTAAAAGGTTGTAAAAAAACAATATCAAACGACGAATGCATAGAGGCGGCTAAAAAATGTTTATTTAAATATGAGTTTAAAAAGAAATACCCAAAAGAATACGAAACAGCTAGACAAAATGGTATTTTAAATACTTTTACATGGTTGAAGCGAAAAAGTAAATTCGATAACGTGCCTTTATAAAAAATTGATTTTTCTACTGGAATTTTTTTTTAACGGGGTTAATCTTAAGAATGACTCCCATACCCCCCTATATTTTTTTTAAGAATTACTATCTATCGCCGGCGGAACCGTGCCCTAACATATAATATCACGTAGGGAGTTGATACTCAATAGGATACGTACCGAGCCCTCCATACCCACCCCTCCCCCGTAGGGGTTGTACACCCCTATGTTTCACGTGGAACATTGTTTGTCTTGGGTGTTCATTTTCCTATTTCGGAAACGCGAAACTCAATATTATAAGTCAAGTCCAAAACGCTTTTTTTGTTGTATTGTTTTCTAAGGCATTCCTCTTTTGTCTGTGCAATATCGGTGACTATGGTGCCCTTCGGGTCATCGTAAGGAATGACCAACGCTGCAAATTTGTATGTATTCATAATGTTCTCGTTTTTATTTGTTCAACGATGCAAAGATAGTTAATTATTCTAAACTACACAACTTTTTAACATTTGTCTACCATTCTCTGTCAAAGTCGGGGTCGTCGCCATAGTTGCCTTCGTATGCGTCCAATTGGTCTTCAAGTGATACAATGCAAGCGTGTTCGTCCCAACTCCCGTCCCAACTTGGGTCGTTCACATAGTCTCGGAAATCTGGGTTTGTCGCCAATTCATATAATGCCCTATTGCGTTCCCTCTCTGCTGCGGTGAAACCTAATCCCAAAAGCCTCTCATAGCGTTCGGGGTGCTTTTGGTTGTATTTGCGTTGATAGTTCGGGTCTTTGTGTCTGTCGCCTTTGGCATTCCAATATGTGTCTTTGCAGTGACTGCAACAAAAGGCTTGTTGCCATTGTTTTTTCACAAAACTGGAACCACATACAGGGCAAGTCAATTCTGCCCCTACTTTGGCTGCTTTATTCTCTTTATATTGTTCGCTGCGTTTGCTCATAGTATTGCTTATTTGTTCAACGATACAAAGATAATAAAAAGATACGGAAACCGAAATAATTTAACGTAATTTAATGTAAATGTTAAAAAGTGTTAAAATTTTGATGGTATGGGAAAAATTGGTTATCTTACCCTTGTTGAAAGGGGGCGGTATAGGTGGAGTGTGCCTTGTTTTGAAATGTTAAAAAATGTTAAAAATTAGGCTATGTCAGATATATTGGGTATCTTTGTGGTGTTGAATTAAGAGAGATACTAACCAATTAAACATATAAGATTATGAATAACAATGCAATTACCGCTATCAGCGAAATGAAAAAAGGTGTTTTTGGTGTCAATGTCGTGACATTCACTGAACCCAGAATGCGTAAAACGAACAACCCTTATTTGGGTCGCGTCCGCAAGGTTGCAAACTATACGCACATTGCATTAGGCACTGACTACAAGCGGACGATTGAGAGCCGTATGGAGAAGCTCGGCATTGAGGGTGGCTATGAAGTTGAGAAAGCAAAGGGAATGCATCGCTACAACGATTTCTTTATGCAGAGCGACAAGGACGAGAACCAATTCTACCTCAACATCATCTTTGACAGAAGTAAGGAGAGCCATTGTGAGAGATACTATATGGTTGACGGACGATTGGCAACCAAAGAGGAAGAGGCGGAGATAAAGAGTTTTGAATACGAGAGAAAAGAGTGTGAAAAGCAGAATGAGGCTGGCTTGAGTGGGCGAGAGGAAGTGAAAATCATCCGCCCGAAACTGCAAAACGTCATCAAGATTGTGTTGGGGGCAAGGGTAATCGGAGAATAAAAGGGAAATTGTACATATTATTTATAGTTCACCGCTGCGTTGTGAAACGTGGCGGTTTTTTATTTTATCGTGGTATAAAGACACGATTGTGTCTGCTTTTTCCGTTTCAACACCGGTAAGATAACAAAAAGTTTTGGCTCCGGCAAATTTTTAACATTTAATGTTGGTATGTTAAAATATGTTAAAAGTTTGGGTATACCGGAGTTATTATGTATCTTTGTGGTGTTGAATTGAAAAACGATATTGATTATGGACAAACTCGAAATAAAATCAGAGATAAGCCGCATTGATTTAAAAATCAAGGAACGGAGAGAAATGGTACAAGCGTTTCAACGTCTAATAGAATTGGAAAAATGCGAAATAGCAACGTTTACCCCAGACCCATACGAACCATACGACACTATTGATTTTCACCAAGACGAATTAGAGGGTTATAAAATGGCATTCAACAGAATATGCGAAGAGTTGCAAAATTTGAAAAAGAAACGCAATGAATTGCAGAGGGAGCAAAACAAATGTTAAAAATTTGGTTATACCAGAATATTTTAGTATCTTTGTGGCGTTGAATTAAAATAATAGTAGATATGGCGCAACAAGTCAATACAACCAAATTCAAGGAAGAGTTAAAAGCACTTTTGAACAAATATGGTGCTATGATATATTGGTCGTGTGGTGAGGGTTCCGACACATACGGCATATACGATAGTCATCTTATGGTGAGTTTCAAGGATAGCGATAAAAAATTGCGTGGTGACGATGACTACATAACTTCAGATAACATTAAGTATTATAAAACCAAATAACTATGGCAATGAAAAAGCATATTGTACACGTTTCCTACCACACCTATGTTGATGCGGTTGTCTATGCAGACGAAAGCGTACCTTATGAAGATGTGCTTGAACTTGGCAGACAAAAAGCAGCAAACAATGACAAAAACACCATTGAGGAAATCCTATCCAATATGGAAGAGGACGGAAACACCGAGGTTGTCACATTCCGTGCCGATGTGTTTGAGGATAAGAATGAAGCCTACTATGCGTTGCTTGACAGAGTTCAAGGTGCCGGCGGGTATATTTTGATTAATCAAAATAAACGTCCTACTTTTGCCATTGATAACGACAATGCGTTAGAGGACCTGGAGCCGACAAAAGACATTCAAGTCAAAAGTCTTGTTGAGATAGCAGACGATAGCAGTCCATTGCGTTTTATCGGCAGTGACGATGAGATGTATGATGTGGATGATTATCTTGACAAGGACGATATTACGGAACTCTATGCGATAGTGATGGGTTGGATTTGAAAAATATGTAAAGTGTATATGTTTCATTGGTTGACCGCTTGATGGAAATGTCAAGCGGTTTTTTGTTATTTCGTTTCAACACTGGTAAGATAACAAAAATATCTGATGTGGACAAATTTTTAACATTTGGATTATGAAGTGTTAATAAATGTTAAAAATTATGTTGCTTAATATAAATTACGTATCTTTGCCTTGTTGAATTAGATAAAACCAATCAGATATGAACCATTTACAGATAAAAGAATTAGAGGGCAAACTTGCACACCTTGCTGAAACACACCATTGCAAGTTTTCGGTAAACCACGAGGACGAAATGCCTTGTTTCACTTTTATGAAGTGCAACGTTCCGTTCTTGGCTGATGTGCGTATGGCTTGTGAGGAATATGGTGTTGAGGATTGCATTGAGAGCAGTGATAGTTGGGGGTATATCGGAGTGGATTTAAATTATTGTTAAAATTTTGCGTATTCCAATCCTTTTAGGTATCTTTGCATTGTTGAACAATTAAAAATAATAGAATATGAATATAGCAGATACATTCGGTAGCGTATTAGACCATCTTGTAAGCAAGGCTTGCAAAGACATTGACGGAAGTACCGCCACCCAGAATCAAACGGATTATGCAAAAAAACGTGATATGCTTTTAAAAGCATACAACCGCTATCAAGATGAGGAGAGGGATTCTGCCGACCATATTTACGACAGCAACAACAATGAGGATATGATTTCTCTCCTCAAAGGCGGAGATTTCAGTATATGGGATTTATCCGCCGCATTGTATAACGAGTTTCCGTACCTTTTACTCCGTTGGAACGCTGAGAAAAAAAAGAACGAGTTGGAAGTCTTTAACGAATACCGCTTGGAGAATATTCTCAAAACCAATATGCGTGAGATTATGGAGTGTGTAATTCTCTATGCCCCTTATACGGAAGATTATATGAATGTCTACAAGGCATACATTTCCGAGTCGTTTGACAGAGAAAACTGAACAAATGTTAAAAATTTGCACACGTCAAAACAATTCAGTATCTTTGCGGTGTTGAATTAAAATAAAGGAGAAACAAATTATGACACAAGATTTAAAAAAGCGATTGTTAAACTATCTTGAAAACGGCGGCAGTGAGGATGAGCGTAAGTCGCTCATCACCAAAATGAAAGAAGATGAAATGCCTTATGTGGACATCTATGGTATGTGTCTTTCCACCAAAGACGACGCTTGTGAGAATTTATCGGTAGAAGATTTGCAATGGATTTCCGATGAGATTGGAGACGAGTTGATTGACAAATTGAATGCCTTGCTCCCCAAAGCGGTAAAGAAACTCTACGCCCTGGCTGACTACAAGGCTGGGTTATATTAGTCGAACGTTTTGTCAAAATTTTGTTTGCACTTAAGGGTTGTCATTCCGGCAACCCTTTTCTATTTAAATAAATGTTAAAAATTTGGGTAATCCAATTTAATTACGTATCTTTGTGGTGTTGAAACAAAGAAAACCGATATTATGGAGAAATTCTACGTCATAACCAAAGATTGTGTTTGCAGTGGCATATCTTTCAACCGCTCACATCGGAACATTAAAGATTTGGAGAAAGCAAACCGAGTATTCGATGAGGAATTGGCGAAACTCAAAGAAGAGAACTCTGACATACTTGCAGACAACGAAAACTATGTTACCCAAAAGGGCAATCGTAAAGGCAATCGTTATTTTGAATGCTATTACAAATACAATCCGCAAGCAAGCAATTTTTCTATTAAAATGCACACCGAAAAAATGGAATAATATGGCACAATTAAAACAATACGAATATGAAACTTTATGCACTTGAATCCGAGGATTGGGATGGAGTTTACTACACAGGTCGCAATAACGCCAATGGAACTCCGGATGTCATTAATTCTCTTGAAAAAGCAGAATTGTACAATAGTATTAGAGATGCCTCGTTTGCCCGCGGTGTAATGAAGAATCCTCTCAACAAAGGGTTTGTCATCCGCGAAGTCGACGTCACTATGAAGCCTGGCCACATCGTAAAAGAGGAGTATTAACATTAAAAACCACACCATAAAAGACCTCAACACTTAACAAATGTTAAAAATTTGCACACGTCAAAACAATTAGGTATCTTTGCAGCGTTGAATTAAAACAAAGTAACTATGGTACGATTAGTAAAGACAACCAACCTCTATGAGGACGATAAGGGCAGGTTTGAAACCAATATGGAGTTGGAGTTCATAATAGCCCGACCGAACAAAGAACGCCAATACCATTTTAAGGACGCCTACGACAATAGCGTTGTTCTTGACGAGACCCAGCACTATGAGAACGGAGAGAACTACGTCAAATGGTTTCCAAATCAAGGCGACCCCATCGCCAAGTAATTAACAAATGACGGTATTCCGCTCA
This sequence comes from Isotricha sp. YL-2021b, assembly GCA_023805745.1. NCBI lineage: Eukaryota > Ciliophora > Litostomatea > Vestibuliferida > Isotrichidae > Isotricha > Isotricha sp. YL-2021b. The sequence continues at coordinate 124,422 of JAJJKW010001449.1, read as the reverse complement.
CTAAAAAAGTCAGTAGTATGAGAACACGTGACCGACCCTAATAGGTAATAGTATAAGTGAAAATGTCTAATCCTAATTTTATATTAAAACGCTAAAATCGCCCAAATATGCATCACAACAAGGACACCACCAAGTAAAGGTTTAAATTCCATAAAGTATAGTATAGTATTATGTGTAATGGCAGTATTAACCCCTAAACATTAAAATTATGAAGCACTAAATAAAATATATTACAGATAAGATATAAGACCGACATTGTGCGGAAAAGGACGGGATTTTCTACCAAGCATTGTTACAATCCGAGGTAATGCCAACCGCACACAACAGAGCGTCTGCCCCCCCCGACAAGAGGGGTCACGCAATAAAACCGACACGGAGTTGAAATGATAGATACTCGGTGTCGGTTGTCTTTTTGTTTCCCTTCAACATCGGTAAGATAACAAAATTTTCCGATACCGGCAAGTTTTTAACATTTCACAAGCCTTATTCTAAGGAAATGTTAAAAATTTGTACGTTCCAATTCTTTTACGTATCTTTGCAGCGTTGAACTAAAAGATACACCTATGGATAGCAAAAACAACGATGAGGAGTTGACCTGCTTTGAGGTTGAAACCGCATATAAAAGCGGAAAACATAAAACGGAAATAGTTGCCTTTAAAGATGAGGAAACGATGTGGGAATGGTATGATAAACACCATAATGCCGCAAAAATTGAGGACACATACATTGTCGATGTTTGGCCCGCGTAAAATTTAAAATAACACAAATCAAATTATGAACACATTGAAAAAAGCACTGACCGAGAACGGAGCAATGGACAAACTCCGCAAAGCAATGAACTATATCAACGAGGAAAGCGAGATTGCCGACAGAGGTGAGTTTTTCTCCAAGACCGATGTAGAATATCTTCACCACGGAAACCAACTCTTAAAGGAGTTCAACGAATTATTGACCGAGAATCTTAACAAATGTTAAAATTTTGGTCGGTTAAACTATTTTAAGTATCTTTGCGGTGTTGAATTAAAAAAGAATAACCTATGAACCCCGACACTAAATTAGAAGATTACACCCAAGCCGAGTTGAAAGTCTTGAATTGGTGCAGAAAACTCTCTTACTCACAAGGATTTTACGGCAGACTTTATGAGAGTTTGCGAGAGAACCGAGAGTACTTGCAGCACCTTGCGGAGCAGAACTTTGGAGGAATGTTGGACTTTATCCTCTATGTTGAACAATAAAAAATCAGGAGAATATTACTATGCGTATAATGAAACACAATGACGAGATTATCAAATCCGTCCCATCGTTCAAGCACTACAACAATGTTCTGTCTGAGGTTGTTTCCGAAGACTACAAGGAAATAAAGGGTCACGGACTTGAAAAACCGCTTTTCTGCGGAGAGTTCACCGCCAAAATCTACATTGGGCAGAAGATTGTGGGAACTTACAAGTTCGACTGCAAGCATTTCCGCAACTTTATGTCGCTCGACCGCCTTAACCCCAAACTGACCAAAATCAAGTAAATTTTGTTTTTTCATTTTTGATAGAACGGACTGACCATTAAGGTTGGTCCGTTTTTTATTTTGTCTGTTATCAAATGTTAAAAATTTGGTGCTTTGGGAAAAATTAGTTATCTTACTAATGTTGAAAGGGAGATAAAAGATATATGTTTCCGTGAAACATTCAAATGTTAATAAATGTTAAAAAGTTGGTCGTTCCAAATGTTATACTTATCTTTGCAATGTTGAATTAAAAGAGATACAAACATCAAAACAAGAGAAAAATGAAAAAATACGAACTCTCAGAAGTCAGTCAAATTGAACCCAAAGTAGGGGAGCGTTTCATAATCGTTTATGACGGAAACGAGTTTGAGTTCAAGCCGTTCTATTATGAGGACGATATTATTATCGAACCCGATATGGTGGCTGGTTACAATGTATTCTACAACGGAGAATATATAAGGAATTGGAATGACCCCGAACTTGACCCAGACGAGTTGGAAACCGAGTTCTTTGCGGAGATTGAGCGAAATGTCTTGAAGTCTCCCAATGACGATACGATTGAAAGCATTGGAATGACCGCACGTCAAAATCTTGTCAATGTTATCCGTGGTTGCTTGGACAAACAAGGCGAGATTGAAGTGAATGTCGATATTTACAGCGATTGTGACGAGGACAGATACACGCATACGACAATAAAGTCCGTTGCCTTTGATGAGGACAAAAACGTTGTGCTGAATTACGAAGATGATGAGGGAGAGGAATACTCCGAGGATATTATGCTCTTCTCCTTTGACGAAATTTTCAAAATCGCGAAAGCGGTTGTTTAACAAATGTTAAAAATTTGCTCCAATCAAAACGATTATGTATCTTTGCCTTGTTGAATTAAAAAATCATATACTTATGGACAAAACAGATATAACCTCAATGCAACACAAATGCTACGGCTTTGGCCAAAAATGCAAGCAAGAGATAATTGACATTGTGTCAAAATGCCCCGACAAGGCGTTCCGTTTTGACGAGGACGGGGAGAACGCTTGGGCCTTGGTTGATAATGGTGCGGAAAATGCAAAGATTGTGGAAGTCCGTATTGTTGAGATTGACATCAATGACGAGGGCAAAATCGTTTTGGTCGATGAATGCGGTGACAAATACACAGAGGGAAGTTTTGCCTACGAGGGGGCGTTTTGGCCCGACATTCTCTTGGTTGTCTACCAAAACCTTGAATACAGAAATTTATACCGAACAATATGAAAAAACTACGATGTAATCATCAGCGAAGTTGAAGCGATTATGGCCGGATAAGACACGATTGTGTCTATTAAAAAAAACAATTATGCCTTATATTAAAGATAATGCGTCCTGGTATCATAACTGTACCAATAATGAATATAATAGGCTCTCTCTAATGCGTAAACGCCTTAAAATGTATCGCGAACTACGTAAAAAAACAAACAAAAAAGAAAATTTAATAGATGTTAAAAATTTGGTCAATTCAAAATAATTAGGTATCTTTGCTATGTTGAACAATTAAAAAAGTATCTGATATGGAAAAAAGCGAATACAACGATAACGGCATTGACATACGTACTGGGCTGCCTTGGGGAGAAACCGAGGACGATACTCCGTTTCTTGACAAAGTGGCGAAATATGTGCGTGACCGCTATGACCATTTTGTCAAAACCAATGGCTCAACCCCGAAATTCGCCCACGTTGTTGTGGAGTTTGATGGGGAAGACGAGGACGATGCATTTGATGGTCTTATCAAACTCCGTGACTTCAATCCGACCGACACAGAGAACGACCCAGATGATGAAAACGTTATCTACTACACAAACGGAATTGACGAACTCTGCGAGATTAACACCGACCGCACGGCTGACTTTGTCATTCTTGACATTCTTGGTTTCTGCGATACATATTGAATAGAAGAACAAATAAAAACATTGAATAATATGAACGAGAAAAAACACCTTGCCGAAATGACGGATGAGATTGACTTCATCCACGGAAACGAAATCTACGAACCCACAAAATACAATGACTGACCTATGGGAAAGAATGAAACTATAGAGCGTATCATTGAAATCGTTAAAGCGATAAAAGACGCTGCCCCAAATCGCCCGAAAGCCAATGTCAATGGTGAGATATGCGAAATCAACGAAATTTCAATATCTTGGGAAAGTGTTACCCTAAACGTGGTCCCATTGGAAAGGGATTTACACGGACTACCCTATGAAGTCTATCTTTCCGAGGTTAAACTTTTAAAATAATGAGCAATGAAAAACATAATTAACGCAATGCAGAACCTTATCTATGGCGATTTCCGCCTTACGCTGACCGATAAGCAGTTGTCGAACATTAAAACCTTTTAAAAGTATGAAAATTAATAAAAAAGAAGCAATTCGCAATATCGTTAGAGGAGATACTCGCGAAATCATTAACGCCCTCTTGGAGCACTTTGCCTACTCCATTGCCGACATCCAAAGTTGGGATGAACTGACCGATGCCGAGAAAAAAATTATGCCCAAAGAGGTTTTTGAGAAACTGGTTTTCACCGATGTGGACATCATTCCCATTCCTTAGGGTGGAAAGAAACCGATGTGACTAAAACGAAAAACGACCGCCTGACTTCTCGGGCGGTTTTTTATTTCCCTTTCAACACCGGTAAGATAACGAAATTTTCCGGTATGGAGAAATTTTTAATATATTTTAACAATTACCCTAACAAATGTTAAAAATTTACCGGTTTCAATTTAATTCACTATCTTTGTGGTGTTGAAATTTAAAACAGACAATATGAAAAGCGATATTAAACAAGCCGAGATAGTTTCCGAGTATTGGTTGGACGATGATACTTATTTCGTCTGTACTGACGAGTTCAAGCTTGGTGCGGATTGGGATGAGAATGTACACGGAGTTGCTTGGGCTGAATTGTGGTGCGATGAGGGCAACTCAATCCATTTTGGTGTGAATATCTACGAGGATGAGGGGCAATTCAGCGGTGATTACCTTGACACACTCTATGAGGGCGATGATATGTTCATTCCGTTCCCCGATGAGTTGAAAAAGGCAATGATTGAAAAACTCAATCTTAAAAAGTGTTAAGAATTTGTCAGTTTCAATTAAATTGGGTATCTTTGCATCGTTGAATTAAAAAATAACAGACTATGGCTAAAGCATACAATTATCGGAGTTTCACCCACGAAATCAATGGCGAGAGTTATACAATCGATTGCTACACTACGGACACAAGGGATGGTTTCTGCCACCACGCATCAATCTACCTCAACGGAAGAGAGTACAAGGCTCGTGTTTCCTACCTCAATCGTACTTGGGAAACATTCAGATTTGAAACTGTGATTAACCGTCTTATCGCAAAACTCCCTGCCAAACTCCGTGCCGACTTCAAAAAGTGGTTCATTGACTTTGAGGAAGCCAAATGCAAGGGTGAATATGACAAATTCCTTGCTGAGTTCAAGGCTGCACACGATGCACTCTCTCCCGAGCAGAAACAATGGTTTGCTGACCATACGCCTACGCTTGAAACAGAGGAACAAGCCGACATTGTTCTCGGTGCAATGAAAATGGGTCCCATCTTCGAACTTCTAATGGAATAAAGGTCATATAAGACACGATTGTGTCTAAATAATGGGTGCGTCTTTTAATTGGCAAGATACTCGCTGCTAGAGCGGAAGATGCGGGTTCGAATCCCGTGGCATCCACTTAATTACGTATAAAACAGATGGATATGGCAAACAAGAGGAAATCATACGACCTTTGCCGTAGTGCAATGGAGATACAAAAGATATTGCAGAGGGATAACCTTGACCTTGTTGTATGGCCCAATGTAGAGAACAAGCATTGTGTGTTTGTAATTCAAAAGGGCGATAGTCCGTGGCAGGGTGTAAGAGTTACAACGATTAAGCAAAATGTATCGTTTCTATCGGCAATTCCGACAACTCTGAACAAATGTTAAAAATTTGGTCAATCCAATTTAATTAGGTATCTTTACCTTGTTGAATTAAAAGAATAACAGACTATGAATAAAAAAGAATTTGATTACGCAACGGCTGAACATCTGTTGAACCAACATCTTCGCGCTTGTTACCCCATCACTGCCGAAATGAAAGAAGGTGACGAGGAACCCACTTGGGATTGCATTGGCGGTATGCAGTTGTGCTATGACGAGGGTAACGAGGAAATCCGCACGGGTGATTGGTCTTTCTGGCACGAATTGCCGATTGAAGTCAGACAATATGTTTTACGTAAATTTATGGAATAATGAACTACTTTATCATTAACGTAAGCGGAAAACACGGATATTCCTTTATGGTCTGCGGAGAATTTGCCGATGAATACGATGCAATCGAACACGCTGCAAGTGCGGACTTGTTTGAGGACGTGGACGATATTGAATATGCCTTTGCCGATGGTCTTGTAACCGAGCAGGACATAGAACACTTCAAAAACAACGGCTGTTGCTATTCGTGTTAAAAAGTGTTAAAAATTTGTACACATTAAAACAATTAGGTATCTTTGCGGTGTTGAATAAAAAGAATAAACTATGAGTACAATAAATGGAGAGGCACTTAATAACCTTGCAATCGAGACAAGATTGAAAATCATAGCAATGATAAAGGGTGAGGTTGAAAAAACCGAGGGCCAGAAAATTGAAACGGACGTTCTATTGTTTACCAACGATGGTGATGATAATTGTAACAAATGTGTAGTCACGTCTGTCTATCTTGACGGTAATGGTAATGTGACATTTGAATATGCGTCTATGCCAATATTAGATGCAAACGCAGAACCCGAGGTGTGGAACGACGATGCAGAGTCTTTTTCAATGGACGAACTCTATGATGTGGCTATGCAACTCGCAACCCTTAATTAGCGAAAAAATACGGTAAGTAAAGCAAATGTTAAAAATTTTGCCAGATTAAAACAATTAGGTATCTTCACCTTGTTGAACAAATAAAAAGGAATATTATGAAAAAAGCACTTATCTTATGCTTCCACGTGGACTGCGAGGACTACGACCTTAGTATGCTCGAATGTTCGAGTGACGATGTCCGCTATGGTCTTGCAAAGGACGGAGTTGAAAAAGGCACTGCTGACATCTACACTCTTGCCGAGTTCTGTCAAGACATCAACTATGGCGAGGATTGCCTTTCAAACTATTACACGTTCCCAATCTATGTTGAGGAAGAGGAATACTACAAGTGGTCTAAATAACCCTTAAAAAAGTATATTATGAAAACCAAAGAGGAATACAAGAAATTTATCAAGGACGCTTATGAAGTCCAGCGCAAGGCACGGCTTGAATTGTGCAAACTGCTGAACGAGCACGGCCCGATTGAGTTCGATTGGGAAAATAGCGATGCACCGAGTATTGCATCAACTCAGTTCGAGGATGATTTGGCTGACTGCTACGTCACCAAACTTTGGGCAAATGGTGAATATGTCTACGCTGACCTGCACGCCTATTATCTTGGTGAGGACGCAGAGAATGTTGACCTTGTAACCGATGAGTGCAACATTAATTGGCTTGATTTGCTTGATTGGGTTGTAAATCGAATTTTTTAACATAGAATTACTCTTGAGTGAAATTAAAAACAAACTTGCCAGTTGACGAAAAAACGCGACCTAAAGGTAACGGAAACGCAGGACGGAGTTTGGACGCTTGGGATTAGACCAAGCGTTTTTTTTTTTGTATTTGCCCTTGTAAAAATTAACATAATTGCAGTATATTTAAATAATAAAGGGCATCATAAAATGAATAGAAGATTTGGCGAAACAACTAGTCTTTGCAATAAACTCACTTGCAAACTCAAAAAGCATTGCATACATTTCCTCGCCCTGCTTGAGAATAGGGATGGAGATTATCTAAATGAATGTGACAAGGTACTTTTGGATATTGACGTACCTCAATATGGAACGGATTGCCTATATAGTTCAAAGGAGGGGCGTTGTTATAAACAACACAGAGATATTTGCCAAATGGAATGTAATAATTGCGAAGATTATGTTAAAAGAACGTATGACACTCATTAATTTTGGACTTAAGGTTATAAACTACTATACAGAGAATATGGCGATGGTTAACGATTGGTTTATTAATCTGTTCGCTTGTATGCTTTGTATTTTATAATACCTCACATTTTATTAAAGTTATTTATGCCGTCTGACTTTGGTTGGACGGCTTTTTTTTTGTTAAAAGTTTGGTCGGTTCAAAAAAATTGGTTATCTTACCGATGTTGAAACGGAATGATATAGGTAAAATGTTTCACGTGAAACATATCTTAACAAATGTTAAAAATTTGGTGGTTCCGGAATTATTTAGTATCTTTGCATCGTTGAATTAAAAAACAGACAATATGAGCAAAATTGAAAAAAAAGAAACCTACACGCTTGTAACAACCGATACCACCCAATTTAAATATAGCGACTATCTCGAATACTGCGAGGACAACGGTATTGAACCCGAACCCGATGGCAGTGTCGAATATTACGATTTGTGTGCTGACGAGGCGCAACTCAACTATGATTGCGATATGGACAACCTAATGTACTCCGAACTAAAGGACAGAACTTTCGTCATTGAAGGAACACTAGGTCTGTGGTGGGGTCGTCCGACAATCGAACCCGTTGTCATTAAGGGAATTATACCTGCTATAAAAAAATGTTTCGGACGTGACATCAACGACATTGAGGTTGAATTGAACACTAAAGACGGAGTTATCTACATCCAATCGCACCACCACGACGGCACCAACTGCTTCACCCTTAAAATGCTCAACAAGAACGGTGAGAAATGGATTGACTCAGCCATTGAAAAATGGAGAATGACGAAAGAAGAGGGTGAGGATTTTGAACTGAGCAATCATTACTGGACGAAACTCAAATCAATCAATGATATATGGAAGTAAAAGAACATATCTACAAAGGGAACAAAATCCTTGAATACCCTGACGGTACTTTCCTTGCCACTTGGTTGAATGAGGATGAAGAACCTATGAGTTTAACCTGCTCCTCCCTTGAGGTTGCGAAAAAAGTAATCGACAATGAATGCCCCAACGATTAAACGGATTGTATCGTGGACTTTCCCGTACTTTGGAAATATACACATTATGCCATACGGTGAACTTGAAGTGACCGATGGTGTGGATACAAAAATAGTCAAGACTAAAGGTGACAAATACACCGACAACGAAGGCTATCAATATATCACATTCAAACGTAAACGCTATCAAGTGTGTGGCAGTTCTTCTATGAGACACGGGATTAACTTATATCTTGAGGCTATATAAGACACGATTGTGTCCTAAATACACAAAACAATTAAAATGAATTAGTATAAGAATGAATGAAGAATTAAAATACGCTTTGTTACACGATGTTCGTGAACAGACAAACATCATCAGTAATAAACTATCCATTTATAAATTCAATGGTAATCTTGATGTTGACGCCATTCACAGGGCATTAAAGAAAATCGAAACAACGATTGAAGAACTACCAATTCTTAACAAATGTTAAAAATTTGCCGGTGCCAGATATATTACGTATCTTTGTCTTGTTGAATTAAAAAAGAGACAATATGGATAAAAGACAAGAAAAATTAATCGAATGGGCCGATAAATTCAAAAAGACCTTAATAGTCAGCGATATTGTTGACGTAATGGATGAAATTGTCAAATATATGGAAGAAGAACGAGAAAAGTCCGTATCTGATGCCGTGCGTTTTGCAGTCATATTTTTTGAAGGCGTGGCTTGTGGTGAGCATTCCAAAATGCCAGATGGGGAGACCTCGTTTTTTGTCCTCTTCCACGACACCATTATTGATATGTTTGCATCAAGGCACGGCTATGCGCAAGTATATCCAGAAATCCTTAACAAATGTTAAAAAATTGTACAATCCAATTCTTTTAGGTATCTTTGCATCGTTGAATTAAAAATCAGACAATATGAATAAGACGGAACCCACATTCAATCCAGAGATTTGGAAAGACGAATACTTTAATGAGGAACTTGCTGAGCATTGCCCTCATTGTGACGAGGAAGTTGAGGTATTCCACTCCATTCTCAAACAAGGTTTCAAATACATTTGCCCGAACTGCGGAATGTCAGACCATTTCTGTTCCCTTTGCACACACGCCGAGGACAACCCCGAACATTACTGCGATTGGGTGCAAGAAACGGGAGAGTGTTGGAGAGATAGACAATGGAGAAAATTCCACAATGCCAAAAGAAAAGCCGAGGACATCACCATTGACGAAATGATGGACCGCGACATCTACTATGTAGAAATTAACCACGAGGGCAAGAAAGTCATTAACGTTCAGCGTTACTACTATGACGAAGAGAACATCAACATTGTCGAATACTGTGGAGTGCGTTTGAACATTCCCTGCACTCGCAACGAGTTTGAGGATGCGATTATGAGTTCCAAGCAATATTCAGGCCCCGTGTCGCTTGACCGTGCCGAGGCAATGAAAGAATTGGAGAATGAACTATTCGGTTTGAAAAGATTGTGCGTTGACGATGTGGACGAGAATACTCCACTTGGGAAATACATTGACTTAATTGACAGATAATAAAGAAAGGAAAAATAAAATGAGCAAGAAGAACAATTTTATCTACGAGAACCCCAATCTTGGACGTATGCTTATGGTTGAGGGTGAAGACAACACAACCGAAATCTACAAGATTAAGGAAGACAAATCTATTGGTTTCACGCTTAATGCGCCTTGGTGGGATTTGGACGGACTGAACCGCGAGGTGAAGAAGAACGAGAAGGCTATCCAAAAAGCCTTGAAGACCCATCTTATCAACGGTATCTATGGTAAAATCGACGCAATTGTCGAGGACTACAAGAACCTTGACACTGCCGAGCAAGCAAAAGTCAATAAGATTTTGCGAGAGAAGTTCGGATTGAAATTCTAACAAATGTTAAAAATTTGCCTAATCCAATCCTTTTGGGTATCTTTGCCTTATTGAATTAAAAACCACAAGGATTATATCAGACAATATGGAATACAAGATAGACGACCTATTGCATAAAAACACTTTTATCTCACACCTATTTTTGGAGTGCGTAAGTGAACCGGTTAATGAGGGTGAAGACCTCATCAAGTCAATTACTAACAAACCTAATTACAGCATTGAAGATAAGGTTGATATACAACTCACTATTAATGGTGTAGAGGTAAAAATTGACCCATTCCTTGATAATTTGGAAAGAAACTTTAATCGATTGGTCGATGAAAAAGCACAAGAAAAGTTCGATGAGATATTTCCGAAAATCAATATGGATTTGATACAAGAAATGACTGAAAAAGTCGAGAGTGTGGTGGATGAATATCGTAATCGGATATGCGAGAAAATGTTTAACAAATGTTAAAAATTTGCCGGTTTCAATTTAATTCACTATCTTTGCATTGTTGAATTAAAAAATAGGAGAACAAACTATGATTAACAATGAAGTTGCAGGTGTTCTGCGTACCATTTTATCCGATGCAAGAAAAGGTATCAATTCCTACTATGAAATGATTGATAGCAAATTCCGTACTTTGCTGCGTGTTCACGGAGATTTCACCCCTAATGAATATGAGGTGACTTATACGGGCTGCGATTTCCCAATCACTTGCAAGGTGGAAAAGTGCTATTACGACAAGGAAACTAACCGCGTAATGTGTACTCTGCACGATGTGGAGTATGAGGACGATGAGAATGCCATATTCGATGTTCCAATCACCGACCTTGAACCTTACACCCCCTATGGCGATAACATTCTTAACCTCTTCGGACAAGCCGTTGAGCATTTCACAAGCGAGGACGGAAATAATGATTGGGAGGAATAACTATGACCGTAAAGCAATTCGTTATAGAGAACGGCAAAAAGGGTGCCTCACACGAGAAATACGTGGACATTTCACCGATAACCACAATAATCAAAGTCGAGGAGGGCACACCATTCGTAAGACGTAAAAAAGTTTCTGTGGCGCAAGTATGTTACTATGACGATACGTGTGATATTGGAGCCTATTGCATTGACAACGACAACAACGGATGGTTTTGCAAATGGGATGAACTATCGAAGGCTGCGCGGTATAAAGTGATTAACGCCCTATTGCAGTTTGATTAACAATTCTACTTTTTCATAAATTGGACGGACTGACCATAACGGTTGGTCCGTTTTTTATTTCTTAAAAATTTGGCCGGTTCAAAAAAATTGGTTATCTTACCGATGTTGAAACGGAGAACCATAGGCTGAATGTTTCACGTGGAACATATGTTAAGAAATGTTAAAAAATTGTCCGGTACAAAACAATTACGTATCTTTGCCTTGTTGAACTTAAAAAACCAAAGAAATGCACATTCAAAGAGAAGAAACCCGTTACAAAAACAATGAATACACCAATATGCCGAGTATTGACTACTATATGGCTGACACTCCGAGACTCACAAAACGTAGCCAAAACCGTATTGATTTTGACAAGGTTAAAACCATTTGCAGCAAATACGGATTTAACTACACTTTGATTAACTCCACCTTTGGTGGGGATGGTGTGGACTTTGTTGTCTACATTAAAACCAACGAGGACGTTGCATTATTTGACAAAAAATATGACGATTTGACCGATGAGGAAAAGAAACTAAAATGGCGTTTGGGTGAGTCATATAACGATACCTATCTCAAATTGCACGATTGCATTCACGAATTGGACGAACAAACCGAATTGTTTATTGTAAATGGTTGGTGCGGTAATTGCGGTTTATTTGGGAGCAGTGACGTAAAACGTAGGACATATTCATTCGCTGATGGCTTGTCCTCTTGGCGTACCATTACAAATCATTGGTCCCCTCTTATTCACAATACAAACTCCAAACTATCAAGAGGAGTCTATATATATGCCAGCACTGGTTATCTCAAACCAGAACCCCAAAATTCACCCAAGATTGAGGACTACGAACCAATCATCCTTTCAAAGGTTAGAGAGTTAATAGGGGAAAAATACACTGCTAATTTTGAACACGGCAAACGTAACTGCGAGAACACATCTTACAAAGCATTGGTTGTTAGATATAAGGAAAATAACGAATACTGCGGTATGATATGTATCAGCCGAGATAATGTCGGTCGTTACTTTATGAAAACCGCTGCCCCTCTTTGTGGCGAAACCTCTTGTGAGATGGATTGGGAGAACCCATCCGAAAATTTAAAAAGTGCATTGAATTTAATTTTATAAGAAATGTTAAAAATTTGCCGGTATCAAATCTTTTAGGTATCTTTGCAGTGTTGAATTAAAAAACAGACAATATGAGTTACACAATCCTTTACAGAAGTATGTTCGCCAAAGTGGGTGAGGACAAATACATTCCAATGGTTGAAATCGGGGACAACAATGTCTATGTGGGTTATGGCAAGTATGAGCGTCGCGCTCGTAATTGGCAGAATTGGCGTGTTCCTGGGTATGGGCACAAACTTGTCCTGTCCAAAAAGGAAATCATTGAAGGTATCGATGAACTGATAAATGTTGCCGTCAGAAAACACCTCAACAAGCCTGCTCGTCAATGTGATGTCATTCCAGGCCCGTATTGGACATACCAAGACATATACAAGAATTACGGTTGGCTTACCGCCATTGCCATTGCGGGGAAAGAGACCACGGGCACAACCGCACGTATGGTTCGGAATTTCTTTATGCGCGGATTTGACCAAGCAATCGACATTCAAGCCGAATTTCAATACGGAATGTACCCGACACATCTCTGCTACTATTCGGACGAGGATGACAAGAAACAAATTGAATATTACAACAATTTCAACCAAATGATAGCCGATTTCGAGAAACGCGATGGTACGGAATGTTGGGTGGAATATTTCGGCAACACAGAAAAAATGTGGGATGACCACAGGAAAAGACGCATCAAATAAGACACGATTGTGTCCTTAAAACAGATTAATTATGTGGAACGATATTTTAACAATAAATGGTTACACTTTGTGTGACGTCAAAGAAAATAGACATATCCCAGACAAGTCATTCCATCTATCCGCCCAAAAAAACGGTAAGGCAAAACTGTCTGTTCACGACCACGGTTCGGAATACCCTTATTTGGTCGAACGGTTTATGACCATTGAGGATGGCGAAAAAAGATTGAACGATTTAGTCGGTGCAAATTCTTATGTACGGTTAGAGGAATACGACAGCCGTATAGAGAAAAGCAACACGTGGAACACAACTATCTATTTGGAATGCTATCTGCACGAAGACGATGATACCCACTATAAAGGTTATGGCTCTATGCAGTTGTGCTATGACGAAAACGGAAAAGGCAAGGTGGTGTGCTACGACAACCAATGTGCATTCAATTCCTATCCAAATTCGGAAGTCTTTGATAGCCTTGATATTGCCAAAGAAAAGTTCGAGGAAATACGTAACCGAGGGAAATATGCCAAATTTAAACGTTTGGTCTAATAATAACAAATGTTAAAAATTTGCCAGTGTCAATTATTTTAGGTATCTTTGCGGTGTTGAATTAAAAAACTGAACAATATGAAACGCACATTTGACGACATTGAGGATGTTCCTCGCTATGCAGCAGTTAAAGACGCTTACTGCGATGAAATCGAAATTGTTGAACTATCTGACTCTCTCCGTGAGAAATGTTATGAGGAGTTCAAGGACGAGGACGATATTGACTACGACGAAGGGGTTGAGTTCCTTGGACTGAATACCAACAGCAACACGGTATTGCTTGCCCACGGCTTGAGAAAAGAGTACCGTTAACAAATGTTAAAAATTTTGCCAGAACAAAACAATTAAGTATCTTTGCATCGTTGAAAAATTAAAACAGACAATATTATGAAAAACCCGTTAGAGAAAATTCACGTTCGCAACTGCGATAGCGTTAGTTCCGACGGCACAGTCCGTAATCAGTTCATCATCACAATCAAAACCAAGAAAGGCAGAAAGAGTATCTTTCAGTCCTACGACACCACTATTGCAATGGAAGACGAGAACGGTCAGATTTGGCTCGACAAGCGTATGTGGGCTTGCTCCACCACCACGAGCAAGTACCGCAATCAGTTCCTCGGTGAGAACATCGCGGAAACCCGTAAGAAAATCAAAAGCGGTGAATATAAACTCACCGACCTTAATTAAAATGCAAATCAATAACAAAAAATAGGAGGAAAAACATTATGCAGAAAAAAGTAACTTGTCCTATGGACATCATCAACACCGACAAGAACACCACCGACATCAAGGCAATGGTCGCTGACTACGCATCCGTCAAACTCGGTGGCAAACTGAACCTCGCGCAGTTCAAGCCTATGAAGGCAAAGGCGGTGCAGCACCAAACCGTCTGCAAGTCCATTGAGGATTTCCAAGCAACCCATCCCGAAATGCCGCTCTACGCCATTATGTCGTGCGGTATCTCCGCAGGTGCCTACAAGCACAGCGAGTTCCACAAGGGCTACAAGGACTTCAACGCGGAGCAGTGCGAAACCATCTACCAAATGGCGAAACTCTACAACGACGCAATGGGTATCAAGGGCAAACCCTCGGACGTAACCTACCGCATCGCAACCAAGTTCTACAAGACCGTCAGCCACAAGATTGAGGATTTCAAGGCACGCCTCGCCAACGCCTCTAAAATGGACGGCAAACGCGGACACTACAAGGAGCAGTGCGCCAACCTCGGTATGTAACCGAAAGATTGTACTATAAAACCGCTCGGGAACAATCTCGGGCGGTTATATTTTTATCCCTTCAACAAAGGTAAGATAACAAAATTTTCCGGTTCACCCAAATTTTTAACGTTTCTTAAACCAAATGTTAATGTATGTTAAATTTTTGCTTATATCAATTGATATAAGTATCTTTGCATCGTTGAATTAAAAATTAGACAATATGAAAAAGCACTTTGAATATTGCAATGACAACTTAGTCATTATGCCTGGCTTTTATGAAAGCATCTTATTCTCATCCGATACGGTTTATGAGGAAAACCGTCAAATTGAAGAAAATTGCAAGGATAACGGAGAGGAATTCGTTGAACACGAAATCAACGATTTCACCGCATTCCAGAATGCCGTATGTGAACGCATTACAGACAACCTCATAGCCCCAATGCTTATGGAGGATAAAAATCTCTGCGACAGTGTAAAATTCAAAGAGGTGAATAGTCCTGCATATTATAACTTCACCACGGACAAAATCGTGCTCGACCTCAATATCGACATCGACTATCTTAAGAACCTCATCCGTTCCGACAAGGAAATGTATGACGGTTTCAACAAATACCTCAAGGAAAAATACACTTCACGCGATGGATTTATGAGCTTCGTGGAGAATGAAATCGAGGCTTATTTCAAGGCCGACGATTACCAGGACGTGATGGTGGACTACTATCTCCTTACCAAAATCTACGATGACAAGGACGTGGTGAGAGATGCCAAAGAGGATAACGATTGGCCCCACTATTCCTATCAGATGATGGAAATCGCCTCCGAATGTGTCTACCAATTTATGGAACCCATTAAGAACGAAGAATGAATATAACACAAAAAGAAAAATAATTGATATGGATTGGAAAAAGTTTAGAGAAGAATGTTATATTGAGAATTCTGCAAGAAAAAGAATTATTTCAGAAATCCAAGAGTGGGCGAAAGATTACAAAATAAAAATATCAAGAACTGAACCTCCAGATTTAATAAGCAAAGGAGAATTTATCATACTCGACGCTTTAATAGAAAAGTTAAATGAAATATAATACATATTAATATGACAGACAATGAAATTATGGCTTGTGTAATCAGCCGTTTCCAAGAGCAGTACCCCAATCAGAACATTGAGTGTGTACACCAATCCTATGGCGACATCATCAGGATTAACGGGGTGGATAAGTTCAACCTCACCGGTTACACTCTCCTATACAACCTGTACAGGCTGGCCAAATGCCTTGAAGGGGAACTGCTATAAGACACGATTGTGTCCCTTTACCACCCCAAATGTTAAATTCTTGCACATTCCGATTAAATTACGTATCTTTGCATCGTTGAAAAAAATTAAAACAGACTATATGAAAAGAAGCATCACTTTTGGCAAAATTGCCTATCAAACCAAACGCAAGATAAACGAGGTCACGGTTGAATTGGAACTTTGCGAAACAGAAGAAGGTCCGGAATTCACTGCTTCTTGTAATGTATGGAATTCACGCCAAACCGGCATCATAATGGGTGGACAGTGTCTTGATGATGTTCAACCGTATATGAATGGAAACCCTCTCTTTGACGAAATTGTCAAATTGTGGAAAAAGCATCACCTCAACAGTATGAATTCGGGCACACCGGAGCAGATGCGGTGCATCAAAGACCACAAGCATGAAATTAACGAAAATGACGGGTGGTATACCAAGGAACTCAACCTCCTTAAGAAATACAATATGGATGTGGTTGAGTGGAAAGGAAAACCATATAAATATGGAACGGGATGGATATACCGTCCGATACCCGAACCAGACCTATCCAGAATCAAGGAAATTATCCAAGGTTAACAAATGTTAAAAATTTGTTTATATCAATTAATTTAAATATCTTTGCCTTGTTGAACAATAAAACAGAACAATATGGAACGTGAAAGCAATATGACTTTAAACGACATTAGAAAACACTCCGAGCAAGCCAAGAAGCTGTGCGAACAAAAGACCGCCATTGATATGGCTGCAATGGAGAGCATAAAAGAGGTTCTCAAAACGTGTGAAAACCATACACTTAGTTTCTCCGACAAGGAAGACGATGACGAGAACTTTACAATCAACGTCCCAACCGACTACGGTGAAATGGAAAATTTACTCGTGGACAGCATCCGTATGGAGAAGAACGATGCAATCCTCCTTAATGCCGACGGGCGTGATTTCTGGATTTGGGAAACCGACAAATCCGCCACCGAAATCTATCAGTATATGATGGATGAAATCGAATTCGAGTTTATCAATAACCAAAAATAAAGTTTTTCACTATGGCTGACAATTTCATGCAGAGCGTTATGAACGCAATCGAGGGTAAGTCAAACAACCCTATGTTCGCTCCCACCAAGGGACTTGGTTTCCACCAATTCGACGGGAATACTCCAATCAACGATGTCCTACAAGAAATCGGTGCCAATTTCACCGTCAGAAAAGACCATCTCGTCCGTCTTCCAGAAGATTTGTTTCATCGTTTTTTGAACGGAGAAAGTGTAAAAATAGACCTTGACTACCTCATCAAGACACATTGTGCCACCGTCCGCGAGGAGGATGATAAAACTATCTCCCTTGTTGGAAATGATTATGGCATCATTCAAAACACAGCAGGTTTTGAACTTATGGACTTGGTGACTAACAGCAGTGTCACCGGCGTACCTATGAGCGTGGTTTCCGCAGGTATGGTGCATGACTTCGAACCCTACGTCCAGGTCAAAATGGGTGACGGTGTACGTCTCGACGGAGACAATTCTGAAACCGATTTCTATTGCTTTTTCCATAACTCCCATGATGGTGGAAGCGCCATGAAACTTACCTTCAGCACAATCCGTGTTATCTGTATGAATACCTTTATGGCGAACATGCATTCGCAGGGGCTGACCTACAAACACACAAAGAATGTTGGTGAACGCATGGACCTGAGCAATCCTGAAATCCAACGGAGTGTCATTGCGAAAGTTCGTGAACTTCATATCCTGAAGGATGAGTACATCAACCGCATGAATTCGTTTAGACTTGCCAAAGTGACCGACCATGACATCGACGTCTATGTTGCTAACCTTTTCCTCGACAAAGAGGAGATGCGCAATGTGGCGAAGCAGCACGACTACAAATGGGAGGTCATCGATACCGAGGACATCAGCCAACGCATGAAAAACCTTATCTACTCCTTCAAGGACACCTTGGAAAGCGGAGTCGGTCAGGACACCAACAGAGGTACAAAGAAGTGGCTTTTCGACGGCACGACAAATTTCCTCTCCAACACATTGAACTATGGCAGTTCAAAGGACAGCGAATACACTCGTGCAACTAAGCGTTTTGATGCACTTATGGCCGGAAAATCTAATGAGAGGATGGAGAAGGCATATGCACTGCTATCCGCTTAAAAAAAAGTCTGACGGGGAGGGTCAACCCATCCCTCCCCATAAAAGACACGAATGTGTCTGAATTAAACATAATTCTGAAGTTTAAATTAAATAATATGAAAAAGTTCTTTATCCTGCTGTTCGCAGCAATGTTGTTTGCCTCTTGTTCATTGAACAGTGTGGCCGAGGTTGAGAACCGTTCCAACGGGGAGTCTATGTTCGTCTTTGTCGAGCAGACCTATGGATGGGACGTGGTATACCATAAGGAAACCAAAGTCATGTATGCCGTGTCATCCTACGGTGACGGCACAGGTGTATTCACCCTCTTGGTGGACCGGGACGGTAAACCACTCCTATACAAAGGAAATTAATCAATCTAAAACGTATCGATATGTTCAAGTTACTCAGAAAAATCATCACGCTCATCATTGTCTTGGTAATCGCTGCCATCGTGTTCATGGTCACAAGCTGCACCCATCACACCTGCCCTGCCTATCGCGGAAGCATCGCACAGAACACTACGGGCTATTTCATGCAGCGATAACCTCCTCCCTGTCTTGGGAATTCACGCGGACTGATCCATAGGTCGGTCCGCTTTTCTTTTTACTATCAATTAATAATACACTGACTATACTATCTCCCCTTCAACAAGGGTAAGATAACCAATTTTCCTCATATACGCAAATTTTTAACATAAACCGGAAAGTTAATTAATATAATATACCGGTTTTAACAATTATTATTAATCCGGCATTACATAAACCAATTATATTATGTATCTTTGCAGTGTTGAAATAAAATAAAAAAAAACAATGGAAGTTAAATGGGTGTATGCAAAATACAAAAGTGATGCAGGGATATATGAACCCTATATCACAAGCCTTCTTGATGGCGAAACATTGGATGATGCAATAAAGAGAATTAAATCAGCCAACCCCTCAATCGAATTCACTGATTTCACAATAAAAACAGAACAAATATGGCTTTGAATGCAAATGATTTATTCAATCTTATGATGTCCGTTGAGATAAAGACGGAACAAGAGGAAAAACGAACGGGAAAACCACTTAAGATAACCCGTCGCGGAATAGTAAATGATTACAAAAAACTAAAGAAAAAAGGTATATTATGATTAACATAGAAGAGTACATGAACGACGGTGCAAATTGGCAAGCCCAAGCCGTCCTCGCCTATATCCGTGCACTCACTTTCAGAGTTAGGGAGGCAACCCATAATCTAATCACTGACCCCGTAATCGAAGTGGGAAGATACGAAAACTGTAGGGAGCAGGGATATGTGTTCAGACTCAGAATTGGATGCAATACCCTTATGAATTATGCCGTCTATGAGCATCGTAATTCCGACGAACTTATCGTCCTCAAATCCGACAGGAACACAATAAACACCCCCTCAATCGACGAAATGTGGAACGGAAGGGAATGCAAATACGACTACGACAAAGGATTTAGTTACGGACAAATCATTGAATGCGGGGAATACATCCTCGGTGATATGGAATGCCTCGTCAGAGACTTCGCCCAAAGACACCCAAGTCATATCAAACAGGATTAAATTAAAATAGATTCATATATGGTAGTACCAATAAGGCCAAACGAAACCAATGCGCATAGAGAGCCGATTAAAGTACAGGACGCAATAATCAGCGCAATCAACGAACTTATAACCTCCCGAGGCGGATATAAAATATTAATCAAAAAAATATTAATCAAGGAGAAGGATATAAAACGTAAATCATATCAAATCGACACTTCTATCGATGACGGTTCATTCACCGATGATATGTGGAACGAAATACTTGAACTCTATACATCCTACGGTTGGCACGTGGAGCGAAACATCCTTCCTGATGAAGAACCGTATGGGGAGGACATCGTTTTTTACGAATTCAGAAAAACACTTTAGCATGCGCAAATTCAAATTCGTTCCGGGCTACTACGAGTGGCATCTCACCGACATTGAAACAGGAACACTCCTCCATGTAATGGATGACCCCACAGATTGGATATACACCGATGACGGCAAATCCATCGACTATGACGAGATAAAGGAGGAATGCCTCAACCAACTCGACCTCGCCGACGACACATATGCAATGAACGAGGAATTCAACGGCCTCCTTCTCACAAAGGAACAAACCCTCTCCAAGGAGGAAATGGAAACAGCCTCAATATTGATGGCGGACACTCTCTACGACACCTACTGCGAATTGGACGATGATTAAACAAAAAACAAACTCATTATGTATATCAAGACAAGTATTAACGGCGAACCTATCGAAGTTGGTTCAATCTATCTATCCACCACCAAAATGGAAAATAGTTCCGACACAATGTACTCCCTAACAGAAACCCCGACCGGTGAAATCAAACTCATCAAGTACGGGAAAAAAAACCTGTCAATCCACCCATCATCAGACAACTCAATCGAACTCAACTGACATATGCCAAACCATCTAAATGATATATGTTTCTATGGAGGCGGTGTGGGCATCAACCTGTCAAAACTGCATGAAATGAAATCAAAAGAAACCCCAAAGCAAATCACAAAGGAACTCCTCCAAAAATACAATATCCTTGAAGGAGACGAGGAAATGTACTACATGAAGGGAATATCCAAACGAATATTCGCCATGTGGCCCCTTATAAACAACACCGAATGGATGTATACCTACAAAGCACCGGATTCATCCATCCACGCCACATCATTCATCAAAACAGAAGACGAACTCATCACGGCACTCAAATTCTCCAAATTAATCTAACCCACGCCAACCACCAAGACATTCCAAGAAGACTCCCGTTTCGGAATGCTCGAAGGCACAGGAAACCAAAGAATAGTATCACCAAAAACACAATATAAAATGGAAACATCCTTAAACCAATTCATTGAACTCCTTGTCAAATTCAGGGACGACAACCCCGGCAGCGGTGATAAACCCGTTATGATAGAAAATATCGACGCACCCGGAATAATCGACGAAATGGCATACTTCCAACCGAACGGAATCGAAAGAATCGTCTCGTTCAACGGACAATTGGAAGCAATATCAATCGGCGCGGGCGAAGTCTGACACCACACCCCCATAAAGACACGATTGTGTCTAAATAACACACTTTAACATCCCGGCACTACACCCTAAACAAAATAAACAGTATCTTTACAATGTTGAATCAACAGACTATTTATTATCATACGAGTCAGACCTGAGTACCGCACAATTAGTTCAGGACCGACAAGGTAAGAAACATACGGAGCTTCCTTTGGTTAACGGTCATGTGCGGTATCGTCCCATCGGAGGCTCTGATTCTTTTTAAATAAATTAATATAACCGCACAAAATGAGAAACGTTTACATTTCAAAAGAGTACCTTCTTGAAAAGGGTTACGTAGAGTTTAACGAAGGGGTTTATTTGTTTCCTGATAACCACTTCGCATCTATTACGCGAATAACACCAATGTCATCAATGGTGGATTACAGACATCCTGACCACCCACACTTCAATTTAAAAATGAAAGTGTCTAAACGGGAGGAATTAGAAAAAATTGTTCTATTTGTAAATGACATCCTCCATATCGGTCCAATAATAAATGATGACGATTTACCCTTCTAACCACATGGAACGGATTCGCACCATCACTATCACCGAGGATATCCTGAACAATAAATCACTCTCCCCGTTTGAAATGCTTCTGACGGCAATAGAGCAACAATATCCAACCGCTACAAGAGAACAACAAGCCGATGCACTCCATGTTAAACTCCATAGCCTATATGAACATAAACGACGCAAAAAACATAAACAGGAGACTGCACAAATGTGCACTGCACAAATGTGCACTCCACAAATAAGCAGTATCCAAACGAACATGTCCAAAAGTACATTGCACAAATCAGCACCCAAGAACATAGAAGAATATAATAATGATTTGGATTTCCTGATGAATATATCGTCAAAAGAAGAATATGACAATGCGCAAACAAAGATACACAATATGTTCCAAAAAGGCTATACAGAATCCCAAACAATGAAATTTGACGAAATTCTATCAGAATTATTGCAAAAATATGGAGATTAATAGTATATTTGAAATACCAAAAACAAATAAATCATATGAGAAATAAAGAAATGGATTTTAATATGCCGGAAAACGACACAGTCCCAAAACCGGAAACCACGGAACCCTCATCGGACGATCTGTGGAACTACCACAATATGGTGCAGTCGGTGGAACCCGATCATAAAAAACGCACCGGCACAAACCAAACACCCGCAAAAAAACTCGAACGCAAAAAACGCAAGGCAAGAAAAGTCCAACGAGCCTCACGCAAAACAAACCGTAAATAATCCAATAAAATGACAGAAACACCTATCTTCATCACCGTCACAGGACAAAAAAGCGGAGCCAAAGTCCGCATCAATATCAACAATATCACCAAGTACCGCGAAAACGACGGCGGCGGAACTTCCTTCTTCACCTATAAGGACGACGGCACACCCTATATGGTAGCCAAGGAAAAAATCTCCACCGTCGACGATCTCGTCCATAAAGCCATCGAGGAACAAATCGCCCTCGCCAAACCAGCACCTTATTCACTTAAACCTTGACCATCCCATATTAAAAGACACGAATGTGTCTGATTTATATATTAAATAATGGTCATAGTATTGAGTATCAAATAGTCAGGGCGTTTGTTTCACGTGAAACAAAATTAGTGTGAATTTTACCGGTGAATGTTTTGTCGGAATTTTTCCGGAGAGGGGAGAGAAACAAGGGACAATTTCTTTTTCCTCTTATCTGTTTTCGATTAAGACCGTTCTGAAATGTAGTCACTCGTAACCCTCTGATATTCAATCCTTCCAAAAACATCCAAAAAGTGCCAAAAATGTCCAAAATTTTCCATATTTCTTTAAGTCTTTGATTATCGGATATTTTCGTGGGATTATTGTTAAAGAGTATTTATTAGAGGGATAGGGTGGTTGTGTAGGGGTTTTGGATAAATTCGGAGAGATAAAGTAATAACGATTTTAAAAAGTGGTCAAAAATGAGTAAAAAGGGTGATTGGAGGAAGAAGCCTAGAATCTGGACAGAAGCGAGGGTGAGGGAAGAGGCGAAGAAGTACAGGACGATAGGGGAGTTTTATCGTAATTGTGAATATGCATATCGGTTAGCGAAGAAGAAGGGGTGGTTGGATGGGTATACTTGGTTGGAGAGGGAGAACAGGGAAGCGTGGACAGAGGAGAGTGTATTGGAGGAGAGCAAGAAGTATTGTTGCAGTGCGGAGTTTTATGAGAATTGTATAAGTGGTTGGAGGTATGCGAAGAGGACGGGTGCGTATGACAAGATAACGTGGTTTATAGACATGACGCCTGAGTTCAGGGAGTGGATGTATGGTATAAGGGCGAAGGTATATCGGTTATTGACTAGTGTCGGGTTGTCTGCGACGAAGGAGTGGTTGTTTGTAGAATCGGGGAAGGGTGATGTATACACATATGATCAGTGCAGGTTATTGAGGAGGTGGAGTGAGATTGTCACTGAGAATTGGGCTGCTTGGAAGAAGTTGAAGTGGTTTTATTATGACGACATGAATTATGAGAAGAGGAGGGAGAGGGGAGAGAGTGAGGAGGACATGGCTGACGGGTTGCATATAAAAGCGTAGGTTTGTTTAATTTAAAAATAGATTGATATGAAATCGCAGGGGGATAAATCTTTTAAACGTATTGAGTGTTATGAGAAGGGGCGTGTAGACGGTATGGTTGTTTTATGGCCGTCGCATAATTCATATGAAAAATATAGTAATCCATATAATTGCTTTTTTGCTTCCGGTGACAAAATAATGGTTTTTGATAAGAGGAGATTTACAGATGAGCAATGTTCAAGGATGCCGGATATTTGGATACACAAGGAGGTGTTTGAGAACAAAAATTACCGGCTTGCAACAGTCATTGGACCTTCCGGTAGAGCATACATCCTATGTGATTATAATTCACATGATATAAACAGCAGACAGGCATTCAACGAAAGGATAAAATTCAAATACGATGATACCGGAGAAGAAGTCGATTCGTATTGTATAAATTGGCTTATTATGGGTCGTGTGGTAGATGAAAAATACTACGATAAAAGCACCGATAAAATATACAATAAAAGCCAAAGGGTATTGTGGCCTAGTATGGCATGTACAAAAAGAAGCCAACGATTGCGTTGCTATGATAAAACGGGTGGTTTTTACGACTATCTTTTTGAGGGAGGCAAAGATTACCAATTTGATTGGGACATAGAGAGGGAGCATCTTACGGTGCATACGGATAAAGGAGAATTGCTTATTTCTTGGGATCAACGCCGATATTGGTTTAATTAACGATTTTTAATAATCCGGTATGTTTGTGTATCGGATTATTTTATTATCTTTGCGGTGTTGAATTAAGAGAAAGTAAATTATGATAACACAAGAAGATAAAGACTTACTATTGAAAGACCTCTGCGCAAGACAAATGTATAACGTCAAGTGTAGAGTCAGATACAGTTTTAAGAACGAGACTACTGATGGTAGGGATGTTTGGAGTGAGGATGACGATACTATCAAAATGGTTAACCCAGAATACGAGGAAGTGTTTATTTCATATATAAGTGAATGGGTTGACGTTGAGAATGTGAAGCCTTATCTCCGTCCAATGTCTTCAATGACTGAGGAAGAGTATAAGGAATGGCGTTACTTATATCTACCTTTGCCTCACGATAATGAAGCAACTGAAACACAAAGAAGAATTGACTGGCTCAACGCACGCCATTTCGACTACCGTGGCTTGATTGAAAAGGGTCTTGCTCTTGAGGCGCCTGAAGATATGTATAAAAATTAAACAAGTTACTAATGTTAAATAGTAAAAATATGGTAGCACAAGAAGTAAAATTTCATGAATGTCATTACACGTACTCACATTCAAAACATAATGTGCTGATTTATATTTGTCAGCCCGAACACTATTATGAAGACTGGGTTGAGGACGGGGGTATTTTAGTTATTGAATATCGTCCTGAGAAGAGCGAGAAAGAGCAATACTATGTGCTTCATGAACTGCATATCAATGAGGGTAGCGGACACATTGACCATATAAACTTTAAAGAAGTTTGTGGTCATGATTCTAGTCGTTTTGCAATACCCGTAGAGAAAAAATAAAATGAATTGATGTGGAACTTTCGAATGACAAATTCACAACGGAAGAGATTCTTGAGTTTTTGGGGAATCTTGAAGGCTCTTATATGGGTGAATTAAATACTAAAGACGGTGAAATATGAAACGTATAAAATTTAACAGAGAGAATTTTGGTCAGACTGTAATTGACTTAGGTCTGGCTTTCAGTGGGGAGAGATTCCAAATTGACTTTGGTGATGATGGTGTTGAAACCGCAAAAGTTGTTGACTGTCATCCTGATGAAACGGATGAGATTCCGTGTTCTGAGCCTGTATGTGAATGTTTCTATTACTGTAGGTGCAATCATCCAGGGTGTCCGATTAGGGAAGTTGTTGACATTGGCAAGATGGTTGTCGGCTGGGATGAGGAAAGCGACAGGATGTTGAGCACATACAGTTGGTAATAAAAAAGTTTTAATTATATGAAAAGATTCGTTTATATTTTGTTCATGGCTTTCCTCTTTGTTTCGTGCGGGAAAGCGGACAGGGTTGAGAGGCAGGATTCGGAATACATTTATGTATGGAAATATAATGGCGGGGATTCGGTTCTGGTTCAGTACAGTCAGCCTGTGTTGAGGGAGTTCAATGTAATGGGTGGCCATCACAAGAATCACCATATCAAGGTGGATTTCAAAGGAAATTGTGTGTATGATTGTTGTCCTTTGCCATATGACGGTTCGGTGGACAGATGTAGCACTGTGGATATTGCTCAACAGGCTGATTATAGGAGAAAGCCTGTTGTTGGGGTGTTCAAGGAGAAGTTCTATCCGTATCATGAGTTTATTTTTATTAAGTACAAGTAATGGGAAGATATTGGCCAGATTATTTAAGGAGCATGGGGTTATGGGGCAAACCAAAGAGTGAGTGGCCCTTGTCTGTGCAGAAGGAATTGATGTGTGATATAACTCCAGCGTGGGTATTAAAAGAATGTGCGTGGGCTTTGGAAGACAACGAGGACGATGAGTTATTCATGTCGACTGTCGAGTTTATGATGGAGTCGTTGAACTATTAAATTTAATTTTAATATGAAAAAGGTTATTTACATTTTATTTATAGCCTTCCTGTTTGTATCTTGTGGGGAGTCGCATCACCAGGTCACTGGGAGTGTGGATTATTGTTTCGAGGGGGATAGTGTCATCTACACAATTCCTTTCCAAAAGGATTATTATTTTATAAATACTCTAAAGACCGGGGTTATAAAGCCGTGGTTGGTGTCAGTGAGGACGGTTCCGAACTTGACTTGTATATTGTTGGGATTACCCATTATGCCGAGAAAGGTTACTTTGGTCCTTACAACCTTGTGAATGCCCCAGGAAAGCGGATTGTGTACAGTAATCTAAACTACAAATATACAGTTAAAATAAATTAAGTATGGAAACAACAGGGGTAAATCTTTGTATCATTCACTGGAACGAACCTGATAAACTTAAGATATTTGACAGGGATATTGTCTGTCTTACTGTCAACAACAAAATAATGACGTTTAAGGCCAGGCGGGTTGAAAGGGATTGGAGATGGTTGTGTGAAAAATACAGCATCAAATACTGGTGTTTTTTGTCCGAATTAATACATGATTAATATCTAAAGGAAAATAATATGCATAAAGAATTGAAACTTGAAGAGCTTAAACGCAAGAGACGTAATTACCAGGCTTTGCTAGCAAAAGTTGACAAAAAAATTGCGAAACTGGAGAATGAACTGCGTGATAAACTTCGATATGAACGATACGTAAAGAATAAATATTGTATTGTGTGTGCCAACCGTATTCCTGAATGTGATTTCAAGATACCAGATGGTATATTGTGTGGTCATCCGTCAAACCAGGAAGGAAAAGGCCGATTTCAATGCTACAGTCATACTTGTAAATATTGGGAACAAGAAAAGAAGTGAAACTAATTTTAAAATAGATTGATATGAAGAAAGTGTTTATTGTTTTAAGCATGATAATGCTCTTTGGTTGCACTCCTCAGCAGCGTGCAAGGACTTATGGTGGCAGGACTGTGATTGAACTTCCGGCTGGTGAGAAGTTGGTTGAGGCCACTTGGAAAGAGAACAGTCTTTGGTATTTGACCGAGCCTATGGAGGATGGTTACGAACCGAAAAGCAAGACGTTTCAGGAGAGTTCCCAGTTTGGGATTATGGAGGGGACGGTTGTTTTTGTTGAAAAAAAGGAATAGGTGGTGGTTTCCTTAAGATTTATTAAGAATCCGGTATTATATATATTGGATTCTTTTTGGTATCTTTGTAGTGTTGAAACAAATAAAAGATATTGATAGATGGAAAACGACAAAGTAAAACAGGAGTTGCGTTCAATCATCGAGGAGGTGTACCGGCAGATTCTCCATGGGCAGATTGAGCGTGGATGGGAGGTGTATGACGCTTTCAAGGTAAAGCTGTACCATTATATGAACAAAATGTAATTCAATTTTAATATGAAGAAATTGGAGGATTACTGGGTGATTGCCAATGTAAAGGGTGGTCGTCGTAAGTATAACAGCAAGGCCGAGGCGATTGGTAGTTTGGATGGTAAAATTCCTACGTATGGCGACAAGGTGTTCAAGCTTGAACATCATATGGTCACTGTGGAAGATGTAGAGCCAACGGTTGAGGTTCCAAAGGGGGAGTATTCGTATAATGAGATAAAGGATATTGTAAACAGAATCCGCGAGTTGCTTCTTAATGGAAAGAATTACATCTATGAAAGGCGTTTGTTCAAATATGATTATATGATCTTGTACAATAAGGATATACAGGATATGATTGGTGTGGATATCAATACCATTAAGGATAAGAGCATGTACTATTACAATGCAACGGACGATACCAGAAGAATACTTATTGAGGGTATTTTGTCGGAGAAGTTTTTATCCGGTGTTTCAAGGATTAAACTTATAAGTACCAACTGTGATTTGAAAGGGTGCAATGGTGCCACGATTCGTATCGAGACCAAGTGGATGGACAAAGCCAATGAGGACCACATAGCATGGAGTGAGTTCATTAGTGAGAAGATGAAGAACAAGGAGCCTTTGCCGATGGTCAGCCTGACGATACAGGTGCGTCCAGAGGATATTGTTTTCCATGAGGATATGATATATGGTCGTCATGTGAATGTGCGTTCATGGGAATACATGTCTGTGGAGGGTTTTGCCTCCCTTGTTGACAAGAATATCGAAAGTATAAAAAAGGAACATTTAATAGATTAGTTTAATTTAACGTGTTTATGATTACAAAAGAGAATGTAAAAATTGGGAAGAAAGTGGCTTATGCCTCGTTCATTGACGAGAACGGAAACCCTGACTGTGATTTGATTGAATGCACGATTACTGACGGCCCGTTTGAAATGTGTGGCGATACTTGTTGCTTTGTTGACAAGATAAAGTCCTGTGTGTCGCTTGACAACCTGTTTGAAATTTAATAATTGAAGAAAGATGAACAAATTTGAACTTAATTACGCAAACACCGAATACTATGACCGGCACAAAAATTGTGACACAATAAATAAACCCAAGCAAACTCCTATCGAGTGGCATACTTGGGATGAACTTGTCACTTTTTTCCAAGGTTACTTTGAGCATTTCGGTGACGACATTTCTGGAATTGATAAAGGTACTTTCAAACGTATGGTTAAGACCATCTGGCGTTTTTCCCAAGTTGTCGCCTTCAGGGATGGTATGGATTTTCAAAAGGAACAGACGCCATCGTTCAGAGAGCAACTACAGGGTTGGTTCAAAGACATTCAGCGGCATAACGAGAGCGAATGGGATGAAACATTCCCTGACACTTTCACTCCGAATGATATATGGCATAGTGTACTTGGTGACACTAGTTATTTGGAAGATTCAAGAGCTTTATAAAAAACTGATAAATCAAAATAACATGGAATACAAAGGAAAAGAAATTGAAGACCGTGAATATGTCGGTAAGAGCCAAGTGATTGAAAATCTGTATGATAATAGTCAGTCTTTCACCCTTGAGGATATTGAGGCTTGGAAAGAACTCATCATTAAGAAGACCGAAGAATTGAAATCCAATGGCCTTGATTTCAAGAATGTCACCATCGGCATTATGGGTGACGGCTTCCATTATAACCCAAATGGTGCAGATGAGGAGCCTTACATGGACATTTATCTTGAGTGGCAGGAGTTGGAAACCGATGAAGAGAGGGAGAAGAGGATTGAGCGAAAGAAAAAATCGATTGACGAGGATATTGAGCGTAAGAAACGTGAGGAAGAAGCCAAGAAATTGGCTGAACAGAAGGAGATTGAACGTTCCATTGAAACACTCCGTAATGCTGGATATCAAGTGATTTAATTAAAATGGAAAAAGAATTTAACATTAAATGTCCCAAGTGTGGTTGCAGAAGGGTATGGCTCACGGAAGTCATTGAGGCTGGTTCTGAACATTTCATCAATGACGGTGTGTGGGAGCAGAGTTATGACAACAACGAGTATGGCAACGGCATCAGAGTGGATTTGAGGTGTGACGGATGTGGGCACAGTTGGACTGGGCGAAAAGGTGTGACTATCGACTGTTATAGAATAAAATAAAGTTTAATTATGGAAAACTGGGATATTCTTAAAGAGCGTTTAACAGAACAAATTGAAGACTGTCATAAACACGCTGGTTCAAATGGATTGTGGGGCACACTATTAAATAAATAATAATGTTTATGGAAAAGATGGAAGACATTGACGAATGGAAAGTGGGAAAAACAAAAGATAAAAAAACAATGAAAGATTTTGTTGGTAGGCTGATTGTTAAGGTTCAGTGTGCGCATTTCGGTAATAAGCGTCAATGGTTGAAAAGATTGCTGACCAAAATCCTATTGGATATATATTATATTTTAATGCATTATGGAAAAAAAGATTGCTGAAGAAGTAAAAACATTGCGTGATGAAGTAAAAACATTGCGTGATGAAATGTACAATAAATGCATTGAGGGCATTAAGTTGTTCATGAAAGAGCACGGTGTACAGAAGAATCGCTTTATTGAGACTCTTTCATTTGACATCAGTGATTATGAGATTGAGATTAGTGACATGAGCACCATTGACGAGATAACATATATACCGTCGAAAGACATTCTTGGGTATGTTGTTTACAAGTACGATAACCCCAATGAAGTTTTTATATGTAAGGAATTCAAACGTGGTGATATTGATTTAGTATACGAAGTTTTTCATGATTTTTATACATTCTATTGATAGTTATGGAATTCGAGATTACAACAACTAAGAAGTACAACATTGATTGTTGCAACGATTGTCCTTTTTGCTATTGCAAGGAGGATACCAGTTGTGTGTTCGACAGTTTTGATGAACCTAACTATGATTACTTTTGTAGTAACAAAGATGCAATGGAAGTGAGTGGTGCAAAGTCCAGGTATATTGGCGTGGAGTTGTCCGGGTTTGGTAAGTGTGATATCCCTGATTGGTGCCCGTTCAAAAACTAATATAATAAATTATAATATGGCTACACTTGTATCAGAAGAATATGAACCTGTTCCTGTAAAAGAAATGTCATACGATGAGTTTTGCATCGCGGCATTCTGAAAAGATATTGAAGAATTGAGAGCAGAAAAACAAAAATCATTAAAAAACTATAATATACCTAAATTATGACAAATAAAGAACTTATTGAACTTTTAGACGGCGATGAAACAAAGGTTGTTTTAGCCAAGAAAAAGAAATCCGGTTACACAGTTTTGCCCCTTATAACTGAAGTGGTTACAACAGAACTTCCGATAATCGGAGATTGTAAAGTAATTGTATTTGAATCATAACTTATGAAAAAATTTGGTATTATTATCATGTGCCTACTTTTGTACGCATGTAATCCTGTGGCATCAACAAATGTCGTTGATGGTGATAATCACGGAAAACAAACGGAGGTTAGAAAAACGAACACCCAGATATCAGAATACACAGTGACAGAATTCGCCAAGCACAAAATTTGGATTATAGATTACTGTGGGCATGAATATATGTGTGTTGGTACTGGTGGTATAGTACATTTGGAAAGCTGCAAATGTCATAAATAATATGGAAATCGAGGAAGTAAAAAAGTATCTTAGTGAAAATGACGGGTGCACCTATCTTGTCGTAAAAAAGATAATAGGAAATGAAACTTAAAGAGTTGAAAACGGGTGATGTATTCAGGACAAAACGCAACTACAGTTTATCCTGTACCGCAAGGAAATGTAATTGTTTCAGTGTCATACGCCATTATACTACAAAGTCGGGAAAGGCAATGACCAAAACATTAGCTCTTGATTACAAGTGTCCTGATATAAAATATTTTAGCCAGAATATGGATATTGAAAAAATTTAAAATAGATTGATATGAAGCAAAAAGGAGATAGAAATTGCAACAACTGTGCATTTCAGCAGCTGTTCAAGTATTGTGACAGTGATGAAAAGGAGATGATGCGTTGTTGGACACATCCTGATGTGTGTGACCACGCATTTGTTCAAAGTGTTAGAAAAGGCAAAAACTTTGTTTGCTGTGAACATAAGACGCGAGAGGAATATGGCAGGGAGAGATTGGTTGCGGCTCTTTACTCTCTTAGGAGTGCCAGGCAGTCGGTGAATGGCGTAATTGCGGAATATCCCGAATTGAAGGTTAAAGCCGATACAATATTGGGGGAGAATAAATGGCATAAGCAGAGTGATGAAGACATATATGATGCGTTTAATGATTGGAGTCTTCATAAGTTTGCATGTATCATGAAGGATGGCACGGTGCAGAGATTGACAGGTATTCTTGATGAGTGTTATGATGGTTCAATAAACAAGCACGTCGACTGTGATGTGGATGGTTTTGAGTCTGATGACATTGAGTATTGGATTGAATTTCCTGAAGAAAATTGATTAATATGACACAAGAAGAGAAAAATTTATTACTTAAAGACCTTTGCACAAGATTGCCTTATCAAGTGAAAGTTAAGTTACATGATGAAATTTGTACTGTTCTTGGTTATGTTGATGATTTTATAATACTAACATCAGATACACCAATTGGCCAACAAACTAATATCGTTAATGTCAAACCTTATCTCCGTCCGTTATCAAGTATGACGGATGAAGAGAAGAATGAGTTATTACAATTGATGGGACGTGGTACAGATATTGAAAGAGTTGACTTTTATATCTCTCACCACTTCGATTATCGCTGCTTAATTCCAATGGGTCTTGCATTAGAGGCCCCAGAAGGAATGTATAATAATTAAAGATTATGACACAGGAAGATAAAAACCTATTGTTGAAAGACCTTTTTGCAAGGTCGTTTTATGGTGTTAAAGTTCATTGTGAATGGAATCTCTTTCAAGGAAATAGAATTAGCGAGGATGGAGAACTAGTATGTATAAATATTCATGCTAAATCTATTCACTTTAAAAGGAATAGTGGAAGAATTACAGAAATTCCTTTTAATAGAATAGATGGAACAGTTTTGCCATATCTCCGTCCAATGTCAAGCATGACTGAGGAAGAAAAGAAGGAAGAGTGGGAATTATGGGATATCGTTACAAAAACTCGTAATGATTTACACTATCTCTATACGGATTTTTTAATTTCTCATCACTTTGACTACCGTGGACTGATTGAAAAGGGTCTTGCATTGGAGGCACCTGAAGGAGTGTATAAAATGGAAACACAGGAACCGACTGAGAGATTTAGTAAACAGGAGTTGATACAAAGGCTTGACGCGATAAAATCGGATATACAGTGGATGTATGTTCCTAACAAACCGCTGTGTGAAAAGCCGTCGCAGGAGACACTGAAGAAAGATTTCGGTTTCGACAGGCTTGACAACATGCGCCATAACATTTTCAAAGGATCCAATATGAGGACATACGGATTCGGTCCCGACGAGAATGTATGGACTTTCCCTGATGGTGTTGAGGAGAAAATCGAGGATGACAAGGACTACAAGGTGTGGTACAACTGGCACGATGCCTCCGACCCAGACAATATGAGCACCTACCACCACGTATATTATATAGAGGAGGTGTCCGCTGGCAAAATGGCCCTGCTGCAATTTCTGAAACAGCTGATAAGCGAAATTGACTAAAGAGAAAATAGTGAAACAATTACTAGGATTATGACACAAGAAGAAAAAGAACTGTTATTGAAAGACCTTTGTGGTCGACTGTATTACGGAATTTTCGTTAAAGAAAATCGTGACTCTATGGACAATGAGCCTGTTATATATACAATCGAGTATCATCCTTGTATAAATGACTGCAAGCCCTATCTCCGCACGTTGTCAAATATGACAGAAGAAGAACAGGAAGAGTTTGCGAAATTCCATTGCGTTGATATTTGTCCTTTGATACTTACGGACATGTTGACCTTGGATATTGAAGCCAAAATGTTTGAATGGCTCAATGCACACCATTTTGACTACCGTGGTTTGATTGAAAAGGGTCTTG
Organism: Isotricha sp. YL-2021b; assembly: GCA_023805745.1. NCBI lineage: Eukaryota > Ciliophora > Litostomatea > Vestibuliferida > Isotrichidae > Isotricha > Isotricha sp. YL-2021b. The sequence continues at coordinate 90,162 of JAJJKW010001449.1, read as the reverse complement.
CATTGGAAGCACCTGAAGATATGTATAAAAAATAAATTTAAAATGGATAAGATACGTAAAATAAAGTTTCCAGACCTTCTATTGAATAAACAGGATAAATCTGATAAGTATGGCTATCATTGGGTTGAAACAACCTATAACAAAGACCGCCGCCGTACACAGGTTTGTGTTCTCTTGAAGGAGGAAGGTGGGATGGGATTTTATCTTCCATTAAACGCACCATATGAACTATGTAGAGAGGATAACTATCCAAGAGAGGGACATGGTAATTATATCATACGGAGTTCTGAGCCAGAATATAAAGGACTCATGAAAACAGTTCCTTATGGTGTGTTTATGCCAACTTTGGAGTATTGCAACAATATTTCTCCGAAAGAATGGCTCGATGTGTTCATTACAATATGCACCGAATTTCCGGAGAAGATAGACGATATTGCTAAATTCTCTTTTATGGTTAGTTCTGAAAATAAATTATATAATGGCTATTATCTTATATGCCATCCATTTGTAAATTTCATTAAAGATGAAAATGGCAAAATATTATACAAAAATAGCAGTAGTTGGTCAGTAAATGACACTACTAATATCAAGATTGATGGTAATTATGTGAATCATACAGGAAATGTATTTTTTTATAAAAAGGAATATATGGAAGAGTGGTTTGGAGGAAATCTACTACCAATAATTATGATTTAAAACAATATATATGACACAGGAAGAAAAGAAAGAACTTGACCCTCTTGGAATTTACACCGAAGAGGAACTGTCAATGTTACAATATACAAGAGATATACCAGATGAAATTAAGGGCACAATGTCCAAATTAACACAAAATTTATAATATGACACTTAACAATATTGATATCGAGAACATTTGTAAAATTATTGAATGGAGAAAAAATAAACCTTCTTTCAATGAAGGTGGTATTTTCACATCTGAAGAGTTGGATGCTGTTACCACTATAGACTTGGAAAATTGGTTAAAGGGTAACGAAAAAGACAAACAGCCAGAATTCAAAAAAATGGTTGACAAGTTCTTTGAGAAATATGGTAAAGATGGTGACAACATCATTCTGTTGACATGTGCATATGTTCCTGAGAGAGAAACATATGATGCTGGTTTACCTTGGAAATACATTGACTATGATGGTTTTAACCACAAATACAATAAACTTTATTATCCTGTTAATGTTGATGAGGGTAACAAAGAATGTATGAAAGAATGGAAAACAATTCTTGAAATGAGTAAATCGGTTGGTATAATGGATGCTGAAAAATACTGGACTGATGTTGAGGATAACGAGGCATTGAATGAGTGTTGGTATGGTGTCATTGGTATTATGAAAGATTACAAAGCGGTTTCATTTGTTATTCGTAACGATGGAATGCTTTGCGATGAGGATGACATTGAGAGTTATTATAATAGTGTCATTATTGATTTGGCGAAATAAAAATAGTAAAATATGCATATTATAGATGCTGATAAATTGCTTGAAGTTATTGATGCGGGAATGATACACTCTAAGGTGTGCTCAGAACATGAACCAGTAACTTCTGAAGGAGAGTATGATGTAGTGTCCGATGTTATCAGGCGTTTGGATTTATACACATACAACCAAATTAAAGTTATAAGAGAATATGTAATAAAAAATATGATATGATTAACAAATTGACACAAAGGCATTCTTATGATAATGTCGAAGATTATATAAAATATATAATACAATGCCCTTGCTGTGGTACAATCCTCAACTTTGGTAAGGATGATGTTTATAAAGCAGAAGACGGCTGTTGCATTCACCACGAATATATTGATTGCCCAGAATGCAACGAGGAAATCCAATTATGTGATGACGAATATTATGGATACTAATATGACCAAAGAAGAGATATACAGTATATATTATGAAATCCGTAAGATAGTTGACGGCCCATATTTGTACCATAATGACTACTTGGTGGGCTCATATGAATGGAACTGGGATGAAAGTTGCCTATTCTTTACTGTATATGGACACAGCGACCAAGGTGAGGGTGCTGAGTGGGAAGAAGAGTGGGGCATTGACCGTAACGGTAAGATAAATGACAGCAGAACCATATACAATTCATTGGAAGATTTCAAAAATAACTGGTAATATACAGTGGGTTTGTCATTGAAACGAATAAAACAAAAAAATGAAGTATTAGATAAGTTAAACAAGAAAAATATGAATACAAAACACTATACTTCGATAGAACAAAGTAAAAGGCTCTTAGAACTTGGGTTGAGTCCTGAGAGTGCAGATATGCACAGTGAAGCAACAGAAATTAATGGCGATATGGTATTTGTGGTTGTTTGTGGTCTTGGAGATAAAAATAAATCTAACTATGGTTCTCCAGTATGGTCTCTTGGAGCATTGCTTGATGTATTACCGTCTGCATCATTAGATATTCTCGATGACCATCATTACAGGCTTTATTGTATGGAAAGATTTACTGAATGGCATGACAATGCTATTGACGCTTGTGTTGATATGATAGGAAAACTTTATGAACAAAAGTCATTATAATTATGGAAGATTACAAAAAGAAATATGAAGATGCTCTTGAAATAGCAAAATCCTATAAAGGGTTAAAGGCAGAAATGTCAATAGTTTTCCCCGAACTCCAAGAGAGCGAGGATGAGAAAATAAAAAATGGAGTTATTGCTCTGTTAAAATCTGGCTTAGAAGATGGTAGTACACTTGTTCCTGAGTCGAACGTAACAAAAGAGCAAGCACTTGCTTGGCTTGAAAAGCAAAGTGATGATAAACTTGAGCCGAAGTTCAAGGTTGGGGATTGGTGTATAGATAATGAAGATGGTACTATATTTCAAATAGTGAAAGTATTACGTAATACTTATATCTACAGAAGTAATGTAGGTAAAGAGTATTCTTGTACGCATTATTCTTTAGAAAATGACGCAAGGCTTTGGACTATCAAAGACGCAAAAGACGGCGATGTACTTGTTTTTGATAATAGTTTTATTCTCATATTCAAGGAAATTGTAGATTTAAATAGGCCATTACTTAAGAATACAAGATGTTTCCAGTTTAAGAGTTATATATATCTTGATTTTTTAATGAATGTGTTTGAACAGGGTAACTTTTGTGATGATAAGGGTAATAAATGTTATCCAGCCACCAAAGAACAGCGTGACATATTGTTCCATAAGATGTACGAAGCAGGTTACGAATGGGATGTTGAGAAGAAAGAGGTTAAGAAAATTGAGCAGAAATCAAATTGGAGTGAAGAGGATGAAAAATTCTTTAAAACAGCGTTGTGGCACATAAGTTACTCAGTCAGTAATGGTAAAAGAATTGATGAACATTGCGCTACCACTGATTGGCTTAAAAGTGTTAAAGAAAGGCTTGAATCCCTTAGACCTCACAATATCACCGTTACTGATGAAGAACTTGCACAAGCAAAAAAAAGATGCTTATAATGACGCACTTGATAAAATAGAATATCATAGTGGCGAACCTACATTTGGTGATGGATGGAGTGCTGCAATATGGTATTTAAAAAAGAAAAATGCACAACCTCAGAACACTTGGAAGCCGAGTGAAGAGCAGATGAATGCGCTTAAAGAAGCTTGTGATAAACATTGGGAACCAGATGGATTACATCCACTATATACACTTTGGGAAGATTTGGAGAAACTATGAATAAGTATGAAGCATACGATTTGGCTATGACGATTGTTAATAAAATGAATAATCCGATAATGCCAACAGGTAAACAAATACTAACTGCTGACAACGAATATTTGTGTAAGCAGTTAGAATCTATTATAGAAGCATATAATGTATTAAAACCGCAGTATGACCAAAAAAGAAGATAAAGAAAACCCTCTTTTACTTAATACGTTTAAGAAGATAAGAGAGGTTCCTGTTGGTACTAAAGTCAAAGGAATAGTTGGTTATAAGCCTGAAAAAGAAAAATATCACCCTTTTTATAGCCAAGGAATACAAACCGATGATATTGGTGGATGGTATAAAACTATACCTGAGCAAAAAGGGAGAGAAGTTATTGGGATTATTATAGAAGATAAACATCCTTGTAACAAAAAACCTAATAAACTTTTTAAGTTCTTACAATGGACTGATGAAAATGGTAAAGTGAAAAAGATACTTCTTAAAAGTGTTAGTAAAGCAACAATTGTTATAGAATAGAGTTATGAAAGCAAACGAATTGATGATTGGGGACTGGGTAACAGGTAAAAAATGGAGAGAAAATCCATTTAAACTCACTCGCATAAACGATAATGGAAAATACTACTATGGTATAACCCCTGATGAAACACAAGTTGGGCCATTTCTCTTTGAGGAACTAGAATCTATCCCTCTTACTGTAGAAATACTTAAAAAGAATGGGTTTGAGGGAAACAAGCCTTATTACTATATCTATAAAGACAATTTTTGCAAAGTGTGTGTATCATTTGCGCCAAGAATAGAGATTGATGGCATGGATTTAGGAGAGCCCCCTATTCATATAAGTATAAAAGGTGCTTTATTTGATATTAATATGATTATATCTTCAATTCATGAACTCCAGCACGAATTAAGACGTTGTAGAAAAGAAATTGAGTTGTAAAAGCAAAAGAAACATTATAAGTATATCTTCGATGTGCAGGAGAGAGGAGCCGATAAGACGTGATTACTGAGGTAACTCCATGGAGCCTGTGCTAGCAATAGAGGTGTAATCCTGAGGTTGTAGATATTGAAGATTTTTAAAGAATAAAGTTATGAAAGTATCAGAGAAGATTTACCGTACAACCACTTACCTTGATAGTGACAGAGGTAAGACATTGTGGAAGGAAAAACCAGTTGCTGGAGCTGAAAATATCGAATACACCCGTACTGATGCCTTTATTGAGAAGGCAAAAAAATGGATAAAGGATAATGGCTATATGTATAATGGCGAATATGAAGGGGATGTAGAAGCCTTGGCTGAAGATTTCGTAAACTATATGAAAGGAGAATAAGGTATGAAAACAAACGAAGCACCAGAGAAGATTTACATATCTAACTTTGCCATAGAAGCATTGCCAAAAAACGAGCAATTAAGTGAGCGTTGGCATGAAGTCAGTACACAAGATACAGACATTGAATACATCCGAACTGATGCATTTATTGAGAAGGCGGAAAAATTCCTTGAAGATAATCTAACAGAAGAGGATTGTAAGTTTGGCTGGAGTGAATGGACAGAGGTAAAATCTGGATACAACTCTATTGACTCATTCATGAGAGCATTTAGAACATATATGAAAGGAGAATAAAATTATGAAAGCAAACGAATTACCAGAGAAATATAAGACTTGTGATTGGCTATGGAACTACGGGTCTATCGGCTTGACAAAAGAACACATAAAAAGGCTTAATAATGCGATAAATATCCTTGAATCCCTTAACGAGCATAGCGATGTCAAATACCTTAAAGAGATAAAGGATAAACTGCTTGAAGACGTACCTGAAATAAAGCCTGAGAAAACTAATACCGATGCCTTTATCAAGAAGGCTTGTGAGTGGATTGAGACAAACATGGACGATTATATCTACGTTGAGTATGATACTGTGACAGGAATGCCAACAAACGAGGCGCATATATCTAATAAGAAAGTAGTTGAGGACTTCAAAAATTATATGAAAGGAGAATAAGGTATGAAAATTGTAAGATTCGACAGTAAAGGAAACTGCCAGTTTATCTATTTTGATTGGAGTGAATTTAAATTCAAAACCACTTGCTGGGCGAACAGTTTACACGCCTTACTAGGCAAAACAAAAGAAAAGAAACATTTAATAATAGGATTATGGAACTGATAGACAAGGACGCTTTAGTAGCAGAGATAGAAAGATTAGATACACTTTATCATACTTCTAAATCTTTAAGTGGTGATTTATTTATTCAAGGATTATTTTGTTTTATTGACACTTTTGAAGTGAAAGAGGTGGATTTGGATAAAGCATTATCAGATTTGGATAAAGACATAAAAGAATTTGTTACAACAGAAGAGTTTGAAAGAGAATCTGAAACAAGTGGTCATTACTGGACAATTGCTAAACATGCGTTTTTACTTGGACTTAAAGCATGGAAAAAGATAAATTAATGGAGTTCAAAAAATTCATAGTAAATTTCACAATACTTGATTATGTTTGGAAACCATTCTTCAAGGTGATGAAATACAACAAGCCGATTGGGAGGATTTATAACATATTTGTCGGTCCAATTTTTATTAACTTTATTAAAAAATCTAAGTAAGTTATGGCACAATATATCGATAAAGACACCAATATTACAAAAGGTTGCGGTATAGAGTTCCCTTATTTTGGTGCAAGTTACCCAGATGCAAGATGTATTGACGGTTATCTATGGGATATGGACTCAGGTGAAGTCACTGAAGATGGAATAGATTATTCCTACGGAGGTAATGGCTATCCTTGCCCTGTATGTAATACTAAAGAATGGTTAGAGCAGGTTATGGAGAATGAAGAATTTGAAACAAAAGAAGATGCTCTTGCTCATGTGAAACAATTAAAGAAACACTACCTATGAAACTGATAAATAAAGACGCTTTAATAATAGAGATAGATAGACAAAAGATTGGTTATAATGTAGATGGTAAGCATTCCATAGAATATGATACAACAAGAAAGATTCTTAATATCATTGACACCCTTGAAGTGAAAGAGGTGGATTTGGAAAAAGAGTCGGAATTGATAGCAAACGGTATTATGATTTCAGTACAGTCAAACAAATATGGCACCAATATATATAATACCGAAAGAAACGATTTCAACCACCATCATCTGCAAATGGCAGCAAGAAAAGGCATTGAACTTGGTTTAAAGGCACAGGAGAATTAAATTAATTTATTAATTTATATGAATTTCAAAGAACTGAAGAATAAGAGAAAAAAGGAATTGGAGAAAGCCATTGAGAAACAGGGAGAACTTGTTGCTTTGCTCCAAAAGGATTTCGATAATCTGGATAAATTCAAGAAGGTCATATAATTGACAATGATGGTAAATATTATATCATTGTTGGAGAACCTGAATTATTGAGCAATAGCATTAGAGTTCCCGTAAGGCATCACGTATATGCTACATATGATTGTGGAAAAATGTTCGAACTCAATATGTCCGGTGTCATTGACTACGTGGAGATATCCTTGGATAAAATACCGCATGTTAACATAATAACACCGAAAGAGATATCTGAACATGCTGAACATAAATTAAAGGAGGAATTCAAGAATTTTACTTACGGTTACGAACATGACATATTTTCTTATCAGAATAAAATAGAGAAGTATAGGAAAAGGATTAAAGAATGTGAAAAGAAAATAGAGGAGTATAATTCCATTGACATTGACAAGGAATTCGACAATTTCGTCAACAATTATATAGAGAATAGTTTTGAACAAGTTGCCTTTACTGGAATAACAGGTTATGAGAAGTATGGCGAGATTTGTTGTAAAATAATATAACCCCCTCAATGAATTGACGGCGAGGTTCCATTTGCTACACGAACAAAGGCTTATTCAAATTATCCTCCAATGTCATTAACGTTTTTTATGTTTCCGGCGTATTGTATGTCGGAAACTTTTAGTATCTTTGCATTGTTGAACAAATAAAAATAAAACAATATGGAATTTAAGAAATACAGTTCTATTGAGAACAGTTACAGAGAGCCCTTCATCGAGAAGGTGAGAGAGTCGCTTAATTTTCTCGGTTGCCCAAATATGCTTTTCTCCGTCTCCGAGAAGGTTGACGGTTGCAATGTCTCGGTTATTACCGATGGTAATTCAATCATTACAGGCAAACGTAGCTCCATCCTCACCGATTCCGATAAATTCTACGGGTTTCAGGAATTTGCTGATCAGAACCTTAAGGAGAAAGTCATTTCAGTATCCAATAAATTGAAATGTGGTGATAACTCCATTATTTCGGTTCAGGTTTTCGGAGAGTTGTTCGGTGGTGGATATGATGGATACAAGTCTAATGTGCCAAAAATTCAGAAGGGTATTCAGTATACTCCGAACCATGAATTCTATGCTTTCGACATCCTTGTGACATATCCGGACAAATCCCTGTATCTTGGTGTTGACGAATGTATCGATTTGTTCGAGAAGTACGGTTTCTTCTACAACAAGGAGTTATTCCGTGGAACACTTGATGAATGTCTTGCTTACAATCCCGTGTTCATCAGCACCATTGGGGAGCGTCTCGGTTATCCGAGAATTGAGGGCAACTTTGCCGAGGGTGTGGTCATCAAGCCAATTCAGGATCTTCGTTTTGCCAATGGGGAGCGTATTATCATCAAGAACAAGAACCCTAAGTTCAATGAATTTGAGAAATCCGATAAAAAGCCTGATGTTGTGTATTCGGATACATGCAGCAAGCTTGTTTCATGTGTAGGAGACTATGTAACGGAGTCGAGACTTGGCAACGTCATGAGCCATCTTGGTGAACTTGAGATGCCGAAACAGTTTGGGCTGCTTATCAAGGAGTACTGCGCTGATGTAATTGAGGAATTTGTCAAAGATCACCCTGAGTACAATGAACTGTCGTCTAATGAGCAGAAAGCGGTGAATAAAACAGTGAACAAATTGTCCGCTGACATTATTAAACGTAAGTTTTAGGTTATGGAATTGACTCAAGAACAACTTGAGCGTATGAAACATGCGCTTGGAATGGAGAACAAATCCAATGATGGATATGTATACCATGCATACCGTAACTATTCCGTATACGCTGAACCGCATATTGTTTGGGAGGAGTTGTGCTCACTTGATCTTGCGGAACGAAACAGATACGACGGTCCTTTCGTGTACCGTGTTTCGATGAAAGGCATGCAGGAAGTTGCAAATGCCACAGGCTTGAATATAAGATACACGCTCGATTTTGAACCAAATAAATAAATTAATATGAGACGATTTTTGTGGGCGATATTGTGCCTTTTGTTTTTCTCTTCATGCACCACATATCATCATGTGATCACTGAGGAGGATTTCGGGAATGCAGGTGCTGCCGCGTTGAATTGCGCGGTTGAGAGATACACACTTGACAGCATTGAGTCTTTGTATATACAGGAAGATTTGTATTATAACAACAGCCCTTTGTATCATGAGGACATATATATGTTCAATGGTGGGTATGAATATGCTGTGAAGTACAGGTACGGTGTAACCGACAATGATTTCGGTCATTTTTATATTATGGAATGCAATTTGGAATATTGCAGTCTTGATAGCCTGACGTGCAGTGAAATTGAAGGTATATATTCTGATTTGCCGAAAAGCGAGGTAAGGTATCTAAGCGAAGGTGTATACCTTGGCGGAATGATCGGCATAGCGGTGATTCCTTTCATTTCCCTTTTGGTTTATTCTGCATTGTGGAATGTTAAATGACGGTAACATGGCAAGATTCATAAAAGAATATAATATTCACCTTGCTGACGCTGTGCGTTTCGAACAAGACGGGATGTATCAAGAAGGCATTGTACAGGATATATCACAACTTCCTGACGTGTTTGTGGAAGGTTTCGACAATAAAACCGGAGAATACAAACATTGGAGAAAGGATATTGAGAGAATTGAATGGATATATTCAAAATCTGACGATTATGGACAAGGGTCTCGGGTGGAATTTGATGATGGTGAAAACGTGGAGTTTGTGCATAAAGGTGATGTTGGTACGCCTGAGTTCAACGAAATTGAATATATTGCCCGTAATGCCAATAACTTTTTTTAAAATCCCGGCATATTATGCATCGGGATTTTTTCGGTATCTTTACCATGTTGTAATTAATTGAAAATTAAGCCATGAAAAAAGAAAAGAAACCCATTACCTATCAAGTTGATTGGATTAGAAACGGATGGTGCTACAGAACAACCTGTGGCGTTCCAAAGGAAGTTCTAAAACAATGTCGTATAACAGCCAAAACACTGGGTGAAAAACTTGTAATAACAAAAGAAATTTATTGAATCCTATGAGTTTAGTTGACGAAATAAAACAGTGTAACAGTTTACACAGGATACCAAAAGAAATTCACATGAACAACGGTGTCGTGTTGGATTTCCGTCTTGTTAATAGTTTGGAAAACCCTGAGATTGGTAGGGATAAAGTATACGATTTCGATGTATACTTGCCGACATACGGAATCAACCTACAGCGCCCATATGTGTGGGAACTTTTCCAGCAGCGTGAGTTCATTATGTCCATCCTGCTTGAAAAACCAATTGATAGTCTGGTTATTGTACAGGTTTTGAAGGACTACAGCAACCGAGACGACCAGGTTAACCTGGTTATAGACGGAAAACAGAGACTTATGACCATACAGAAATTTGTTCACAACGAATTCTCCATCATCATCAACGGACGTGAAGTATATTGGAAGGATTTTGATAATGAATCCCGCATGTATTTTAAGACCAGGGCTAACTATCTCACCGCCAATGTTTATTATTCATACCCTGATTGCAAGGTGACGGACGAGATGTTGGTGATACTTTTCAATTACTATAATTTTGCGGGAACACCTCAGACCGAAAAGTACAAGGAGAAGCTACAGTCGTTGTTGGACGAATAAAATCAAAAATAAATGAATAAAGAAGAACTGATTGCTTTTATCAAAGAAAACCTTAGAATCGATGTATACTCGAGCGTTAATGAAATCGAAGTTTGCTTATATCTGGGTGATGAATGCATAAGCAGATCATCTGATGAAATGGATTATGTAAGGAGATAAAAGATATTAGAATGGAGTCTTGGGAGGAACATTACCGAGAATATTTTGGTAAGAATTATGCCTATGAATGCGAAGTAAAAAACAAACTAACTGAACGTGACAAAAAATCATTTGAGAAAAAACTTGAAAACGCATGTAAAAAGGAATTTTATTGGAGGAGAAGATGTTGTTCTATAAGTTCATATACAGATTCCGAATGGCTATATTTAAAATACGCTGAAGAAAAACGCAAAGAATACCTATCATGCATAGACTACTATTCATTTACGCTTGACAAACAAGAAAAAAGATATCTGTTATGAATATATGGCGTTGTAAATTGGAAGAATTGAATAATACTTTCTCAAAAATTAACACTTTTTAACAAAAAAATTCTGCCGTGTGTAGGATTTTTTCGGTATCTTTGGGCTGTTGAAACAAAATTATATAACATGGACAAGAAAATTCAAAACAACCATCAGATTCTCTATGCAAAGAATTTTTACCGTCATTCAGGCAACATTATCAATGACATGAAGGTAATATGCAAACTTGACTGTCCGAATCAGGATTTCTATTCTCCCAAGTTCATTCTGAACTTTATGCGTGGCCAATTCAACGCTTGGCTTGATGCAACACCTGAGGTGAAAAAGGAACGTGGGTCTAAGGTAGCTTGGGAAGAGGATCCTATCAAGGCGGAAATTTGGTCTATTTTGATTGCCTATAGTGTTTATGTGCCAATGACCTGTATTGGCAACTACATAAAGGAGCTTCCCAATTACAACGTTATGCCGCCGCAGTACAATGTCAAGATGCCTTCAATAATGTCTCATGTGTTCAAGCGAAGCATGAGTCTGGAACAACTCAATGAAAAGGCCAAGGAAGTTCTCAATATGCCTATGCTTGAAATCATGGACAAACTTGCTGACTATCTTGTTAGCACATATAATTTCAAGAAAGCTTCTGCAATCCTTGAAAAATACGGCATCAAGATTACTCCGGAGGACCTCGACAATGAACTGTGGGATGGGTATTCCAATTTGATGAATGCACATATTAAGGAGGTTGATGGTGCGGAGGTTGTGGAGGAAGGTAGTTTCACACTGATTACCGACCACTTCATTATAAGGCTCAACACCCGCAATAACCCAAGCAACACCAACGAAATCACCGTTGATTTGTGTCCCATCAAGTGGGAAGTTACCGGTGACGATGTAATAACGGAAAACAATTATAGAAAAGAGTTTTGTGAACTTGCATCCAAGGTGTCTGCCATTGCAAAGGGTGATGCGGAATATATCGCGTGTTCTACCAAGGACATCGATGACGTGTGGAGTGAAGTTCCTGAGCATGTAAAAGATGCTATTGAGGTTGAAGACGCCATTGAGTATTCTCCGAAAATCTATCTTAATTATTGGAAAAGTGATGCTGATGAATTGCGTTGCTTTGCTCAACATACCGGTGACAATCCGAGGATGAGCGGTTCCGGCTGTTTTAATACTTACATCTTCAACGTTGACGGAAAGATGAAGATTATTCTTGCACATACCACCACATTTGATTGCGCCTGTTTCGAGCACGAATTGCGGAACTGTGGCGGTTGTTTTGTTAATGACAAAATGGAATAACATGGACGAAAGAGAAAAATGGAATCTTCTGCACGAAATTGTTTGTGCATACATTAACGACCCGAAGTTTGAATATTACAAACGTGAAAGCGCATCCAAGGAGATTATTCCTTATATTGAGCAGTTTGAACCAAAGGAGAATGGGAAAATTGTTCCTGTTTTTGAAGCGAAGGTTTTTGATACACCGTCTGTATTTAAACCGGGTGATGTTGTTTATTCGTTTGAAAACGATGATGTTTATGCTGCACTCTTTGTTATGCCCGATGATTATAAGGGAGAAATGGACTTCAAGCCTAAATGCTTAATGATAGACAGGGGATGGGATTTTATTCAATGCGAACCAAAGGTGTTGACGCACGAACCTGGCTATACATATCGTTATGCAACCGACGAAGAGAAAAATTTGATTAAAAGATGCAAATATTGAATAGGCAATCTTAAATTATAAAAAAATGAAAAAGACGGATTACAGTTTACTTTTAGGGTGGGAAGGCCCTTCCGTTAACGACATGCTTATGGGGTTCGTTGAAGACTATTCAGATAGTTTGAATGATTATTGGGAGGTTTTTGCCGGACTCTGTATTGATATGCACGATGTTTCGTTTGACAGGCAACTCGTTGAGAAGAAATGCATTTTATTTGGTATTCCATATGTTTTGGCTCAATATATCATATTCGATTCCTATGTAAGTAATTGTTTCGAATGGTTATTGTTGGATGAGAATAATATACCCTTCAAAGGCAATCTCGAATTGGGCATTGCCAAGAAGATAAAGATTATTGCCGACGAATGGTTGGATGATCCGGATAAGATATACAAAAAACTGTACGAACAATTGAATTAAATGTAAGCAACCAACCTGCAAGCATGATTTAACAATTTTTAAGAACCCGGTGGTTTCTCCATTGGGTTCTTTTTAGTATCTTTGCTTTGTTGAAAAATAAACGTGAGATAATATGGCGAAAAAATTCAATAAAAATCGTTCGGTTGATTCAAGATACCTGAATGTACCAATCAAATATGTTTTGAACTATAAAGGTGCGAACATTGGCTCAGCGGACAAATACGAGGATGAATCTTATGAGGAATGGAGGAGGGGGATGCTTGACAAATGGGATGACATTATAAATGAATCCGAGGTAAGCCGTGAAGTTTTTGAAAAAATCAAGAAAAGGGGTCAAGAGGAAGGGATATCATTTTTACGTAGAAAATTGGTAAAGAAAGGTAAGGACAAAACACTTTGTATTGTTGATTTTTATGGGAAGAATGCGCTTGTTGCATGGCGAAATCATGAAACTCGTAAAGTCGGCATGACAAGACTTTGCCCGGTTCTTCAGAAGAATGGGAAGGCATATCTTCAATATAAAGACAAACTCATACTGATATCGAATGCTTTAGGATGGGTGTTTTAGTAATATATAAAATATAATATGATATGAACTTGGAAGAACCCATCATATCTGTTTCCATTGCAAAACTCTTGCCATCAAAAGGATATGATGTAATCACGGAGAAAACATGGGGAACTTGCCCATCATATAAAGGGGAAACGCTTGACCTTGACGATGAAATGGAGTTGCGTGATGAGGGAGTACCCGATTCAGAGATTGTTGACATGGATGTGCTGTATGATTTTTGGTGGTTTCCAAAGCATAATGAAAACACTTATCCTGCGCCGACGCACGGATTGTTGAATGAATGGCTTATTGAACGATGGAATATATGTATTCTTGTTGTTCCATATATTACCACTGAAGGTGTGATGTGGTGCTGTGAATGCAAACGGCTTCGTAATGACATGATTGAGCCTTTATTCAATAAAGCCGGATTTTGGGAACGTTCCAAGTGTTTTGAATATGGCGTATCGAAGGTATTGGAGGAAATCATATGAGGAAAATAAAGAACTTTATAACAACGCATATTGTAACGATAATCGTAATAGTTTTGGGTATCTCATGCGCATGGGTGGCAACATGGCCGTCGAGCAAACGACAGAGAGAGTATCTAAAGTGGGAATATTTTTCAAATGATACAACGTTGGTTTTAAGTAAAGACCGTGGATATGAATGAAGAATATATTGAGGAATTCTTATTGGATTTAAACTCTCGAGCCCCATATGGCGTTATGGTTGATAAATCTCCATATGTTGATCCTGTTCCACTTTTGTATGTTGATACATTGAGGATGCAGTATCGTACTAAGATAGACGATTTCGAACACAGGATATTCAAACGTGCGGATAACGGAAATACAATCCTAAATATCAAACCATATCTCCGTTCAATGGATAGCATGACCGAGGATGAATTCGATGAATTGACTGAGTTGTGCCGAAGCATTGATTACTCAGAGGAACGCCGGTGGATAGAGGATTTTGTACTTGATGTTGCACACTACGATGATTGGGGAGAATCAGTCTACTACAAACCAAAGGTACACGATTACCTGACAAAACATATGTTTGATTATCGTGGACTTATTGAAAAAGGCGTTGCGCTTAAAGCATTGGATGGTATGTATAATTTCTAATCTGAATTTCATGAAAGTAACTCAAGAAATAAAAGAAAAAGCACTTCCATGTAATTTTGGTTATAATCAAAAATAAATAATTTAATATGAGAGAAACTTTAGAACAGAAAAAAAGACAGTTATATACAGCAATGTCCCATGAGGACCTTGTTAACGAAATCATGAAGCGCGATGAGCAGGATGATAAGACAAGTATGCGTAGTATAGCAAAATCAGCCATAAAGGATGAGTTGATTAAGGCGATACAGAAAACACTGTTGAAAAAAATAGAAGACCCGAATATTGTCGACGAAATCGTTTTGCATAGAACTTCTTGGGGGACAACCGAACCAAGTGATTTTCTTAAAAACATTTTTGCCAGGGCTGATACCGCCAATTTGGTAAAAGAGTTTCAGGATGGTTTGTGTGAAACTTTGAAAACCAAATATAAGGAAATCTGTGAACGTGTTATGTACCAAGTGTTTTTGAATGGATTGGCCAATACCAACATTTTCAGAAACGCTGTTGACGATGTCATCAATAACCGAGATTATTAATATGGGAAGATTACTTAAACGAGTGCCGAACTTTTGAAAAAATGAAAGTAACTCAAGGAATAAAAGAAAAAGCACTTCCATTTGATGTGGATGTGGATTTATATATACATTGCCCACATTGTCATGAAATGCTTGACGATGAATACGATGATGGACTCGAAACATACGGTGACACCGGTATTGTTGTGCATAAAGACCCATATTTCTCAGAATGCACGTCCGAAACAACCGTATATTGGAAATGCCCGTATTGCGGAAAGCCGATAGAAGAAGGGATATCATGGGATAATTAAGTATAAGGAGATTTTCGATTAAAAATAATTGGAATAAAATTATTGTTTGAAAAAATGAAAACAGGGAGAATGATGGACGAGATTGAAAACAAGGCAAACGCCCTATTGTCCGAAGCAATGGACTCCTACTACAATACCATCAACCATTTCGGTAGCAAGTGGATATTGTCGGCACACGATTCCATTAAAGTGTGGCTCAGAGGATATAACGCCAACGAGCACAATAACAAACTGTATAACAAAGCACTTGAATTGTTAGAAATAACTGAAATATATTAATATGGAGAACACAAAAATTGAACAGAAGACATTAGAATGCATCCAATGGAAGGGAGACAATTTGAAGGATGTACTTGCATTTACCGGCAAATATCATCGTTTTGATGAATGGTTCAAGACTTTTGATGATTTTAAGGAATATGTTGAAAGCCACGATAACATTTTTAGAATTTGGGTTAATGACAATCTAAGCTACAGAGTTCCCGTTGGTGCATGGTTGGTTAAATGCCCGGATGGAAATATTGTCCCTTCAGAAGGAATTCAAGATTATTTAATACGAATAAAATAAATTAGGTTATGGCAATAAGTAAAGTAGAAGTTTTGAAAAAATGTATCAACAATCTTCGTGATCTTCGCAAGATGACGATTAAATCGGATGACCTTAATGAAGAGGATTTGTATTTCCTTCAGGAAGGATATCGGGAAGGCCTTTGTAGCGCTGCAATGACACTTGCGGATGAACTTGATACTTTCGTAATCTATGATGGCGAGGATTATGGCAGTTACATTGAACAGGAAGAGGATTGGTGGCACACACACGATAAATTTGACATTGGAGGTGAGGAACGATTATGATATTCTATCACGGGACCTCTCAAGAGAATTGGGAGCAAATTCAGAAAGATGGTGAACTTTATGGATACAACCGGATTGTTTCAAACGACCGCAAGACAGTCCTTCAGGAGTTTAGGTTGACGTATCTTGCAACTGAAAAGGAAGAAGCCGCCTGTTATGGTGATGTAATCCTTGAGGTTGAGTATGATCCTTATAGAGAAAATGCGCAATGCAACCATTTTGAGGAAGGCTGTTGGCAAATACGTGTCTATGAACCCATACCGTTGTCTAACGTAACCCGGATTAAATGACGAAATTTTTAAAGAAGCTACGCTGCACCCATGAATACCAGTTTCGTTTCAACCTGCACGGTGATCAGATAATAAGAAACGGTTTTAAACGTTCCATGTGGTACTGCAAAAAATGCGGAAAATGGAAAGCACTCGATATACCTTATGACGAGACCGAATACATTTAACATTTTTTAACCAATAAGATTTCTTCAATCCAAACATTTTAAGTATCTTTGCATTATTGTATAAAAAATTAAATAGAATGGACTATATTGGAGCGTTGAAACGTTTTGAATCCATTGTACATGACGGACGGTATTATATCCGGCTAACGGATGCTGAATTTATGGTACAAGAAATACTCAAGGACAACAAGAAGGAATCCTTGATAGCAAAGTCCGTTATTCCGGCCATCGCATGGACGAAGGAGGATGACGAAAATTTGAACCATCTTATTGTTTTGCTGGATGGGGTTGCCGCTGATCTTGATGAAGGTGAAGATAGGGATCATGTGCTTCATCTCATTGATTGGATGGAAGACTTTCAAAGTGCACTTTCAGAAGCCGGTTTGCGAAACCTGAAGGAATGGTACGGGAACGATAAAAATAGCATTGATTAATATGAAAATAGTTTAAAAGAAAATTAATGCAAACTTGATACTTTTTTAAAACAACACCATATTTATATATAAACGACCATTAAAAAATGCGATCAAAAGAAGTACGTAAAATATTAGGTGTAACTGAACGCACATTGACAAACTACGTGGCCAAAGGCATACTGCACCCGACCAAACTCAGCCGCACACACTACGACTACGACCAAGACGAGGTCTATGCACTTATTAAAAAAGTCAAACCACGCGTCAACGTAACATATTCCAGAGTCTCACTTCCGAAACAGAAAAACGACCTCGAAACACAAACACAACGCCTGTATGATTTCGCCGCAAGCAACGGAATGGCTTTGTCCGAACAAATAACCGACATCAAAAGCGGCATATATTTCAATCAACGCAAAGGGTTCAACCACCTGCTTGAGATGGTTATGAACAATGAAATCAACACGGTAATCATAGAGAACAAGGACCGTCTGTGCAGGTTCGGTTTCGAACTAATCGAAACCATATTCAAAAAACACGGGACACGCATCCTCGTAACGAGCGATACGGAAAACAAAACCTACGAAAACGAATTGACGGATGACCTCATTTCCATAATACACCACTACTCCATGAAATCCTACTGCCACCGTAGAAAACTCAATAAGGCCGAAAAAGCACTGAAGGAAACAGAGGAATGAAATGCATTAAACTCCATATCAAAAAACTATCAAACCCCGGTTTGATAACCAGGGATATGAACAACTACACCAATGCGTTCATGCTCCTATACAAAATGCTTGACACGGCATTCGATATGGAGTTCATGAAACGTTTTAAACAACGTTTCAATCTTACCGATATAGCCTATCGTTCACTTGTCTCGGAAGTAAAAGCGGTCAGAAACCAAGACATGACCAACGACAATGAACGCCGTGAAAGAATTGAGGAATTAAGCGAAAGACTCGGAAAAACCGAACCAGAAAAACGCTACAGGATATACAAAAAGATAACTGACTTGAAACGCCGTGTTGGAAAAGAACGCACTTTCGGCGGTTTGTCGAAACTGAGGGAAATTTCGAAAGAATGCAACAAGCCAACCTCGGACAATGGCAGGTTGGAAAAATTAAGGGAAGAGTACAGGTCTGCAAGGGTTAAACCGTTTTTTCTGATGGGCGAGGCGAATCAGAAAGGAAACAGGTTTTTCGACTTGTCGTCGCTGCATTACGGGAAATGCACATACAAGCCAAGGAAAGGCGAGGCATGTGAAATAGAATTCAAGGTAACAAACAAGAGGGATTTGGAACGTGTGGCGAAACGCGCCGTCTTGAAGGAATTGTCTGTCAGTGTGCATTTGACGGAGAAACACATATGCATAGCCTTTGACGAACAGCAGTTGAATGGTTTTGGCTTGGACGAGAGGGGGAGGAGGGAAGACGTGAAGAAAATCAAGGCATCGGGTTATTCAAAAGAAACCGAAAGCGAAAAGATAAAAGATGTATATAAAAAATGGTACAATGAACAGCGTGAACGTATGATGGAGGGAAAGATGGAGAATAGATGCATTGCCGTCGACCTAAACCCCACGAATATAGGGTGGAGTGTCCTTGACAAAACCGGGGACGGGGGTTGTAAAATCATTGCCTGTGGGCAATACGAGTATGGGTGGCTGTGCAGCAAACTCCATAAAAAGAGTTCCTCACCTGAGCAGAAGCATTTGAACAACAAGCGGAAACATGAATTGTGTGTTATGATGCGTAATTTATTCAGGGTTGCCGTGCATTACAACTGCGGGCAGTTCATCATGGAGGAGTTGAGTTTTAAAAAAGATGAAAGGATGAATCGTGAAGCGAACAGGAAGAGCAGGAATTTATGGTGCAGGGAGTTGGTTACGGGATTGATTAGAAAGTGGTGTAACGAGTTGGGAATGATTTTAATTGAGGTTAATGCTTGTTACAGCAGTTTTATAGGGAATATACAGTACGAGTTCGTCGATGCGACGAACGCGAGTGTTGAGATAGGCAGACGTGGTCTGTGGAGATATACAAATGGTACATTTTATCCTGTGGTACGTCAGGAGGACTTGAGCACAGTGGAGGCCAAATTTGGCGCTGATGCGGGTAGTATAAACACTGACGGATGGGTGAGTATGTACAATGCCCTCAAGAATTTATTCAAACCGGATGAATTCTCACGCAGATTGAGGACGGCGATTGATACGGTGGGATATCCGTATTGGTCGTTCAGCATGGATTCATGTAGGAGTGGAGTTAATTCAATAATATTCAATAAATTACATTAGTTTATGTATCTGAAAATAGGAAATTGGACAATTTATTTCTATAATCCGTTCAAGAAAAACGGAATTGAGCGAATAATCGGTATTCAAGGATATAAAGATTGGCATCATTCATTTGAATATGACATGCGTTTTAGTTTGTTTAAAATGCCGCATGTAACATTCTGTGCCGCATATACCAACGAAAAGAAACGGGAATACGTAACGAGATTCTATACCATTGCTTCAAAATCCTATCGTCGTAGAAACGGTGGGCTTAAGTGGTATTGGAAACACATTGATCGTCAAGGTATCGACGAAGAAAGGTGCTCCGCAGGATGATAAAAGAAGAAT
Organism: Isotricha sp. YL-2021b; assembly: GCA_023805745.1. NCBI lineage: Eukaryota > Ciliophora > Litostomatea > Vestibuliferida > Isotrichidae > Isotricha > Isotricha sp. YL-2021b. Next base: position 70,065 of record JAJJKW010001449.1, on the reverse strand, counting down.
ATAAAACGGATTCTATGAAGGATTATGAATGGAGCCTTATGCATAGGGAGGATGATCCTGATCAGATGAAGGAATATGAAAGCCATACATTCAGTTATTCCGACGAGGAGAGTGACAGTATGTGTGATTATGAATGGTCTTTATTTAAACACGAAGATTGATATGATACGACGCAGAATCGGTGATGAATTTGAATACCGAAAAGGTAATATAGTCTATACACTTCAATGTGTAGAACGTACAAGTGATAGCTGCGAAGGATGTTTTTTAAAAAATGAAAAATATCATTGTAGGGATGTTGTTGGACTCTGTGATTCCATATACCTGGGTAAAGAAGTAGGCTATTCACTGCCAATGGCGTTTGTCTGCATTCGTACCAAAAACCTTAACAACGAAATAACCAAATCCGATATAGGGGAATTAACTAAAGCAATCAAGTCCATTGGGGAATCATTTAAGATTGTCGAGGCGTTCAAACGATTGGCAGAACAAGAACAAAAGAAATAACTATAACTTTATATTATACATAAAATAGAATATGATGTGGTGTTTGGAAATTGCTGAGTGCTATGGCGCTGATATAGTTACTTACCCTGATTATTACACTAGGTTTGATACATATGAAGAATGTAAAGCATACTGTGATAAGGAAAACGAAAAATCAACCGATTCAACATATATTCAGCCTCACGAAATGTCCGATGGTGATATTGAATCACTTATAGAACGGGAAGAATATGAAATGAGATATTTAATAGAATCTGTTAATCATGCATAAGATGACTAAATATGATGAGTTGCTTACCCGACAGGAATTCAAGGAATATGCTCTTAATCTCTACGCGGGTAAATGCTGTATTCCCGGTTGTACCGAGGATATGGCTGATGCACATCATATCATGGATAGGAAACTATTTTCAAACGGTGGTTATTATTCGTCAAATTGTGCACCGGTATGTTCACGGCATCATATACAATGTGAAAACGGAAAAATACGTCCTGACCAGTTGATTGATTGGCTTAAAATACCACATGAAGCACTTGTTAAACCGGATAAACTCGATTGGTTAACCAATGAAGAATATAAAGAACTCTTATTCAGCGGATTCATTGATAAATGGGGAAATTAATAATGAAAGTAATGATTGATAATTACATGAAGTGATGGATAAAGAATATGTAGACAACGATGTATTCGTGTTCAGACTTGGCCTTCCTTGGGAACTTGCAAATCTTGAAATACCCATATATACTAATCCGGCACCAGAACCGTGGCATAAAGATTATGATCCGGAGAATGATTTTACATTGGACGAGAGAGAGGATATGGTGAAGAAGGCTTATTTTATACCTGAACGCATAAAAGAATTGAAGGTACAACTCATTAAAAAAATTGAGGAAATGGACAATCCATTTGAACATATATCATGTGTTGATGTTGATGGCGGTTATAATGTGACTGAAGATAAATTGTTTCATATAAATTGGAATAAAAAATGAAAAAGTTAATTATTGTAATTCTGTTGTTCATTGGTGTTTTGACCTGTTGTAGTTGCGCAACAGAAATTCAGGAAGAGGACAGAATTGAAGTCAGTGATAGCAAACTTGTTTGCGTAATTGATGGTGTATACATAAAAAAAGCAAAGGTCGGGAATCATGAATACCTATATTCCAAGTATGACCATAGTTTAAATATGTGCCATTATGAGGACTGTGAATACTGTTGTAAACGCAAATAAAGCAAAAATCATGAAGATCAATGAACTTCCTGTAGAGATTTTTCAGAAACTCTACAACCTTCGATTCAAAGAAGGCAAAAACATTCCATACGATGAATATATTTCGAGATTTTCTTTCGTTGTTGTGGGTGGAAAAGTCTATCATGACAACAGTGAACGTTCCAAAGAAATGGAGTTGGAATATTTTAAACATAAGCATGGTAGTCTACATTTATTGTACATACCCGAAGCCATCGTGGATTCTGACGGAGTCGTTATAAAAAACAGATATGGATATCAAGAAATATAGATTAAAAAAAGATTAAGATGAAGACAAGACAGATAAACAATTATGATAAGCAAAGGAAAAGCCTGATTGAAAAAATAAAATCGGTTGGCGGGCTGAAATATTTTTCAGAACCCGTGAAGGTCATGGTGAATCCGTTCGAGGCAAGATTGAGCGGAAAATTCGAACCCAAAGAGGTGAGCATTATTGGAGTTAGCACGATTCTTGGGCATCTTTCCCTCAATGCCATAGATGCTGGTTCTGTAGGTGTTTGTGTTAGCGATTTCTACGATGGAAACGAGTTCAAGAAACTTGAGGACGCAATTTAACGTTTTTTAAGTTTTTTATCCTAAAAATTAAGCATGGAGACCCATAATTCAATTTCCAACTGCAACGCAGTTGTTGTGGTTGGAGGAATCAAGTTAATGCCACCATTGAACTATTGAAGGAATTTGATGATAAATACTGTTATTGATTATGCAAGATATAAATGAAATAAAGAGAGAACTGTCCTCGCTTCAAGGTGAGAAGGAGGAAGTATGGAATAGATACTTGGATATGGCCACTCGCGATATACCGTTTAAGAAGGCATGGGATTGGTATCAAAAACAACCTGTGGTTCGACGTTACGATGAATTGGAACGGAAAATACGCAATATGGAGGAGTACACGCTTGGACCTCTCGATGATCCTGATTGGTCTGAACATATGCCTATCGAAACCTTCATCTCTTCATGTAAGATAGGACCGTTTTTTACAGACGATGATGGTTTTGGCTACTATGCCACTGAAGACAAGCAAAGTAATATCAAAGTTTATCCCTCTGATATCATATCAGGAAACTATCGAAAGGATTTCACGCACATTGTTTGGTATAACAAATAATTTTATCTCAATTATGGATAATACATTTCAAGAATATTATAAATGGTATAAAACGTTTAGAACGAATCTTGTTGATTTCCATTCGGACCCGATGTTGGATGGTATGAAACCAATAAATCAAGATAAGGTAATTCCTGATGGGGATTACTTTACCATCCGTTGTGGCCTTGGTGGAATCTATACAAATTTAGACGAGGTGAAAAACGGAATATGGCAGTGCAGAATACTTGACGCATCAAAAGTAATTGCCTATCGTCCGCTAACAACCGAGGAACAACTTCAATGCGATTATTTAACAAAAACATTAGGAAATGGATGATATTTTAACGCTCGAACAGATAGATAAAACGCTTTACGCCCTGAAACTTTTTGCAAATACACGACCCGAATTTCGTGCGTGTATAAAAGGAGGAAGCAGGATGAGGGTTACATCAAAACGTAAAGTTACGATGCCATGTAGCGGAATCAGGATGAGTGTCAACGACATTCGTTCCATTCGAGGCGCATTAAAACGTGAAAAACGCAGAATTTTAAATACTAAATCAATTTAACATGGATAAAGAAATTTTGAAACGGGTTGGCATAACCGAAGACGAATTCAAGCAACTGAGTCAGGAATGGCAAAGCAAACGCCCGATAATGGACAAGACATATCTTCAGTCGCCCGAAGGCCGTCTCATGGACGCAATTTACGGAAAGAAAAACTAAAAGATTATTGTTATGTACCTAAACGAAGAACATACGGATAAGTTATCCGAGATTAAACGGCAGATAAATAATTTATATCATGATTGCGATATCACCACACGTGGGAATATAATTTGGGAAATCAGACAGCAGTTTAAAGATATGGAACGGGATAATGAAGTTTCGTTCTTTGTGTGCAAAGGAAATAATCCCCAATCCATTGGAACAATCAAGTTGGAAAACAGTGTCTATATCACCGATCCATGTTACGAACCCGGGACTTGGTGTTCTGGTAAAGTGGAAAATGTAAAAACGGGCATATGGAAATGTTTCCGAAAGGTTGCCTATACTGATTGGGGATTCCGTATTGCCGAACTTATCATCCGCCACGAGGATTATCCTGAAGGTGATATTGAAACACTTATGGAAGGCGTTGATGTGGGTGTGGATTCGGGACAGGCAGGTTTTTTCGAATCTGCATACTACGAGGAAATGAAATCGGAGGAAAAGAATGAGAAATGGTATGACCGTGTATGCGACCTTACTCTTGGTGAACATAGTTGTGGAACAATCGACATGAAAGGTGTTGTCGCATCATCCGGTTTCGGTGATGGCAGTTATGGCCTGTATGTTCATGAGGAAAGCGGTAAAGTTGTTGGAATGAGAATAGAATTTATTTCCCAGGAAGAAGTTGATAAATATCATCAGAAGTGGCTGAAGCCAAAACAAGTTAATGGAGGCGGTGCTTAATATATGGAGGAACAAGAACTGAAAGCAAATCTGCTATTGCAGAAAATAGCACAATCACCAAACGTAAAGGAATACTTCAACAAGAAACTTTCCGAGGTATTGAACAATGGCTCTTGCGAAATAACAAAAAGCGACCTCGAGGAACTTTTAAAAAACATTGGATGATGGAAGGAAACAATGGCAAGTGGTGATTGAACGCCGTGTTTTGCCATCGCAAAATACCACCGGAGAGATTTAAACAACTTTTATGGATAGTTTATCCACCCAATCCTTGAAATACGCCCAGAAGGGCTAAAATACAGTTAAATTTAAATTATATGGTAGGAGAAGAGAAATATATAGACTTTGGAGTTGCTCCATATGCGCTTCCCGGTGTATGCGAAGCACTTTTCAACAACGGAATAGATAATGCTTTCTTAACCCTTGAAGATGGCAATATCCATGTCAGGTGGAAGTACGATGCAAGAAGAGAATTTATTGAGAATAAGTTTTGTAAAGACAATGATGGAGCAAACAATGGGGAAGCATGAACTTTTAGATTCGGTAATTGATTTATACAATGAAATTGAAAGTTGTATAAGTGACCTTGTCCATAGCAGATTGCACCATGACGAGGAAATGGAGAAAAAATCAGTATCCCAAATGGAGGCATTATTGGTTCAATGCCAACAGGAACTTGATGTGGTGGCGGATTATTTGGAGGATAATTAATGACATACGCGGAAATAGAGAAATTAGCGGAGGAAAGATATCCAGATGTTCATATTCCTGTTAATACAGAAAACTCTCTAATCCAACTACCTGATATTATTGTTTCAAAACAGGAGTTGAGGGAAGCATTTATTAACGGATTCCAAATAGGATATGGGCGAGGTATAGATAATGGAGAGATATTAAGATACGAAAAAAAGCATAAAAAACTTTTGAAATGGTAGAACAGCACACAGAGCAATATTATCTCGGTGAGTATAGTATTGGTGATATACAGGAATCAATGGACGACCATATGCAACGTGGATGGATAGTCAAATGCATGGGGACTCTCGGCAGTTATCTTTTGGTTGTCTACGAACGCCAATGTAAGGAGGAAACATCAAAGAAAAATATTGATTAATATGGAGAATTTAATTGAAGCCTTGCAGTTTATCCTGCAATTCATGAAGAGGCCAGATGATTATGCCCCATGCCAATGTGCGCATGATGTGTTGTATATATGGGGTGTTGATTTTTCAAAAATGAATGCGGATGATGTTAAAAAACTCAATGATATGGGTTTTAACGTCGGCTTTGAGGAAGAACGGTTTATTGAAGAATGTTTTGGGAATGATGATTATGTGTGGAATGACCTCACTGATGAAATATGGAATAAGATGAAATATAGTCTATCAGATTGCCTATACAGTTATAGATACGGAAGTTGTTAACATGTACAAAGTAGAAAGTCTTGATATGGATATCGATCCGGCATATATGACAATGATTGCCGGAGGTAACGGAGACCTGTATATCAGAATACATGATAAAACAGGAATGCATGCCGTCAGGATATGCTATGCCGGCGGTTATGATAAAGAGGAAGGAATACGCAAAGCGGTTCTGAATCTATATAAGGAAATTAAAAAGTTAGAGGATGATGGTGAAGATTCAACTACCGGGAATTTTAACGAAATAATGTATAAAATCAAATGAGTTATTGCACGAAACACATTATTAAAATAATAAAACCGGATGGCGAACCTACGTTATCCGATTATGCTGTATTTCAAGAATGCCTTGGAAAAATTGATGATTATTTCCCATCGGACAACATGTCCTTTATTATTCGCAACGGTTATCTTATTGACTGCAATTGGAATTATGGTTTTGGATGCGATTGGTGTGGTTTCGAAAAAGACATGCTTGAGATATCCAAACTTATACCGAATGTTTCAATTAAATGTGCATTCATTGGCGAGGAAACTTGGGCTTATCCGGACGGGGATAAAAAGGGTGATGCTAAATTCCTTCACTATAAAAACGGGGAGGTAATCGAGGACAAGCCGTTTGATAACAAATACCTTGAATGGTTTAAATCAATATATTGCAAACGATGAATACTAAACCAAAGATAAATTGGAAGAACTTCAAGATATGGTTCTTGGACCAAATCAAGAGGAAGCGTTTTTTCTATAATTTCTTTATCTCAAGGAACGCTTGGGGAGCATTCTCCATTAACTCTCATATCAATCAACATACCGGAAATCCCAAGGTAACGTACAATACAACAAAGAGTGCGTTGAAAGCCGCTGAAGCAATGGGCAAGAAACACAATACCCATTTCAGCATATACAAATGCCTCTTTTGTGATGGATACCATATTGGAAAAAATAGGGAAAATAAAACAGAATACGATAAACAATGAGTATAATTGTTACACAAGACGAACTTGTTGCACAACGTGAGAAACTTGTAAAAAAATCATGTAGCCTTGCCCGTAGTGCAGCAAAAGTACGCAAACAGATTGAGGAGTTGGATGAATGGATAGGGAAAACTATCCATTTCGGCATTGGTGACTATATTCACTATGTCCATAAAAACAGTTTTTCTGGTGAAGTTATTGATATGTACATGCATATAAAAGCCCTCGAAACTCCATATAAGGATTATGTCATTGGCTTCAGATCTGCATGTGTTGAACTTGGAAAGAGTCCTTTTTTTAATCCGAACCATTTATATTATTTCAAGAAGAAAGAAATTGAAAAGGTTGAAGTCATTGACCGTAAAGAATACCTAAAGGCATTCAATAAACTGAAAAAGAATATCTGAGGTGTAGGATTGATTTTTTTAATAAACCAAGTATGATAGTAAATAATTAAAAAGCATGAAATTATACAAATCCGACTGCCAAATATACCATATTTCAAAGGAATATCTAGACGGTAAGCGTCTAAAACCTAAAGTGCCGGAACAAACAATGTGGAATGAGGACACCAGGCATAAACGCGTGTGTTTTTCAACAAGCATCACGGGTTGCATCCGTGGTGTCCCCGAGGCTTCAGGTGAATATTTTGTGTATGTTCCTGAAAAAAGAGGTAAGGTAAAGGTCTATGTGCCTTCGGATGAGGAAGTGCCGGATGTTCATGTAACAAGGGAAAAGTGGGTGAGAAGCAAGGTTAAAGTCCGTTGTATCGGAAAATTAAAGGTCTTATGCAACCCAATAATCGATAGTGAGAAATTCGCGTTTAGATGGTTAGAACAATATGCATATTGAAACATTAACTTATTTTAATAAACCGGTACGATTTTGTATCGGTTTATTTTAGTATCTTTGCAATGTTGTAAAAAGTAATAGTTGTAAAACCGAAACAAAAATAAAACATGGGTTTTTTAGACGAATACAAAACATATCTCAACACATATTCCGATATTTTCAAATTCGAATTTGAGGATGACAATGCCAATATAGACAGTCAGTACGCAAACAACAAAAGCGCCTCTACCGGCGAGGATATTAAATGCCCGATGTGTGGAACGATATTCACAAAGAAACAGTACAGTCAGGCGTTTTGCTGCACCCAATGCAAAGACGATTATTGGAATCTGAAACGTGGGAAAAAGGAACCCGTTGAGGTCAAATACAGTTCAAATGTAGTTGAAACACAATTAAAAGAACTTTTAGGAAGATGATAGTAAGCGAATACATGATTAATAAAGAGGCTTCTTATCGTTTGGCGATAGAGAACGCAAAACAGGCTCTTCAAGCCACAGTTGACGAAATGGGCGAATTCTACAAGGAAGTATGTGGTGAACTGAACGATGGATACAAGGATCTAATCGGCAAAAAGGTTCGCATATACACCAAATCTTTCAACGATAGTCAAAATACTTATGAAGGTTGGTTTTATGGTTTTGAGGCCAGGAGAGAGAATTACTATGTCCAATACACTCCGGTAACGCCACATGTAAAATTGTTCAAGTGCAAGAAAGACGGAAGTGAGTCCAAACTCAAACAGGATATTTTCGAACCTGTTACCAAAATTGTTAAAATAGAGGAAATATGATAGAACATGTGAAATCCGGTGACAAATTCCTATGCATTGAGGATTGTTATATGCTTGATGATAATGGGCATGAGAATACATTGCCCGAAAACCTCGCATATGTAAAAGGTAAAGTGTATTTTTCGGAATATGATGCATGTATTACAGATGAAGGTGGAGATAAATTTCATGGTTGGAGACCAAACCACGACGAAGTAGACAGGTTCTTCACCCCATACCATGAAGAGAGGGCTTATGCCACATTCGACGAAGAACCGATGGTGAAGGACGTACCCGTCCCGTTCGACATTGCAAAGGATTTGAAGATTATCTGTCATCTGTCGATTAACAATTGTGAATGTATGGGAACGTATGATACACATGGGCATCTAAATGGTGATTACACCACGGAACAGTTCCCATGCCCCACTATTTACAATGCATGTGCGTTCATTCGTGTCATTTATGGAATTGATATTGTTGCATTCCCTATTGGTTCATGCAGTCTATATATGGGCGGTGAAAAATATCGCTTCAAGATATATCTTGACGGTAGGGAGATGCCGTTGGATGCAGACGTGGTAGCGATAGCTGCCCCTACATACAAGAGAGCCATCGAGAACGGATTGCGTTATACCATTAGAAAATACATTGAAAAATGATCTGGTTTATAATTTTATTGGCTATATTGGCCGTCGGCTCAATGCTTTGGGGAATCCATAACACGTTGAAGGAGGCCGAACGTTTAATTGAAGAAGAAAAATTAGAGAAAAATGGTCAAGAACAACACGACACACGAACAGGCGGAGAAACTGATTGAACTTGGTATTGATATCAATACAGCGGATATGCACTTCCATAGAGTACAGAACCCAAATTATGGTTTTGATGGTGTCGAGTATTTGTGGTATGAATATACGAAATTCGATACTGAGAAACATAACACAGAGGTAAAACGTCCGTGTTGGAGTCTGTCCGTTTTGATCGACATGCTTCCGAACTTCATAGACAACCCGGAATATGTCACGCCAATAGAATTGAATATTTCCAAAACCCGAATTGCATATAAACATTATGATCCTTATCAGGATATGGATATGTGTGATATTCAGTGTTATGGTGATACGTTTTTCGACTGTGTCTTCAATGTGGTATGTTGGCTGCTTGAAAATAAATTGATATGAAAATAATCGACAAACAGGTGGAGAAAACCTATGGTCAAATCATAGGTTTATACAAAGAGGGAAAACTTGGTGAAGAAGCATTAAAGAGAGCACTTAATTCCGCTTTTTGGAATTTATATTCTTCGGCTTTCTCAATATCATACAATGTCTGGAGGAAAAGGAATAAAAATGAATTTACACAACAATAAGCCAAAGCAAATAGGTGATCGCGTATTTTGGTACGATAATGAATGGCACACCTCCATTGTCGAGGAATATATTTTGTTATTAGAGTCGGCTGAAGAAATACCGGGTTTGCATATGCGGAACGGGGTGGATGTTCCGTCTGAAATATGTGCAAAAAAGGAAGATATGCGCGATATCCTTAACCAAAGACTTCATATTCAGAAAAAAGCATTAAGTGATGCCGAATGGAAGATTATTGAGGCAGAACGTCATTTTAAAAGCGAAAGTGATAAATTGGATAAGTTAAAATCCATTGTTTCAAAATTCGATTTCTTCGCCGGAGGACGTACTGAAGTAAAGTGACTATGAAGAAGCTGCAATACATAAAACGATATGGAAAAAGCACAACTTACTGCCCCTATGGAATGCCGCACAGGAATGGCGATGGCATGTTGTATCGCGTCGGATCGATAGGTTGCAGGATGTGCCCTTATTTCCATTCGGAGAACAAGAAAGGCATAGACGGGGATAGTATTAACTGTCTTGCGAATTTATATAGAAAGGAATTGGAGGGAGTGCCAATGGGTTATTATACGAAGCATATAGTAAGATTGCTACCTGTTGAAAATGCGACTAAGGAGCATTATAAGACATTAGCCGCATTGATTGAGGATAACAGCGGCTACGGTAATTGGAGATATACAGGAAAAGGGATTTCCGATTATGAATGGAACGACGGTGACGGTTGCAAATGGTACGACCTTGAGAAGAATATGGAGGTTGTATCGGCTGCATTTCCCGAATTCATCATTGAGGTGGATTGCATTGGGGAAGGCTATTATTTCACCTATGACGAAGATTATTACGACCCTCCGTATGCCTATCGTTTTGAAAATGGAAATAAAGAATACGTTGAAACGAGTGATGGGATCAAGCCATTCGATGATGAGGCGTTTCTTGAGGAATACGAGAGTGGAGGAGAACTTTTTTGCAATTAAAAAATACAAAAAGAAGATGAATAGTTTAACAAAGGAACAGGTACAAAAAAGAAAAGACGAATGCCCTTTCCGAGACGGAACATATTGCGAACGTTATACGGGATGTAAACTACCATGCGACTCTGCTTGCAGTTGGGTTGTCGATTATGCAAGATTGCTTGAATTGGAAAATACAATTGGAGACAAGATTGAAATGGAGCCTGAATGGAAATTCGCCACCCGTTTCAAGTTCAGGGGGAAAACCATTGATGGAGGTGATTGGGTGTATGGAAGGAACATCCAGAATCAGGTTGATGGAACTGGCCGTGTGTGCATCGATGAGAAATGCAAACAATGTTGGCTTGTACCTGAAACTGTTGGGCAGTATATAGGCCTAAATGATAAAAACGGTAAGGAAATATACGAAGGTGATATTCTTGAATGCACGATATACGATCAATCTTCAGATATAATGGCTGTAGAATGGAACAATGAATTCGAATCGGCGGCTTTCAGGGCTGTTGATCCAAATGGTTATTGGAATGATTTTCATGATTATGTTAGTTTTGAAGTTATCGGGAATATTCACGATAATCCGGAACTTTTTAAAACAAATGATAATAATTGTATTTAATCACAAAAATGTATGGCAACTTGGATTATTTTAGGAATAGTTTGGCTAATCGTGGCCGCAGCGTTCACCATTGTCATGGGTATAAAGGATTACAATAATGGTAACGAACTCGTTGATTATATGGCGTTCTTTTTCTGTTATGGCATCCTATGGCCTATAAGTCTTCCGTTAACCTCAATCGCATGGTTATTTAAATGGATTGTTGAAAATATTCACGAACATTTTGCGTAAATCCTTTCGGAAGTAGTATATTTAGGGAAAAGAATATAGTAATGTACAAAATGTATGGCTACGGCAGGGGAAACTATTTCCTGACCGGTTCGAAAGGAGCGACTCAAATAGATGAAGCAATAAGGGAATTGGAGGGAGAATGCGGCCTTATGTTGAAAACGAGGCGTAAACACGTAACACTTCAATTTTCTATTGGTTCTTCACAAGAAGAGTGGAACAAACGTCTAATTTCAAAGATAATTATTGCTGCAAACGAAATAAACAAAAAATCAAGACGAGGAACAGCAAGTTATCTGATAAACTGGAACACCTGTAATTGATTATAATAAACTCCTAACAGTTTAATATGAGAACAATAAAGGAAATACAAGCGGAAATAGATTCTATCTATGCAGAGGAACGCAAACTATCCAATAAAAGGAATGAATTATATAAAGAAATCCGTGAGGTGGAGAAATCAGAACTAAAGGATTTCACCGGGAAATGCATTCATTGCGAGGATGATACGGTTGAAACTGTAATGACCGTATTCAAACAAGACTATTTGGCATATGATGGAAAAATACACATCGAAGGTCCGAGGATTATAATTGAACAAAAATACAAGGATACTTTTATATGTAATACAAATAAGGACAGACAGATCAAACTTTATGGTGATTATGCCAAACTTGAATACGATTTGGAGAAATTCAAAAACTACACCTCCGGTAAATATCCCAAAATCGAGGAAATCACATATGAACAATACAAGGAATATGTGGATAAATTTACCGATGAAATGAAGTGGTTGGCAAATGCAATGGCTTGGATTGAAACTTCAAATACACAAATATGAGAACGATTGAAGAAATACAAAAAGATATCGACAACGCCGTAGAGAAAGCCCACGAATGGTACAAAAAGCGAGACGCCTTATACGAGGAATTGAAACTTGCACAAAAAACGGAAGTAAAAAACTATAAAGGCAAGTATATTCGCATTGGTTGGGATTTTGCCGTAATGTACGTTACTGATCAATCCGTTACTAATGACAAAGTTATATTGGAAGGCATCCGCATATTCGAGGATGATAACCTATTACACAATGATGGTGATACCTATAGCGGAGATTTTTTAGTGGGTGTTTCAGTTGAACCGTTAAAATTTGATATTAAAGAATTTAAAGACTTGACTATCGGCCCATTAACAAACATCACGGAAATCACCAAAGATAAATTCGACGATTACGTCCACGGAATGTTAGAGGAATACAAGGAGAAACTTAATTTCAAGGAATGGTTATGAGCAGTAAAATAACGGTGGAATACGATACCGGCGAAGGAATAATAAAAGATTATGGTACTTGGTTTATTCCGAAAGTAGGTGATGTTATTATATTGAAATTTAAACGTTATAGAGTTAAATCCATTGATAACCATTGCCATACAAATTCGGCTTTTTGGGTTGACGCATGGCAAATTCGCGTAAACCTTGAATATATCATATCAGACAATATAGACTAATGCAATCATATATCATACGCTGTAAACATTGTCAGAAAGAATACAGCACATCCGAGGATGGTGCAGGCATGGAATATTGCCCTGAATGTCAGAAGGCGATTGACAAAGCATTGAAAAAGATTCCCGTCAAATTCAAGCCGGAACAAATGGAAATTGTTGAGCCGATGTTGTTTCCGTTGTTTGATAGGATTAAACGTGAGGACGAGGAGAAACGCAAGGATGGAAAAGTTGTATGGCCCGCAGTTATAGGGTTGTACGGTGAACCATTTGATGGATATGACAATATAGATGTGTTTATCCACAATAGAAAAAAATATGCTGTAAAATACAACGACGAAACGCCATGGGATAGGCATATCTATGTTTCTATGGTGTACGATATTCTCAACGAAAAGTTCACAAATCAACCTTGGAGGTATGATACCGGAAATGAGTATGTACACTACAGAAATACCATGAAGGATATGATGGAGACCTTGCAGGAACTCTATGCAAATCCAATTAATATGGAACCTCCAAGTGGAGACCTTATGTTTATGAATTACCCATACGAATGGACACTACACGATACAGCAATCAAACATGGTTCGGTTGATAGAACGCAGAGGGAGCATATTCTTAAGACACGTTTCCATGAACGTACAGGAGCGCAAATAAAATCTGAGATTAAATATGGTTGGTATGAAACAACAGTTAATGTAGCCAATGGTATTGATATTGAAAAATTAATTGATTTTGTGGATTATAAGTACACATATCAACAGTACGATGATGAGAACGTAGCAACAATAGTTTCAATAGAAGCAATATAAAATATTATGGATAAAATAAAAAAGCCTTATTTGGAGGAAGAGTCAAACTGCCTTAGTGAAGACGAAAAACTCGCACGGGTATTGCAGATTGCCGAAAAAACCATTGGTTTTGACTTTCCGTCAATGGAATTTAATGACATCGGCAAAAACCTCCGAGAACTGATTGAAAAATGCACTAACGGCAAATTCACCACCAACGGTGCAAACGGCATAACAGAAGGAGTGGTTGCTTATCCGAGTGAAAATAAGAATGCTTGATATGGAGATAGTTTTTAGAGAATACGGTTACGTCCGTAAAACAGTAAAGGGTGGTCATGTTCCGAATGTAGGAGAAACTGTAATCATAAAATATAACAGTAAAGATAAACCGATAACATATAAAGTTGTTGAGAGGTCTATGGAAATCGGACGTTTGTACGGCGGAATGTGGGTGTCCGATGAGGTTATATGGTACATAGACATTAAAAAAGTTGAAGATATCTCAAATATAGATTAATATATATGGATAATTTATATAAAATAGATGACAGTTTATATGGCAACAGAGCATTTATCGAAGAAATAGATAAGGCAATATGTGATGAAGTGCATAGATTGGCGGAAGAATATTTAAAAGAGCATGGACTCATGTTCTTAACAAGAAGGAAACGCCATCTATTGCAATTTAATTGTATCTGAAAAGCCACCATTTCTTTTTAACGTCTTTTAAGAAAAAAAATTCTTGAATATGGATTTTTTGGAGTATCTTTGCCATGTTGAAAACAAATAAAAACATGGATTACTTCGTAGAAAAAGATCGAGTTGAGAACTCGAAGGAAGGCAAAGCCTATCACCAATTATCGGACGCCATCAACGACACATGTTGGAATCCCAACGATTTCGCCAAGGCTGCAATGTACGACCATCCAACGCTTCAGCAAAGCCTGATTCGTACAATGGTTGCAACCATCAATGAGTTTGCAAAGAAGGAATATACAGATGCAAGAAACGAGTATGGCGTACAGATGTGTAAAAAACTCATTGAAAGCGGTTTGTTGAATGATTATTTACCCGTTATTTAAACAAAATGGAAGGCCATGGCACAAATAATCCGATTTATAATCAATCTATTCAAAAAATACATTCCCGAATACCGTGTGGTGAAGGAAACCCGTGCAGTGAAGGAAACCGCCGACGGACAGAACCTTACATTGCAAACTTTCTATTATCCCCAAGTTAAAAAGAAAAAACGCGGGGATTGGAAACGTTTTAAGATATTGAAACTTAAGCCTGATTTTGGCTCAAAAGACTATAAGTATTGTCATAATTGCGGTTGTGTTGATGGAGAGTATGATTCTGAGGAGTTGGCCTCAAAAGCCATAGAATGCTATACATATCAAGAGGAGTACCGTGGAAAAACAATCCGCATGGCTATGTTGATCCATTGGGATTATGAGGATAAAATACCGGAGGTGGTTTATTATATACCCGACGAGAATGAATATTCTTATTATGTTCATGCGTATAAAACACATGATGAGGTTATAGAGGAAATCAATTCCATGAAACCTCAAGTAGTGAACATAGAAACAATTGAAAAATAATAAAGAAGGAAGAACTCAAAAAAGGTGATGTCGTATGCAGAAAAAACAGATATGCTTTTGTTACCGATTTTAAAAATTATTGAAACCCCTAAAATGCAAATATTAAACAAATAAATATTAAAACATGAACGAATTTAATGAAATTGAATGTGGTGAAGAAATTTGCCCAAATGACCCACTCGAGGATTGTCCGGATGAAATGGAGTATAAATGTTGTGAAGAAGTTGAACATAATGGAGTAGAAGGGTTTGGTGTTACTATTGCTGTTCCTGGTGAAAAGAAAAACAAGGTAAAACGTGATTCTGAAGCCGGATTAGTTATGGCCGCACAACAATGGTCGGATGTGAACGGGTGTATTGTTACGGCATCCAATACATTCTCCAAACTTGAAGCCGGCTATTACAGTATGCATTCTTCAAATAGCCTTGGATTATATTTCACTAAAGAAAAAGTGGAATTAAACAAACTCTATAGGCTGCCAAATGAAGAAACAGATATCATTATGAATGATATTTCCAAATTTTGGACGCTCGAAGAAACCTATAAAAAGTATCATAGAGTGTTCAGACGCAACTATTTAATATTTTCCGGTCCGGGTTGTGGTAAAACCTCCTGCATCAATTTGATGTGTCAAGAATTAATACAGAAATACGACGGTCTCGTATTCTCGTTAAGCTGTGAATGGGACATTGAAATGTTCCAAAATGCGGTTAAACGAATCCGTAAGATTGAACCTCATCGTAAAATTATTGCTATTATCGAAGATATCGATACCTTCGCTCATGGTAACAGTACTTTAAATACGTTAATACTAAATCTTTTGGATGGCAATCTAAAATTATCTGGATTAGTTACTATCGCAACAACCAACCATATCGAAATGCTTGAGGATCGTTACACTAACCGCCCATCCCGTTTCGACCGAGTGATTGAATTCCCGCTTCCCAATGCCGAGTGCCGCAAGATGTTCATTGAAAAAACTGTACTTCCGGAGGATATCAATAAGATTGACCTCAACGAGTGGGTGCGTAAAACTGAAGGCTTCACTATTGATCACCTTAACGAACTTATCCTGTTGTTCTTCGTATTTGGACATAGCGAGGAAGAATCGTTTGAGACTATGTTCGCCATGACCAAAACTAATGGCGTTCTCAAAAATAAAACCAGTATTAATAAGAAATCCATTGGTTTCGGGAGTAACTAATGGGTGATGCCGTGGTTGGTACTGGGTTCAGTTTCAATTCTGGGCTGAACCCTTATAAATACAATGTCGGGTATGCTGCTGTTCAGTGTAACAACAATGGAAATTTAATTAGTTATCCTGAACCTATGATTAATTTGGTTACTAAACAGTTCAAGGAAGATAATATATATGACCTTATACCTGAATTGGAAATAAACGATGATTGGTCGTTTGAACTTACGGGAGATTTCCTTGAAGAGAATAAAAAAATTTGGACGAAATTGGGACTTTTGGAGGGACTTAAAGAACCTGATAAAACCATTGTTTCTTACAACTACGGAATGATGGCTATCTATCTTATGTACAACAAGGAATTAAGCAATGTAACCTATGGTGGCTTGAAGCTTGAGACAGTGATCTTCCCAATCATACAAAGGGGAGCGTATTCCGAAAAGATCAGAAATCCTAAATTGTTTTGGGACTTTTGCGGCGAATGGCTTCGTGAACGAGCTGATTGGATTGATAATTTAAGACGCCCCGGAGTAAATCTTAATGCGGAGGCTGATGCCTGTCGCATGTTAGGTGACACAATTGAATCAATAATCGAAACGAGTAATGAAGGCAAAGAAGATATACAGGGATGACGAAATGTCAACTGCAACAATAACGCATTCAAATCTTTCTGTAAATGATTCAAATACAATATCAGAAGCACCCGAATATTTCTATGTTTGGGATCCGATTCCAAGGCGCTGCCTACGTTGCAGAATGTATAAGGATGATGTTCCTTGGAGAGAATGTTGCGCAAAGAAAAAAGACATCTTCAAATGCACAAAGAACTACAAGAAAAAAAAACGAAAAATAACTGAATTGAGAAATGGAGAAACAACTTAAGGAAACAATCGAGAAATTCAGCGGCGAACCGGTTTACCTTCCGGATGACCAACTGAATGGGTATATTGAATCTCTTGCGAATGTGGTGTACACTGACGGAAAATTGGATTTCAAACAGTTTAAGGAAACCATAGGCAATATGGTTGCTGTATGCCCAAAGGGATGGAGAAAAGGTCAGGCTGTGTTTAATATGATTGATGCCGTATTCGGTGTCGCCCGAGAAGTGCAGTTTGGATGCGGTTTTGACTGTTTCTATAACGACGATGCAATCGATGAATTCATAGAGAAATCATATCAACTATATTGGAATCATATTACTAAAGGTGATTTTCTGAAAGGAGGAATCTCATGAGCAGATGGTTACATATTGAAGACGAAAATGATGCTTTCTTTCGAATTGATTGTACAAAGGTTACATACGTCTATTATAATGGCTTTAAATCTTTAGCAATCTTCACGGTCAATAATCACATTGTCTTTGAATTCAGTAGTGAAGATGGAGATTGTTATACTACCTGCAAAGAATATGCCAAGGAGATTTCCGATTTTATTGAGGGAGGGGACGAAGACGGTAATATCATGTTGGTTTCTGTTGCCGGTAAAAAAAACACCATTAAAGTAACCAAAAGAGATAGCAAACATAATTCAATTAACATAGATTAACATTTTATATTCTATCTTTTGAAAATTTTATGGTATCTTTAACCTGTTGAAAATATGGAAAAATGTAAAATCTACACATTTAACAATGATTATTCAATTGAACGCGAAGATGTGGAAAATAAAATTAGAAAAATGTTGAATGATGGATGGAAAATCAAAGATATATCAAGCGTTATCGATGGTGAAGTGGTTTTGATAGTCATCTACGAAAAAGAGGATGAGGTGAAAGAAAAACAAGGAAACATAGACTGAATATGTATACAACTAGACTTAAAAAATGTATTATCCCGGGTTCGTTTGACCCGTTTACGCTTGGCTATTTCGACATTGTCAAAAGCGTATGGGATTTGTTTGATCAGGTGGACATTATGGTTGCTGTAAACCCGGATAAAAATTATATGTTTACTGCTGACGAACGTGTTGAAATCATTGAAAACATATTAAGCGATATAAATAACGCACAGAAGCAACATGTATATGTCCATAAATGGAATGGCATGCTGTACGATTTCTGTAAAGGCAATGAAAATAACACGTACATTGTAAAAGGCGTACGTGGATACGATGATCTTGTATGGGAGAATAAACAGGCTGAATTCAACCTATCCCACAATATCAAGACCATATATGTTCCATCCATCAGGAAGAACGTTTCCTCAACCATTATCAGAGACAGTATCAAAAACGGTAATGGAGTTTGGAAGGAATACGTACATCCCACCACAATCGATTATATTGAAAAGAAAAAACACTAAAATGACAGAAGACAAGAAAAAAGAATTCGTACCGAAGAACCTGCGTCCGTGGTGCCATTTCTATAATGGCTCCCATGGTGATGAAGAACTGTATCTTGATGTGTACACCGGAGTTGATTATCAACATATGTATATGATTCCGCTTCGCAAGGAAATACTTGAACCTCTTGGTTTTGAGGCGGTGTACGATGAATATACGTCGGATATATATTTCCAACGCGATTTCAAGGGATACCGTTTGCGTACGTTCCCCACCGTCGGGCAGATTCAGATTGTAGACCTTAAATACCTGCATACATTGGTACATGCTCCTGCTGATTCTCTTAACGAGTTGGAGAATTATCTGTACGCGCTGGGTGAAACTGATATGATGGAACTCGTTACGCCGGCCATTGCAAAGATAAATGATTTCGGAAAGATATACTTCAAACATTTTGATGAGCTTGGTCGTACATATGAGGAGTTTATGGAAAAATACAGGCAAAACAAAGGAGGGGAATAACGATGGTTCGGTTTTATGTAAACGGCAAACTTTCCGCATATGGGGATGATGCCTGGAGAAAATCCATACCTCAAATCGGTTCAGAATTCCGTATATATTTGGATAAGGATGGAAAAATTATAAATCGCTATACAGGTATCCTTAAAGAAGAACATATTATGATTGTAAACCAAATTATATACACTCCGCACAAACGTGGGGATGAAGGTGATATTATATTTGGACTGAGCGACATTAATATCTATCTAGTTGATAAACCGGAAAAATCGGAACAAATTAATATAAATTGAATGAAGGTAAAGGTACATACTCAGCACTATGATGATTCAGAAAGACTTACGAGAAGGATTGAATCCCTATATAAGGAATATGGTGATAATCTGGTTTCTTGGAACGTCTCCGAATATTTAACCCATGTTGGAAGTGAACGTTACCGACTGTGGTGGGCTATAAAAGAAAATGCCATACAGACTAACATAGACTGACTATGCAATTATTCAAAAAGAAACATATTGAAACAGACGAGGAAAACTCGTCATACATCTATAAATGTGATGAAATATCCGACATTACCGAAATTGTTGTCGGATCATTGTTTGATGTTTCGGTTTCGGAAGAGACGGAAGACGTGATTATTTCAATTCCCAAAATATACGAAAAGCACTTGTCATCTGGTTTTGATGTTGAAAATCATACAAGTTATAAAACTGCAAAATTATATGTGACGTTGTCCGGAAGATTCGAATCCACATGCAAAGACAGGGCGAAAATTATATTGCCTAAATCAAAACTAAACCTTGATAAGGTTGAATTATCCGGTGCTGTAACTATGGTTGGTGGGCATTTCAATATCATCAGTTCCACAATTGATGTTTCCGGTGCTGCCGCATTTGAGGTTTCTATTTCTTCTCAACGTGTGAACATCACCGCATCAGGTGCTTCAAATGTGTCATTGAAGGGATGTGTCCATATATTGAATATTGATGCAAGCGGAAGTTCCGTTGTGTATGCGGGTGATGTCGACAGCGATAACGCCGTTATCGAGGCGTATGGCGCGGCAAAGGTCTTGGTTAATCCGAGCAATTCCGTAGTAGGGCATGCAAGTGGAGCATCAACCATACAATATGCAAGAACTGTTAAATACGAAGATATTAAAACAAGCGGTGCCGCAAGAAAAAAAGAAATATGACAACAAAAACCGAATACAAGTGTTTTTCTGGTTCATCTGAATTATCTAATTGGATTGACCAAATGTACACAAAACACGGAAAACAAATTGTAAACGTATCCACATCCGTATGGAATACAAACGGAAAAAGTGTATTTTTAAATACATACTTTTGCGGATTTATAACAATACTCCAAAATCAGGAACAAATTAATATAGATTAACATGGAAGAAAACTATATAAATCATTCAGGCGGTGCCGAGGGCGCTGATTTCTATTGGGGTAAAATCGGCGAGAAATATGGTGTTGTGTCAAATCATTATTGGCACGGGAAAAAGACCCCGCACGGTAACTTTGAAATATCCGACGAGGAATTTGAGGAGGGAAAGAAGGCCGTATATGAAGCCAACAAAACCCTGCATCGCAAACCGGAGCGTTATATGAACCTGCTTGCGCGTGACTACAGTCAGGTTAAGCATGGGGAGGCTGTCTATGCAATTTCACAGTTTGAGCCAAACGGGAGAACCGTCAAAGGTGGAACAGGTTGGGCTGTTCAGATGGCCATTGATAATAGTAAGATGGTTTATGTCTTTGACCAGACGATAGGGCATTGGTTTGTATGGCTCCATGGTAATTGGATACTTGCAGAGACACCAAAATTGACACATAATTTCGCTGGTATTGGTTCGAGGGATATTACACCTAAAGGTATCAAGGCAATTGAGGAAGTGTATCAAGAGACATTTGGATATTGATTATGTACGTAGAAACACCGTTGAATCCGATTCTTGAACAGGTGATGCGCGATTCAATTAAGAATTCGTTCGACCCGATTGTTCACGCACTGAAAGTTATGGGCCTTAACAATGGCCGCGAATTGAAATACTACCTTGCACCTGAAAGCGAAGGTAAAATAAGCGTACCTGAAATACTTGAGTTCATGCAGATACAGGCGGAGCATATGGTACATGATACTGCTGCTTATTCGCGTGACTATACTGTAGGCTATAGGGATGCAATTGAGGCAATATATCTCTTTATCAAAAAACGCTTTGAAGAGGATTCCAAAAAAAAGGATGAAATTGATGCAAATTGTTGTTAGAAAATAGTATATTTGTAATATGGAAAACGCTTTAAATATGGATTATATTAAGATTGATTCTGTATTTGTAGACGATGCGGGTAATCACCATAGAGTGCCGAGAATACTTGAGTTGGACAATGCAATCAATGATATACAGGTAAGTGATTTCGGTAACAAGTACACTACGTTTACAATATACAGGCCTCAGTATGACGAAGATGTTACTGTCGAGACAAACAAACTCGACGAGACTTTCAATGCCATATTTGATACGATGCATAGTCTGTTTTGGGATGATGAAGACGATGAGGAAACAAATGTTGATTAAATTATGGTGAAATATATTCAATTAATGTCTCATGATAGCGACAGCACATGCGGCAATCCGTCCATGCATACAGAAATACTCCGTTTGGACGAAACAATCAGAGAAGTCTATATAAGGAAGACATATCTTGACCGCGCCGAAATGGTTGTGAGTTATAACACAGGCAGCTTGGTTATAACGTTGGACGAAAAGGATGCATATAAATGTATGGAGCGCATTTACCAGGAATTGCTAATGATTTCAAATGCAAA
Organism: Isotricha sp. YL-2021b; assembly: GCA_023805745.1. Classification (NCBI taxonomy): domain Eukaryota; phylum Ciliophora; class Litostomatea; order Vestibuliferida; family Isotrichidae; genus Isotricha; species Isotricha sp. YL-2021b. The sequence continues at coordinate 47,800 of JAJJKW010001449.1, read as the reverse complement.
CAATACAGAAACAAATAAAGATTAATAGAACATGAAAATCATAAAAAATGAAGTTATGACCGATGAAGACATCAAGTATTTCAATACAACAAAGACAATGATGCGCCGTGTGCGTACCATGTTGGCCAATCTTGCAGAACGTGTCGAGATTAGTGATGCCAAGAACAAGTTCAAATATTCGGAGGATAAAGTGGATAATGCACTATCCATGCTACAGATAGTGGATTTATACTCACAACCGGGCAATCGTAACCAATTAAAAATGGATTTTGATGAATAACAGCATTGGTGATGAACAACTAACTATAAAAGAAATTAAAGATTGGCAACAGTATTGGTGGTCTAAAGTTTGCAATTCAGTAACAATTGATCAAAAAGAAGTTTATAAAAAACTTTATGAAGCATATTTAAATCTCGAAGAATTTTATTTAAAATTCAATAAAAATGGATAAGGAAGTAGTACTTGAAATACACAAGAACGATTTGATGTGGCTTGCACTCGGAAGTTGTATATCAGCCGATTCCAATGGCACAAATGAGGAGCGTAGGGAAAACATCAAAACAATGGAGGAACTATTAAGCGTTTTCAAAGAACCAGATATTATTGGACATCTTGGTGAGGAATCCATAAGAAACTACGCATCATATTGTAAAAAAGGAATTGAAGTATTAAAGAAAGAAATAGAACAAAATCAATAATATATGGCTTTTTTAATTAGATTACTTGCGATAATCCTTATCATCGGTATCATTTATTTTGTTATAAAAAATGCCGCAAAGAAGGAAACTGAGGAAAACATTGAGGATTTCAAACAAAGGAATGAAATCCATCAGTTGAAGGAAAAACTCAACGAGGAGAAAAACGACCATCAGGAAGAAGTCGAATATCTCAACAGTACAATCAAAAAACTTAAGGCTGAACTAGAAGAGGTGAAAAACAACAATGGAAGTGTTGATTAACCTTTGGTGCCTTTTTCAGAACCTTATAGGGTATATATTCTATAAGGCATTAAATTCAAGAAAAAGGATTCTCCGAAGCAGATATGGCAAGGTGAATGTAGTGTATTTGGGGAAAGGCTACGGCTATTGTCTTGGAAAATGGATATTTGTCAATCCAAATTCTCCGGACGGAAACCTCTTGATGCATGAATACGGACATTATCTTCAAAGTCTTATTCTTGGCCCGTTATATATGTTTGTTATATTTGTACCATCGTGGATACATTATCTGATTGATCCGGAAGCCGAGGACTATCATAGTTTCTACACGGAATCTTGGGCAAATCGTTTGTCGGGCTTTAACATTTTTTAAGAAAAAAGTTTTCCTCGGTTCAATTCTTTTTGGTATCTTTGCCTTGTTGAAACAAATAAAAACAAATTGAATATGGAATCTAAACTGAAATCCGGAAATCCTTGCAAGCGCTTCCTTTATCTTGATGAAGACGGTGTTCCTGTATTCAAAGACAAGGTGAAATACAAAACCAAAGCCGAAGCACAGAAGAAAGCGGACGAGTTCAACAAACAGGACAAGGCAATCCATTATGCCGTACCATACCGCTGCCCTGTATGTGATCAATGGCATATCGGAAGAAGCGTAGTTGAAATCACCCAATATAGAAAAAGGCAACTTCAGAATAATTCATATACAACCGATAGCGAACGCGGTTTATCTGAATTAAGAGAAAAAATAAGTAACGCGAGAAAAATAGATTTGTCTAAGTTTAAATACTAGATAGAAAAGCCCAGGTAGCTCAACTGCATAGAGTAATTGATTCCTAATCAATAAGTTGGGAGTTGGAGTCTCCCCTCGGGTACTAATTAAATCTCAAAGAAGATGACAGAACATATCCTTTTTAAAGACATATCCCATATTCGGGCTATCTGTGAAGACATTAACGAGAATATCAAGATGATACCCGAAGGTGAGGAGTATAGCGGACTTTTCCTAAATATATATCCAAGTTGTGAGATCGATCATGTAAAACCCAAGTGGTGGCAGAGTTATTCTATTCATGAGTATGATTACAAAGCAAGTGAGGATCGTTGGACTGATGGTGATATCGTCGGTACTATGGAAGATCTTGTTCAGGAATGGGATGACCATATCAAGTTTGTCACGGACCATCAGAATGACTCTACCTACGCTGTAACCAAATCCCATATTATCATTCATTTTCTCGATGGCAACAAGAAAACCATATGGTTCGAGAACGATAATGAAATGAATTCATATCTCACAGAAACCATGCATCGCGTAAACTTTAATGAAATTTTGTTTGTTAATGATGAGATGCAAACTACCAGAATGGCTGATTAAAAAAAAAATCAAATAAATTTTAAAATAATCAAAATGAAGAAGTTTATGTTTATGATGGCCGCTATGATTGTGGCCGGGTTTGCCAACGCGCAGACAATTGTGAATTGGAGTGTCATGGACTCTACCATGGGTAGTATCGATGTCATACACCCAGTAGTCCATTACGACACCGTTGTTGTGTATGATACTGTGGGTGATGTAGTCGACACCATTGCAAACGTCGATACCGTCTACAATGAGAATCAGTGGTTCCTTGTCGCCGTTCCTGTGGAGGATATGCTGTTTACTTATTGGATTAACAAATGGTTTAATTCCGACACCAATGTATGCGACACCGTCTATTCCGATTTCAACCTTATCGACATTACCGATTGCGGATATGACAGCGTCATGGCTACCGCTTATTTCATGGAGCTCAATTCTATAACCGAGGCTCAGGTGGAGAATATCAGGGTCTATCCTAATCCTACCGCTGGTATTGTTCGTTTCAGTAAACCAATTGACGAATTCTATGTTTATGATGAATGTGGTCGCCCGATTATTAGTGGTTTAAATGCAAATTTTGTTGATTTAACCAGTTTCAACTCAGGCATCTACTTCATCAAGACCAAAAACGGTATTTCAAAGATTGTTAAACATTAAAAAAAAAATCAAACTAAAATGAGCAACAACGAGAATTTTATCCCAAAAGTTATCAAGTGGAGCGTTATCGGCCTTGTCGCGCTGATTCTTATCTTCGGTTCCACGTACACTATCAAATCGACCGAGCGCGGTGTCATTTCCACCTTCGGTAAAATGAACAACGAAGTCGTTGGCGACGGTCTTCACTTCAAGTGGCCCTTCATCCAGAGTGTGAAGAAGGTAAACATTCAACAGAAGAAGTTTGACGGCCAGGAGAACAGTTACACACGTGATGTGCAGACTTCCACAGTTGACTACACCATCAACTATGACCTTGTCCGCGAGAATGTCAGTGGTCTTATGCGCAATGTTGGCGAGGACTATCACAACCGTATCGTGGTTCCATTTATCCGTTCAGCCATGAAGGAGGCTTTCGGTAATTTCGCTGCAACGGAAATTGTAGAGAATCGTGACGATGTCCGTCGTGAGATTGAGAAAATGCTTCGAAACACCCTTGACAGCAACTATTTCTGCAATGTTCAGTTCCAATTGACCGATATTGATTTCGACGATGATTTCGAGAGGGCCATCAAGGATAAACAGGTTGCTGAGCAGCAAGCACTTAAGGCCAAGAATGTGACCATTCAGGTTGAGGAGAAGGCCAAACAGACTAAAATTGCAGCCGAGGCTGAAGCAGAGGCCATGCGTATCAAGGCGAATGCCCTTGCACAGAATCAGAAACTCGTTGATTATGAGGCGATTGGCAAGTGGGATGGACACCTTCCAACCTATATGATGGGCAATACCATGCCTTTTATCAACATTGGCAAGTAACTTTTAAGAAAGTTTAAGAATCTGGGCGGACTAACTATCCGCCCTTTTTAGTATCTTTGCAGTGTTGAAAAAAATAAATGAAAATATGACAAACGAAGAAAAAGCAAAGGAAATCGGAAAACAGTGGTACTTTGATACAATGAATCCCAACGAAGCTGCATATAGAGCTTCTATCCAAATGGCAAAATGGAAAGACCAACAGTTTGAAGAAGAAAAGAAAGAGTTGCGTGGACTTGTTAAAATGCTTCCTGTGAACGAAACCAACCAAACAATCATCGATGATTTAAGTGCATTACTAGGTTGATTTAAAAATTAATAAACTATGAACGTACTATTGGTGGATTGTATTCAAAAATGACAATAGCCAAGAAAAACTTACTTTGATTATGACACAAGAAGAAAATACCGACATGATTGAATTGGCTCGTTCAATTGCATTTGAAGCCCACAAAGGCCAAAAGGATAAAGCAGGTAAAGATTATATATTGCACCCAATTCGAGTAGCACAAAAACTGGATACTTTCTGTTCGGAAGTTCAAATTGTCGCTCTTTTGCATGACACGATTGAAGATACATCTGTAACACCTGAGTTTCTGAAAGAGAAGGGATTCAATGACGAAATTGTTGAAGCAGTATTATCTGTTACAAGAAAAGAAGGCGAATCCTATATGGAATTTATCCGGCGATGCGCCGAAAATCCGATTAGTCGTATCGTGAAAATTGAGGACCTTAAGGATAACATGGACATCAGCAGATTGGATAAAATAACAGACGAGGATATACAACGATTGAGGAAATACCACAAGGCATACAGATATCTTGTTGAGTACGACAAAAAGAAGTGGAACAAAAATTAAAAAAAAAAATAATGAAAAGAATATTAACCGCCTTTATATTCTTCCTTCTTTCCTTTGGTTCACATGCACAGACGAACAATCTGATAGAGTATACTATCCAAGTCAAGGAGAATGATTCCGGTTATGCAATAATAGTCGGAGGTAACGACTTTATTAATGGTGATTACTACAAAACACGCATTGATATTGGGATTAAAGAAACTGTGGATGAAGCGATTAATCGGCTAAACAAAATCCATTTCAATGTTAAATCCACTACAACTGTCAATGGAAAACAAGTAGTGACAATGTCTGCAAAAATTGATCCACATCTTATGGGATCCACGTTGAATCAATTTTTAAAAATTGGTGAAACTTTGGACAGCATATATAATCAAATTGAAATAGACTATAGGAATTAGTTAGCATGGAAAATACACTTAAGCAACTGATGGTTGGGCATAGTGAGTTCGACCATTACACACCTGATGAACGAGAACAAAGAATTGAAAGAGAAGTTGAAAAATAAAATGGATTAATATGAAAATTATTTACGTCAAGAATTTTCGTAGAGGACTTGCCACAAACAGCAGTTCCACACATTCACTTATCTACCGTAACGATGGGGAATTGTTTAAAGACCTGAACATTTTCGAGTGCAACTACTATGATCGTTGTACCAATACAGTTGCAGCAACTCGCGAGGCGAAAATCAAGTACGTCCTTGCCGATATCATGTATAACGATGCACTTGTTGAAATAATGAGCGGATTTTATCCTGAAATGAAACAATATTATCCACTTGTCAAGAAACATTTTGAGAAATGTAATGATTATGATGATTACAATGAAGGGCTTGGAATGTACTGCCGTGGAAAATTGTATTTTGACGACAACATTGAGGCATCAGTCGATTACCTTCGTAACGTGATTGAGAATCCGGAGATTATCATTGTCGGCGGTTCCGATGAACAGGATTTTGTATATGATACGATTGAAGGGCATGACGAATGTCCTGATCCTGATGGCATAGACCTGTTCAGTAAGTATAAAGACATGGGCGTAACCAAAAACGGCAACTATTGGGTTGGATATGGCGATACCAACGACCGTATTGTGGTAAAAGAAGATGATAATGATGAACCGGATTACTATAGCCCGATACGTCATTGTTTTGGCGGACGTATGCGTTATATGACCGAAGAAGGAGAGCCTGTTCCTGAATTCCCGGAACTTATTGACATCAAAATCACCAATAAATGTAATAGAGGTTGTAAATTTTGTTTGGATGGTGATACACTGATAGATACAAATGAAGGTACTAAAAGAATAAGCGAAATTAAAGAGGGTGATATGGTTTTATCTTTTAATGAACTAAATTATGAATTTCAAGTAAAACCGGTAAATGGTGTGAGCGAGAGAGATTATGAAGGGGATATTTACGAAATTGAATTAGAAAACGGGAAAACATTGAAATGTACACCAAATCATAAAATTTACACAATAAATAGGGGATGGATTAAAGCAGAAAATATTACCGAAAACGACGATGTCTTGATATTTTAATCGTGTAACCATATATTTATTTATATAAAGAAATAGATATATGGGTAAAAAAGGTGATAGAACTTATGAACGTTACTGTGTAATATGCGGTAAAGATTTAACGGGTACGAGAAGAATCAAAACCTGTGATTCAGAAGAGTGTAAACGGGCCAATAGGTTGCATAAGTATCAAGAACGTTTACATACAAAAACATGCAAATATTGTGGAAAAGAATTTTTAGGTAAAGACAAAGAACTTTTATGTGACGAATGTAAAGGAAAACACAACGCCGAACTTGTTAAAAAAGAACAGACGGTTATTTGTTCTCAATGCGGAAAAGAAATTCGCAGACAAATGAAATGTGTTACTAAATGGGTTGATACAATTTATGAAGTTTGTGATGTTTGCAAAAAAGAAAATAAAATAAAAAATAGTGAAAATTCACGCCAACGCATGAAGGATAATAATCCGATGTATGATAAAGAAGTTGCTAAAAAAGTTGGTGATACTAGGCGTCGTATATATGTAGAGGAATGTGAACGTATTGGTAAAAAACCTTCTCCAAGACAAGTTGTTAAAGAAATACCGGAAACTAAAGAAGAAACCTCTATAAGGATGCATGAACATAATCCGATGTATGATGAAAATATTAGAAAACAGGTTTCAGAGACTCTTAAACAAAAGATTGCAAATGGCGAGATAGTGTATAAACGTGGGAGTGAACACCATTTATGGAAGGGTAATCGACCATTAACTAAACATGTTAGAATAAATCTTAGAAAATGGGTAAGAATGAAATTTGAAGAAGCACATTTTATTTGTCAAGTTAATGGAGAGAGGAAATGTGAATTGCATGTTCATCATTTAGAACCATTAAGGGATATTATAGCGCGTTATTTAGAGAAATATAACACAAACTCACACGATATTTTAAAAAATGAAAATTTACTTAATGAATTCACAAATGAAATTGTAAAATACCATTTTGAACACCCGGAAATTGGTATTGTAGTATGTCCTCAATGCCATCATAAAATTGATAGTTATTACAGGCGTTTAACTTATAATGGAAATAAAAAGAATGAAAATAAAAAAGATAATAAAAAATAATTTTAAAGGCAAAGTTTATAATTTTAGTGTAAAAGATACACATACTTATATTGCTAATGGTGTTGTTGTTCATAATTGTTTTATGGATTCCAATATGGATGGTAAGCATGCCGACATCAATTTTCTTCGGTCTATTATCAATGACTGCGGTGATGCAAACAAAACGAAAAGACATCGTGTTGAATTCTCCATTGGTGGTGGGAATGTCCTTCTTTACCCTCATCTTGAGGAATTTCTAACATATATTAAGGACAAGGGGCATATTGCCAACGTAACAATCAATATCAAGGATTGTGAGGATATAATGAAAAACCGTAATCTAAAGCGGATATTCAAAGAACTTGTCGACGGTATCGGTGTATCCGTTACATCGCTTGAGGATATTCCGGTCTTGGAGAGATTCTACCATATTTTCGATGAAGATGCCGGAATTAATAGGAAATCCATGCTTAACAGGAAATACATTGTTGCGCACATTATTCCGGAATATCTTGGTGTTGAAGAAACCGTCAAGATATGTAAAGCCATCAATAAGGCGAAGATGTACGTTCCCATCCTTATGCTTGGGTACAAGACCAATGGACGTGGGGAGAATTGCAAATGGACGCATTTTACCCGGGATGAGCTTAATAAAATATTCAAGGACACTTATTCAATAAGCATTGACACTACATTCGGAAACCGTTATTTCGATTGGATCAAGGATAATTTCTCATACAAGCACACCATTACCCTTAACGAAGGTGAATTCAGCATGTACATCGACGCTGTGGAGCAGAAGGTTTATAAATCTTCATACCAAGTTGATAAACCACATGATATCAATCCCGGTTACTGGACTCATAACGGCATAAAAGAAATCTTTGGCCAAATCCGCAAAGAAGGTGGATTCGAAGTGTATGATGTGAAAAAATACAAATACTACAATTTATGAAACACTACGACAGTATAGACAGAATACAGGATGACGGCACGCTTCTCGGCGAGGATGTATGGGCGTTCAACAAGTTGGACGGTCAGAATTTTGCCGTGAAGTATAATCCTCGCAAGAAGATATTTGATTCATTCGGCAGCAGGAAACGAATGGTGGACGAAACCGATGAACAGTTTGGCGACACAGTGCGTTTCTTCAAGGCCTCCAAATTACCCGAAACGTTAATCCAATTGGTTTCAGACAATTCAAAGAAAAAAGGCTTGTTTACCGGCGTGGATGAAATCACTTTCTATTTCGAATGGTATGGTGAACACAGCTTCTGCGGGTTTCATGATCCCAACGATGAAATGCATCTATCGCTTATTGATGTTTTTCTCAAGAAGAAAGGCTACATTGAACCGAAACCATACTACGAGATATTTTGCCAAAACGATAATATAGAGACTCCTGAATTGATATATCACGGTACGCTAACCAAAACGTTCGTTGATGAAATATACAACAACGATTGGACTGAACCTGATTGCAAATATCCGATGGTCAAGGAAGGTGTCGTGTGCAGACGTTCATCGTTGATGAAGGGACAGCGAATGCCGAAGGTAAAGTTTAAAACAAAGTGGTGGTTGGATCAGCTCCACGCTAAATATTCTCCTGAATTATGGAAGGAAATGGAATAGACGTTCAAGTTATCGTCGAAAACAAACTTGGTGTAAAGAATATGTACAAAGGAAAAGCCATACACTTCCGTCCCGATGGCAAGGCCGTTGTTGTATATACTGAAGGCCCGTTGAAGACGATGTTCGCAAATGTTCCGTTGTCCAATCTACGTGCCATTTTGGATGACAAAGAAACAGATTAAGATTTTTTAAGAAAAAACTTATAAACAATCCGATGGTTTTAGGTATCTTTGCCATGTTGAACAAAAATCAATAAAACATGAAGAAAAAAGAAATTCTTAAAAATTTTGGAGACAGATACCAAGTGATTGAGCACGATGGCGGATACATCCTCTATGACAAGGAGAGGAAAAGCAATCGTGCAAACGCACTTTATCTCGGATATTTCTTTGTATCCACTGACGGGAATAAATTCTCTTTCAATGGGGAATATTACGACACGGTAGAAACACTCATCGAGGCCATGGATGCCTATAACTCAACGCTTCCGTTCGACCCCGAGATTTATAATCCGATGTATCGAAAACATTGCAAGATAGAGATGGGTCTTCATGATTATCTGAAATCATTGGGTTTCTCATATGATCGTCACAAAGGATATTGTCTTGCCGATGCATACGGCCAGAACATCTGTGTAATCAATTTTGACGTAAAAGATGACACCACGGAAGGAAAAGTCTCTAGGCTCATATCGAATTCAGACAAATGGACTGAGGCTGAGTTTAGTGATTTAGACTCGGCAATCAGTGCAGTAAACAGTATTGTGGCACCTTACTGTGTTATTGTCAATGCCGTTGTTTCCGGCATGCTGAAAAAACTGACGGACTCCAGAGTTTCGAATATTTGTGACAAATTTTTTGATTTCAAAACATTCAACGTTTATTCAGAAGACGCCAAACAGAAAGCGATTGAACTTTTGGAAAATGAAATAAAACTATTGAAAGAATTGTCGTAATGGAGAAGGAGGTTAAGATAGTAATCGGTTCCTTATTCGGTGACGAAGGGAAAGGTGTAACCGTACAATGGCTTTGCAAAAAGGCCATAGAGGAGGGCAAGACGGCCTGTGTGGTTCGTTACTGCGGAGGTCCTCAAGCAGCCCATACTATTGTCAACAACGGGGTTGAACATATCTGTTCAACGTATGGAAGCGGTACGCTTTTGGGTGTTCCCACTTATTACATTTTCGGTTCGCTTATTGACCCTATATGTGCATACAACGAATATAAAGTCTTGAAAGATAAGATGGAAGTAGTTCCGCTTATCAATATTGCCGACTATATTGAATGCATCACGCCATACGATGTGATTGCCAACAGAAACGATGAGAAAACGTTAAAGGATGGTACATGTGGAAAAGGCGTTTGGGCTGCCAAAAAACGGCATCAGTCGAAGGACTACTTCCTATACACTTATTCACAGTTCCTCCCATACAAACATAAGGACAAACAATTCCAAAGTGTATGTGACTACTATGGTTGCGAACGCAATCCTGAGTTGGAGGAAATGTACGTAGAGGCCTGTAGCGAGAAATTCTACAAGGTATGGAAATCACGTGTGCGTATGATTGACGAGATCAAGTCGTATGACGTGATAATATTTGAATCCACACAGGGGCTTTTGCTTGATGGTAAGGATGGCTTCTTCCCAAATGTTACGGCTACTCCGGTAGGACTTGAAAATCCGCTTGGGTTCATGGAGCATTATGAATTCAACATCAAGCCTGAAGTATACCTCGTTACCCGTACATATCTTACACGCCACGGAAACGGATATATTCCTCAGGCTCCTTCAAGTTACGACTTGTCAGAAAAACACGAAACCAATGTATTCAACGAATACCAAGGGAATTTCAAAGTCGGCCAGTTGGAACGCAGGTTGTTTGAACGGGCTGTTGACCGTCATAGGTTGGACTATATCGACAAGAAAGATATTGCCGATTTCAACCTCGTTGTCACTCACATGGATGTGGCTATTAAACATGGATTTCTGGAAATGTATAACGGATGGTTTACCGAAACCGTTGACCTTACACAACCATATGGGATGCAGTCCGCAATGACGATGATATCGAGTTGTTTCGACATACGTTTCAAGAATCTCTACTACAACGGTTCAAACGAATCAAACATCAAATTGTTCAAATAATATGGAAAATAACCGTTTATACCGGTTCGATAAAGAAAACATCGAACTGAAGCCAGTTTCACGAATCGAGCAGTTTTTATATGAGAATACATTCTATTTGGTCTTGATTGTGTTGTCCATTATGCTTATTCTATGGATTAATGACAGTCTTAAACAGAGTAAAACTATCAGTAGTTTGGAGATGCAGGTTGAAATACTGACAAGAACCGTTGAAATGGAGGAAGAATCCGACACACTTCATATAAGAATTGCACAGGCAACATTGGAGGGTAAAAAGAATATCCCGTTCAATGACAGTATTGTTTTTGCATATATCGTAAGTTGCAAGGCTTGGTATCCGGACATCATCATGGCACAGTACAAAATCGAATCCACAAGCGGTACATCCGATGTTGCGAAAAATGCGAAGAATTTCTTCGGGATGAGACCTGTATCAGGTAAAAGGAAACATTACACAACCCAACGCCATGGCGATAGTTATTGTGGTTATGCAGTCTATGACAATTGGAAACTTTCCATATTGGACAAAATACTGTGGGAACACTTCCGTTTCAACGGAGTGAAACCGGACAAAGAAACCTACCTCAAGGCACATCTCAATTATGCCGAAGCGGATGAATACTTAAAAGCTGTCAAAAAAGTGGCAGCAAAATATACAAGTTATTAATATATAGAAAAAAATGCAGGAAATAAAGGAAACACTTAAACAGAAATGCGAACGGCTCCGTTCGGCATCAGACTACAGGCTTGAGCCTAACAGTTATATTCTTATATTCTGTGACGGAAAGAATTTCTCAAGGAAAATCAAGAACAAATTCGAAAAACCGTTCGACAAGAAATTCGTCGAGGCGATGAACGAAACGATGCAATACCTGTGTGCTAATGTGCAAGGCTGCAAGTTCGGCTATTGTCAAAGTGACGAGATTTCACTTGTCGTATCCGATATTCCGAAAGACGGAAATTCCGATGCAACATCGTTTTTTGGATACAGATTGTGCAAGATTCAGTCTATTGTCGCATCAATGGCCGCAACCAAGTTCACGAACATCATGACCGCAAATAAACTCAAAGATATCCCCATTAATGCTTCCGGTAACGATATCCTTGATATGGCGATTGATACACTTGACAATGCCCCGCTGTATGAATTCGACTGCAAGGCATGGAATGTGCCTAACGAGAATGATGCGTATGCATGGTTCCTGTATCGTCAATTGGATTGTATTCGAAATTCCAAGCAACAGGCAGCACAAGCATACCTTCCCCATAAGGAACTAATGAGCAAACACACCGATGAACAAGTCCAACTCCTACTTGACAAATATAATATTAATTGGCATGAATATGAGGATGGATTGAAATTCGGTCGTGTATGTTATAAACAGAAAATTCAGTTGGAATCACCTGAATACGGTACGTTTGAACGTAACAAATGGGTGGTATCACCGGCCGGTCAATTTATGGATAAAGAAGTCAAAGAGGATTTCATTAAAAAAATTTCAAACATTTCTTCCAAATAATGGCGGAAATCCAAAAGCATGTAGTATATTTGTAACATGGACGACAAATTATACAATGCGTTGGTTGAAAAAACCAACAAATGGGCCGATGGCATTAAAAACGCCGAACAACGTACACTTATATTCTCAACGGCATTTGCAATCGGATTTTGGATGGACGAATATTTTAAATCAAATAACATGGAAGGAAAAAAGTACAAAGAATTGCCCATTGACGAGGCGATGAAACAACTTGATGAAACTTTTAATATCAAGAATTTCAAAAAAACGGAAGGCCAATCCTATAGGATCGAACGTGAATACTATATTCATGAATCGGACTTCAAACAGGTTGATGCAATGACAAAACTATTTGAGTTTTTCCAAGGAGTAGTTGTTGTTGACGAACATGAGGACTTGTTGTGTGAAATGCCTGTACAGGAATGTCCTGGAGGATATATGATGTTCAAACTTGTATGATAGTCGTATTTTTGGATATTGATGGCTGTTTGCGCCATGAAGATTTTTTCAAAAATAACATCCTTGAACAGACCGCCGATCATACCGACGGTCTTTTAAAGTTTGATGAACGTTCAATTAAGAATCTTAATTATATCATTCAAAAAACAGGTGCGAAGGTTGTAATTTCTTCTTCATGGAGATTTAGCTGGCAACTTGGAGAACTACAGGCATTGTTTAAGTATAACGGTTTCTGCGGTGAAATTATTGGAACTACACCAATCTATTTGGACTCATATACACACCAAATACCGAGAGGTAAGGAAATTTCCGATTGGCTAAATAAAAATCCGGTCGAAAATTATTGTATTATAGACGATTGCAATGATATGTTGGAGGAACAGATATCGCATTTTGTCTTTGTTGACGATAAACACGGAATAACGGAGGAAGACGCTGAAAAGGCAATCCAAATCCTATCTACCTAACTATTTATGGTTATGGCAAAACAGATTATACATTTAAACAAAGATACGTTGAAATCCATCATACGTGAGACATTGAATGAGATGACGAACGCCGAATTTCAACAAAATGGGGACTCCATCCCAAAATTGGGGCATACGGACAGGGCATTTGCCCCCGGTGATATACTATGCAGAATGATGCAAAGAACCGCCATTGATGCCGATGGAAACAGGATAATCGGAACCGGTGGCAGATCACAGCAAGTAAGGAACCTATATTTCAATACCATCAAAGATATTGAAAGCGGAGTGCTTGTCTTGGACGACGGTTCAAAAGTACCGCCTACACACCCTTCAATCCGTGCAACCGATACGTGGTATCGAGTATTCCAATCAACGGGGCTTCCCGACGGAGTCGGTTTGACTTTTGATTACGAAATGATTGATGGACAACTTTGGATTGTTATGGATTTCAGAGGAACTGCTTCCGACCATACAAGAACCCGTTTCAATTATAACGAAGTTAAAAACGCACCTGAAGGCCAACCGATCAAAGGCATAAAAATGGATGCAAATCCGGAATTGGCTAAGTCAGGTTTTTGGATTGCTCCGGGTACAACCAAAGTCAATAAGAGCAAGAATCCGCTTGAGGGACAGGTTGAAATTCCAAGGGAGTTCATCAATTTCCGTATGTTGTCTGGAATGAACAGTGGTGCCGAATTGTTTGATTCATGGAATTTCGACAAAGCAAAAGAGATATGTGAGAAATTCCCGTGGTTGGCCGATAAGCCTACGGATTGGTCCAAACCGATTATTAAAGGCAACAAGCAATACGCCAATCAGAGAATGAAACAAAGCAAGTGTACACCGAGTACATTCAAGTTTTAAGAAAATTTAAAAAACCGGTATCCTGAATATCGGTTTTTTTATAGTATCTTTGTGCTGTTGAAATAAAATAACAGATTATGGAAGAAGAGAAAAAGATATATGGTAACTGCATGAGTTGCTGTATCCACAACAAGACAAAGGAAGTGTATTGCACGGAGGAAGAGAAGGACGAAAATGGCCGTGTTTGGATGAGAAACAGGTATTTTGACCACTACGAGCATTTTTGCGACACAAATCCCGACGAATACAAGGCTTGGCACGAACGCAACAAGGAGAAAACATATCCTGAATATTCAATCGACTATTGTCCGTGCTATGAACCTCAGGAACATTACAAAACGCTTAATCATTTGATCGAACTGTCAAAGGAAATCCTTGATAATTTGAACAAAAAAGAAGAAAATAAATAATCTAATATGAAAAATCACGAAACTATAAGTCTCTTATTGTCAGACGGTTATAAACAAACCCATGCGGAACAGTACCCGAAAGGGTTGACCAAACTTTATTCGTATTTCACCCCTCGCAGAAACCGTATACCTGAGTTGGATAAGATGGTGTTTTTCGGTTTGCAGGGATTCATCAAGAAATACCTTATCGACCATTTCAACGAGAATTTCTTCAGTGTCCCTGAGGATGAAATGATGGAGGAGTATACCCGTGTGGTTGATAGCATGTTCGGCTCAGGTAATTACAACCCTGAAAAAGTGCGTGATCTGCATCGTTTGGGTTATCTTCCGCTTGAAATCCGCGCATTGCCGGAGGGCTCCGTTGTAAACATGGGTATCCCATGTATTGAAATCACCAACACACACCCCGATTTCGCTTGGGTCGTACAGTGGGTGGAGAGCCTTTTGTCGTCTGAACTGTGGAAACCCTGCATCCATGCCACCGTTGGAAATATGTACCGCGATGTTGTCGATGAATGGTACGGTAAAACAGTGGACGATAATGTTCCGCATAGCAAAGCCATTTCCGATTTCGGTTTCCGTGGCATGAGTTCGCTTCAGGAGGCTGAGAAGGCTTCAGCCGCATGGCTTGCTTCATTCAGCGGAACCGCTACAATTCCCGCCGTCAAATACATCGAACACTACTATAACGAGAATAACAGCGAGAATAATTTTGCTACAAACGCAATCAGCACTGAGCACAGTGTCATGGCCGCTGACTTCGCCATTACAGGTGATGAACGGGCAATGGTGAAACGCCTTCTTACAGAAGTATATCCAAATGCTTCATTCTCCATGGTATCAGATACTTACGATTATTGGCGAATGGTGAGCGATATTATTCCGTCGCTTAAAGACGAAATCCTTGCCCATAACGGCAAACTGCTTATTCGCCCCGATAGTGGTGATATTATCGATATTTCGGTTAAGACCGTTGAATCGCTTTGGAATATTTTTGGAGGAACCATTAACACCAAAGGTTATAAAGTCCTTGACCCGCATATTGGTGTGGTTTACGGAGACGGGGTATTACCGAGCATTTCCGCTACCATATATAAACGTTTAATGCTTGAAGGCTTTGCCGCAAATAACATATACTTCGGCGCCGGTTCATTTAGTTTTACGTGTTATAAAGATACTAATAATTGTTTCCATCCATTAACTCGTGACACTTTTTCAATCGCAATTAAGGCTACGGGTGGTATTGTTGATGGTAAGTTCATCCCCATTTTCAAAGACCCAAAGACTGACCGTGAGAGTGGTTTCTCTTTCAAAAAAAGTCAGCGTGGGTGCTGCAACGTATGGAAGAACAACGAGACCGGTTTGTTTGAATTTATGGACGGTATTGACCCCACCAAGTACACTGATGATGAATGGCACAAGACATATCCTTCGGCCTACATGCTCTACTTCAAGGACGGTAATATGGTTCAGGAACAGTCGCTTACTGAAATTCGTAACCGTTTGCACCCCAATTTCTAAATATGTCATCAAAATACACAAAAACAATATGTTTAGAACTATCTAATAAATGTTCTGGTCGTAGTGAGTTCCGTAAAAAATATTCACAGGCATACAAAATATCACGTGATAATGGGTGGCTGTATGATTTTTTTTGTGAACCATTAATAAAAAGGTATTATTGGAATTACGACACATGTAAAGAAAAAGCAAAGAATTGTAATACCATACAAGAATTTTTTGAGAAACATCATCAAGGATATAAGATATCCCTTAAAAACGGTTGGTTAAAAGAATTTTTTCCAAAAAAATTCGAAGGTGAAGATAGGGATATTAAATATGAATATGAATTGAATTATGAATATTGTAAAAAATTAGCCTCTAATTATAAATCATATAGTAGTTTTCGTAATGATAAACGAGCAATTGCATCTTTTTGCAAAAAAATGGGGTGGCTTGAAGACTTTTTTCTCATAAAACAAAGCAAACCAAAAGGTTATTGGACATATGAAAGATGTAAAAAACTATCAGAAGAGTGTAAAAATAGAGCGGACTTAGAAAACCATAATAGTACGGCGTATAAAATAAGTCTTGTAAATGGATGGTTAGACGATTTTTTTCTTGAAAAAAAGAAACCGAAATCTTATTGGACATATGAAAGATGCAAGGAAGTTAGTTGTGAGTGTAAAACACGTTCAGAATTTAGTGACAAATATCCTACGGCCTATAAGGTTTCCCTTGAAAATGAATGGTTGAATGAATTTTTCGGACGTAGCCTTAAACCGCTAAAAGAATATTGGACATATGATACTTTCAAAAAAGAAGCCCAAAAATATGCCTCAAAAAATGAATTCCGTGAATTGTCTAGAACCGGTTACGCTGTAGCGAAAGAAAACGGATGGTTAGAGGAATTTTTTGGGAAGGGGAAAACATGGACTTTTGATGAATGCAAAGAACTTGCTACAAAATGTTCTTCTCGTTCAGAGTTCAAAAGTAAATTTGGTGGCGCTGCTAATGCCGCGTATAGAAATGGATGGATGGATGAAATATTACCCGATTTCCTTCAAACGCCACCAGGTTATTGGAATTATAAACGATGCGAGGAGGAAAGTAAAAAATATGAATCAAGATATGATTTTTGGAAAAACTCTATTGGGGCTTATTATGCATCAATGAAAAATGGGTGGATTGATAAGTTTATGTGGTTAGAAGATAAACGCCTTGATTTCTATGGTAATATTGATTCTGTGTATGTATATGAGTTTACTGAGTTTAAAACCGCATATGTTGGCCGAACTTTAATGGTATTACAAAGAAGAAGGGATATGCAACATATTTGTGATATAGAGAAAGATGCGGTTGCCAAATTTGCAAAAAAACATAATATACCGGTTCCGGAGGTGAAGATTTTAGAAGAAAACCTAACTATAAGAGAAGGTGTAGAAAAAGAAGGCTTTTATATTGAAAAATATCATAACGATGGATGGACAATGTTAAATAAAGCAAAAGCGGGCAGTATAGGTGCATTGGGTAAAGGAAAATGGAATTATGAAAATTGTAAAAAATTAGCTGATAAATGTAATAATAAAACCGAATTAAGAAAAATGAATGCATCCGCCTATAATGCAGCAAGGAATAAAGGGTGGTTGGATGAATTTTTTACAAAATAGATGTTAAAGTTACCATCTGAAGAAAAATAATTAGATTAACTAACATATAAATGGCTATTGAAGAATACAGCAAAAAATTTAACAATCTTGACTTTGCCGGGCAAGAATGGAGAGAAATTGGGTGGTATTCAGTTTTAAATGAAACTGAAGGGATTGGTCCGCTTTGCGAAATGGCATTTGATAGCGCTGAACGTTATAAAAAACATGATGACGGATTGATTTTTTTCCTTAAAAACGGATACACCGATGATTCGGAATGGATACCTTTTACCGTCGAGGATCATCCGAAACCACTTTTAGAATTCAATCGCAAAATCAGTCTCAAGGATTATTTGAAGGCGCTGAAATTGGTTTCTTATAACCAAGATACTATTAAGGAACACGCTGATATTAAAACAGGTACGCACGATTTCTTCACCGAACTAAGAAAAAATACTGCAATCGTTTTAAATGAAATGCCAAATTTACCGCCAAAGGAAACCGGTTTACCGTATGGAATTTGGGTGGATAAAACCGGCGCCTTTAAAAAGGGTGGGCATTGGATGCGTATAAAAGTAATTAAAGAAAAAGGTGACTACGCCGTTTATACTATACCCGACCATCAGTGGATTGGTGATGATGGAATGAAGGCATGGCAAAAACACATGATAGAAAAATTTGTTGAATATAACGAGGATGATTTTGTTAAGTTGTTTCTTGGCCAAATAACACAGGATAAATTTATAGAGCGTATGGTGGTGGTTAATGACCGAGGTGAGGCTGTTAATCCTGAAGTAAAAAATGAGTGGTTCCTTTACAAAGACGCCGGATTTGGATATAAAATTGTAATTAATTCTTTTTCCGGACAGTTTAACTACATGAATAAAAACGGTGATATTATGCTCCCTAAAAATATGGAAGAATGCAGTCAAATTATACAGATTAACGGGAAACCGTTCTGTTCGGTTAATGACGGGGAGTATAGTTATACCTACCAAATATCTAATCATACATTTACAATGCACGATAAATTTAAAATAAATTAGCATGAATAAAATCGAAAAATACAGAGACTATCTTATCCAATGGCTTCGCGATTGGTTTGAGAACAACGGTAGAGATTGCAACGCAATTATCGGTATCTCAGGGGGTAAGGATTCGACGGCGGTTTCCGCCCTTTGTGTTGCCGCCCTTGGTGCTGACCGTGTTATCGGTGTGCTTATGCCTAACGGGGAGCAGAACGACATCGCGGACAGTTATGCCGTATGCCGTCATCTTGGAATCAAATATATCGAGGTAAACATGCAGATGGCATATTCCAACATCATCATGCAGATGCAGAGCCAGGGAATAAAGGCAAACGAACAGACCAAGATCAACCTCGGTCCGAGACTTCGTATGTCTACGTTATATGCTGTTTCCCAATCAGTGAACGGTCGTGTAATCGGAACGTCAAATCTTGATGAATATTTGCTTGGATTCTGCACAAGATGGGGTGATTCTGTAGCCGATGTCGAGCCTATCATCAACATGCATGTTTCTGAGGTTATTGAACTCGGCCTTGCATTGGGATTGCCCGAATACCTTGTGAAAAAAACGCCGTCGGATGGTCTTACCGGTTCGTCGGATGAAGAAAAATTCGGCTTCACTTATAAGGAATTTGAGGGGTTCTATAATAAAACGCATAGCAATCTCTATCCACCCTATCTATATGAACTTAGTGGGAAACAGGAGAAGATGGTATCCATGTTCCTGAAATCCGAATTCAAACGTAAGGAAATTCCTCACCCAAGTTATTATCCTTGCTTCTATGAGGAGATGGATGCCCTGTCTTGCTCGACATGCACAAACTCCAAAGGATGTATCACTTGCACCGACGGTGATCAATATACAGGAGGGGAACAGTATGTCTGACGCTGATTTCTATAGAAACTGTGCCATCGCCGCCATGCAGGGAATACAGGAGGCGAATTCGAAACTCGGAATCACAATGGATTTTCTACCTGCTGATCTGGCAATAAAATCTTTCGACATTGCCGACCACATGTTAACGGAACTGCATCTCAGATTATCAGAAAAAACATATCTTAGGGAAAATGGATAATATACCATGCCTTTTATCAACATTGGCAAATAACTTTTAAGAAAGTTTAAGAATCTGGGCGGACTAACTATCCGCCCTTTTTAGTATCTTTGTGGTGTTGAAAAACTAAAATAAGCCAAATATGACACAAGAACAGAAAGAACTGCTGTTAAAAGATCTATGCGCAAGGTTGCCTTATGGTGTTAAAGCCCACATAGAACATGATACATTCTATGATGAGATTGAGCCATATGACGGAACGGTAAACACCAATACTATCAATGACCTTCTTCACAATGAAAAACTTGAAGTTAGACCCTATCTCCGTCCAATATCCTCTATAACTGAGGAAGAAGAGAGGGAACTTAATGGGTTACTGCCCGAAGTTTACGATTTTACTTTCAGAATGGAGGAACTTTTGGAGCTTATACAAACGCAGAAGGAGATACCATTTCATTATATCGATTGGCTTAATGCACATCACTTCGATTACCGTGGTTTAATTCCAATGGGCCTTGCATTGGAAGCCCCGGAAGATATGTATTTCCAACAAAAGTCCGATGATGAATTGAAAAAGGATGTTGCAAAAAAGCTGATTGACATTCTTATCTATGACAACGACTACGTTAACAGGATGACACCTTTGGATGAGTCAAGACATTATGGCAATTGGATTGACTATGTTGCCAAAAGTGTCACTTTCCCTGACAGTGACAAAAAGTGGTGGGATAAGGAAGACAGAATAGATATATTTGCTGTTGGTGATTATCATGACAAAGAGGATATGATAAAGAATTATCCGAGCTTGAGGGAACTTGATACGGCCCTGAACGAATATTACGACTATCTTAATGAGGAATTTAAAATTTAGACCTTTAAAATGAAAAATCTAGTAGACTTAGACACTGGACATATCTCATCAATATTGCTTAAAACTATGATTGATTTTAATCTAACACCGGCAGATATTGACGATATGGATTACCAGCAATTCAGGGAGTTTTGCGCCCAGCTTGACGAGAAACAATTAAATAGTTTAAATGGCATTGTAACTAACGATAGGTGGAAAACACATATATTTACCGTGCTTGATAATGCCGCTTTTATTAAAAACCAAAATTAGATTTAATTATAGATTTATGACACAAGAAGATAAAGACCCACTACTGAAAGACCTTTGTGCGCGGTTGCCCTACGGTATAGCCATATATCGCATAAAGGACAGCAGCGTTCACCGTTTTCAGTATTCGGACATAACAGAAAATATAGACCAGTTCTCTCATTTTCTTGAATACTCAGGGATAAACGATATCAAACCTTATCTCCGTCCGATGGGTAGTATGACAGAGGAAGAGAAAATGAGTTGAGAAATCTGCTATGGTTTGGATATCCGTCAGATGATTATGACAACTATTCACATCGAGGCATTGAAGTAAGGCAATGTTTATATGACGATGAAAGATATTCAACATATGACTTCGATGATTTTAGAGCACTTCAAAACTTTTTGTTGAAAAACCATTTCGATTTTCGTGGCTTAATTCCGATGTGCCTTGCTTTGGAGGCACCTGAAGGAATGTATAATGTTCAATAAATTATATTAAATTATGACAATAGAAGAAAAGGCAAAAGCCTATGACAATGCTTTAGGAATAGCAAAAGCACTTTATGATAAAGGTGCTCCATATAGTCTACATTTAAAGGAGATGTTTCCTGTCCTCAAAGAGAGCGAGGATGGGAGAATAAGGAAAAAATTAATCAGTTGGATATCCACATTTAAACATCCACTTTTTTCTGAAATAGAAAGAAAGGAATTTATTGCTTGGCTCGAAAAGCAAGATGAGGAGAAACATACTGGCAAGATTGAGCCGAAGTTCAAGGTTGGGGGATTGGATTGTAAGTGATTACAATAATGTAGCCTATATAGAATCAATTAGTGAAACAAATTATAATTTGCAATGTAAAGATGGGTATCACGAGAAAATGTCTGTTGGATATATAGATAAATGTTGGCGCCTATGGACAATCCAAGATGCAAAGGATGGTGATATACTTACAGACAAGCAGAATTGTACTTGTATTTTTAGAGAAATAATGACTGATGAAGGAGAAAGTTCTGTTGATGCTTATTGTGGCATTACTATCGATAATGAATTTGTTACTAATGAAAAAGGAGAAGTATGGACTGTTCCAGAAGATTTATTTCCTGCTACAAAAGAACAGCGTGACCTTTTATTCCACAAAATGAAAGAAGCAGGTTATGAATGGGATGCTGAAAAGAAAGAATTGAAGAAAATTGAGCAGAAGCCCTCTTCATACTCGACCGATCGACCTTAGAGATAATCGATACTGTATGAAAAACATTAGAAAATGGATAATATACCACACATATTCGACTCCATGAAGAAGGAGGATTTCAACTTCGACGAGGTTGGAACAAGATTCCAAAACAATACGTTGGTTGTCTATTACAGGGAATACACATTAAGCATAGAGCGTTTCTTCTATATTAGAAACCAGTCCGGCATTGTAACGTTAAACGACTTCAAGCAAGGAATTTCTTAACCATTTTTAATAACCCGGTTAAATGCACTATTGATTGTTTTAAGTATCTTTGCCATGTTGTAATTCTAAAATTGAAATGACACGTATCAATTCGGCTATATCACCAAAACATCTAACCGACGAACATCTTCTTGCTGAGCACAGGGAAATTAAACGCCTTCCATATTGTCTGGCAAAAGCAATGACGAGCGGTTCGATAAACAGAATACCTAAATCATTTGCTTTGGGCCGTGGTCATGTTACATTTTTTCTCGACAAGATGGAATTTATACGCAAGAGATATAATTCAATCAGGGAGGAATGCCTTAGGCGTGGTTTTTCGGTTGAGGATTATTCAGGTAATTTTGAAAACATAGATAAAAGATACTGCAAAGACTATAATCCTACAATAGAAGAGAGGGAAATGCTTTTGGAACGGATTTCACAACGTATCAACGAAAGCCCCAAATCAAGTTGGCATTATCACGGAAAAGCCATAAGCAAAGAAGAGGCAATTAACATTCTTAAAGACAAAGATGATAACATATTTAACTGACGAACGAAAATCCTATCTTGAGGATAAGGACAGGGAGGACATCTGTGCCTGTGTATGCGATTTTGAAACCGGCAACCATCTTTTAGGCAGACCGCGTAGTTTGTCACATATGGCACTTATGATGTATCTCGGTAAATTGTCCGACCGTGAACCGAATAATGAAATCGAAGGAGAAATCAAGATGTACTTCAACGCATGCACGGACAAATATCTCATGGACGAATACGAGAAAAAATATAAGTAACCATTCTTAACAATTTTTAAGAAAAAAGTTTATTCAAAATGCCAAAAATTAGGTATCTTTACACCGTTGAAACAAATAAAAGAAATTAATATGAAACGAATTGGTATTATCATCGGCGTATGTATCGCCGCAGTTATCGGAATCACATGGATTACCATGTATTTCAGTTACAACAACAAGGAAATTGCACTTCGTAAGGAAGCATCCGCGCAGGAGAAGAAAATCGAAGTTGTCTATGACAAGATGTGGAAAGTGATTTCGCAGAAAGCGCAAATTTCCGCTGAGTACAAAGAGAGTTTCCACGAAATCTACAAGGACATTATCGGTGGGCGATACAGCAACGGGGACGGAAGTCTGATGAAGTGGATTACTGAGGCCAACCCTGAATTCGACGCATCGATTTACAAGGACCTTATGAATTCTGTTGAGGTGTTACGCACCGAGTTTCAAAACTCTCAGGAACGTATCGTAGATATTATAAGGGAACATTCCACATTATGCGAAACATATCCCGGTTGTTGGTTTATCAAAAATACCGAACCTATCGAATATGAGGTTATTTCATCTACACAGTCCAAGTCGGTAATGGAAACCCGTATGGACGACGATGTTGATCTTTTCAAGAAAAATTAAAAATAAAAAAGAAAATGCCCGTTCTAATTTCATTCTTCGTACCCTTCATTACCGCAGGTGTTCTTCTGTATTTTTTCAAAAAGAACGTAACTACTTGGGAGTGGCTTGCGCTTGTCGGATCTTCGATTGTGTTTACTATCATAGTGTATTTTGCATCCAAGGCAATTTCCCAACAGGACACGGAGTACCTTGGGGGATATGTAACAGAAATAAAACACTACGATGATTGGAACGAGAGGGTCAGAAAAACACGGGAGGTGCCATGTGGAACTGACAAGGACGGGCATACAAAATATTGTACCGAAACCTATTATGTAACGGAATATCACCCCGAGTATTGGGTGATGATAACCACGTTGGATAAGTTCGAACAACGCATAAAGAAGGAAACCTTCGAGCGTTTCAAAAAACGTCTGAATTCTCCCGAGATATTCATTGACATGCACCGCCATTATTATACAAACGACGGCGACGCCCAATCCCACAAATGGCTTGGGACGCGGAATACCATTATACCGGTAACGGAGGAACACAGCTACCATAATCCAATGAAAAACTCGAATTCAATATTCAGATATTCCGAGATAGACAAGGATTCAGCAAAGGTTCTTGGTTTATATGACTATCCGAAATTCAGCCTGTACAACCAAAATCCGATAATCGGATGCAAGGCCACTGATAGAAGCAAGGAACAATTGAACTATGTGAATGCAATGTTCGGTGCAAAATACCAATTCAGGTGTTATATCCTTGTATATCCCGCCGAGAAGGGATTGGTTATATCGGAAATGCAGAAAGGCTATTGGCAGGGAGGGAATAAAAACGAACTCATCGTCTGCCTGGGTGTCAACAAGAATAGTGAGGTGGAATGGTGCAATGCATTCTCGTGGTGCGACGAACCTTGGCTTGAGGTGGAGACTCGCAGTTGGTTCAGCAAGCACACAAAATTGAATCTATATGAATATGGTGTGTGGTTGGAGAGGAATGTACCCACAAAGTGGAAACGCAAGGAATTCAAGGATTTCGACTACATACAGTCAAGTTTGCCGGCCGGTGCCAAATGGGTTATTTTTGTGTTGACAATGGTTTTCTGTATTGGTTTCAGTGTTTTTGTGGTGGAAAATTGGGAAGATAGGTAAAATTCAAAAAGAAAAAAGTATATTTAAATTGTTAAACTGAAAAAAATTGGAAAATGGGCAAATATTGTTCGATGAAATGTGCGAAGCCGGATGAGAAGGATTTCGATGAATTCACTAAACTAATGGTTCTTGAAAATTTGTTCAACGGTAGATATTGGTCAAACCACGAGGATGAATGGAGGGAATGGGATGACGATGACGAGGATAAACAAGAGTTATCTAAATGCGAGAAACAGGTACGTGACTTCTACGACTTATCTGAAACCGATGACGTGTACAACGATCTTATCCTTTGTGAATATGTAAGACGTCTCTTCAGGGGAAATTCACCTGCATTCCGTCGTGTTGAGATGGCTGCAATGATGGCTATTGACAACTGTTTCGACCCCGATATCGACTATATTGATTGGAAACCGGAAATTAAAAACGCCATTGCCTTCTATAATGAAAACAAAGAGTTTGTTGACAATTGGGTGAAGAAAAACGTACTTCCTGAAGAGGAAGAGCATTGCAGAATCTACACCATCAATGATGTATACTGCAAAAACCATGGATATGTGAAGGATGGGGATGAATACACCCTTGATATGGATGAATGCGCCATTACCTACAATTTTGAGAAAATGGCAATGACCATTTCATTGAAAGGTGAGGAGAAAAAATCCGTTACCACCCATAAGGACAGACTTACCCTTTTCGATCTTCGTGAAAATCTCCGTATGTTCAAGTGTCAGAAAACATTGGACCTTGTAGGAACAGACCTTTAACATTTTTTAAGGAAAAAGATTTGGCCAATCCAAAAACATTAGGTATCTTTGCACTGTTGAAAATCAAAAAACGTTAAATTATATGGCTAAAGAAAATTCGACCGACGTTTCGGTCCACAAACCCGAAACTTCTCTGTCAATCAACAATTATCAGTATGATGAGAAGATTGCCCTTCTGACTCCGGCGGAGCGTGAGCATTATGACAAATTGGCGGCTTCCATCAACCCGCAGGATGCAAACAGCATTCAAACCTACGGCACTGAATTGAGCAAAACCATCGCCCGTACGGGTGACACGCTGCTTCAGTCCGTTCGTTCCACGAGCAACAACGAGTTGGCGCAGCTTACCAACGACCTGCTTGGTGAGCTCAATCTTATCAATGTGGATGAGTTGAGCAATGATACTAAATTCAAGGCGTTCCTGCGTAGCATCCCGATTGTCCGAAATCTTGTTAAGACCGTGGAAAGTGTCATGATCAAATATGACACCATTTCCGGCAATGTGGACAAAATTTCGAAAAAAATCGACCAAACCCGCATTGTTGCCATGCGTGACAACAGTTCGCTTGCGCAGATTTTCGATTCCGACAAGGAATATATCCGACAGATGCGTGAACTTATCCTTGCTGCCAAAATAAAGGTGCAGGAGTTGAATGTACAGATTGACGACATGGTCGCCAATCCCGACGAATACGAGGCCTTTGACGTCAAGAAGATGATTACCTTCCGCAACTCACTTGAGAAGCGTATCGCCGACATGCAGACTTCCGAGTACACTCTTACGCAAAGCCTGTTCCAGGTCGAGGCAATTGCCGCAGGTAACTCCGAACTCGCGCAACGTGCAGACAATATTGTCAACAATGTCATCCCGATTTGGCGCAATCAGTTGGCGAATTCCATCATTATCCAGAATCAACAGAACGGTATCGAGGCCCAGCAGAAGATCGCTGAGGCCACAAACAAGATGCTCAAGGTCAACGCCGAGAAAATACATTCTAATGCAGTTGCGGTTGCCAAGGCCAATGAGGATCCGGTCATTGCACTTGAGACCCTTGAGCACACCACACAGGAATTGGTCAACACCATCAAGGAGGTTAAACAGATTCATGATCAGGGTGCCGCCAACCGCAAGAACCTTGAGTCTTCGCTGAAGAAATACTCGGAGCAGCTTGAGAACGCCATTTCCGAAAACGCTTAATGTCCCAATCACCAAAACCCAAGGCCATGAGAATACAGACGATTATTGGTGGCAAGACAAGTGACCCGGAACGCCTGTATACACTTGGTGAAGTATCAGGCGGGACAGGCATCAAGTCTTCCGAATTAAGAAATATATACAAAAAGAATGGTTTTACAACCTATAATATAGGGAATGCTGTATGTATTTCAGAAACGGACTATAAAACCTTGCTTCGTGATTCGGAAGTGAAGGATACAGAAACGCAAGGGGCGGAGACTGTTCAAGAGGAATCTGCCCCGATTAAGACCAAACGCGATTACAAAAACGAGGCAAAAGCAAAAGTAAAACGGAAATTCAAAATAGGTGATTTAATATCACTTAAGATTAAATCAAAAGGTGGTTCCAAAGAAGTCATAAAAGGTTTCAAAGTGATGAAATTCGTTTATTCGATGAATGATACTGAAACCAATGCCCTTATCTTAAAACAGATATATGGGCCGAAAGGAACAATGTACACCTTAAACAGACACGATTGTAAAAAACTGCACATCAAATATGAACCCGGTTTGCAGGTCTTCTCGATGCTACTTAATTGGGGGACATTCAAACCAAGAAACGAAGAAAGAAATGCAAAACAGAACTGAATTCATTAGATTGCACAAGGCTGAAACGAATACAAGTCTTGTGGTGAATATCGCTGACATTGAGTATATCACTGTCGGTGAAGGAGTGGACAAAATCTCCGTTGTGGTTCTCCGCGATTCCCGTGTGGAGCCATTCGCAGTGAATGAGACGCCTGATAAAATCTACAAGATGTTGGGTGTCCAGGCAAAAAGTTGAAAACTATTAGTTAGAACCAAAGGCGGGCGATTCTTGAAAAGCCAAACACATACACCGTCGTTACAACCATATAAAGTGCATACGGCGGCGATTGACCAAGAATACCCTGAATGCTAAACGGCTTATCGGGGCGCATGGTGGTGGAAAGAGGATGAAATGGTTGACAAATGGAGAGCCATTATACCTGTTTTTCAGAATAGCAAAATGTTTTGATTCAATATGAGCAGCCCCAATTTTAATTTTACTGTAGATTTAATATTTGTTAAGGGGTAATGCGATGATAAACATATATGATAGTATCGCTTAAGAATGAACAACAAATGTCCCTGTGGATTCGAAGTTTCGATGCCGTGGATTCCGATTGAAACGACTGTGAAGAACTTTAAGTTTCGCCGCGCATCAGGACATGTCCGCCAATGGTTTATTTTTAATATATGGCAAAAATGGAAAATTGTGAGGAATGCAATAACCGGTTTCAGATATTATGGAACAAGATTGTCTATTTCTTCAACAAAAAACAAAAACTTATACCCAAAACAGAAGCCTTCAACGAATCAACATACGGCAAGTGCATGACAAGGGCACAATATATTGCCAACAAACAAGTCAATATCAATGCACAGATTAGGGAGAAAATAGGAAATGTGGCATACAACGCAACAGATTTCGAGAAATATTTTCTGATACTTCCGTTCAATGAAACCGAGGAAGAATGTGCGGAGGAAATACTTAAACCATTCATTGAGAGCGGGTATAAAGTAGAGAAAATATCAGATTTTTTCCAAACACTTACGGGTACAGATGTTTATATGTTAAATTGGAGAAAATCTTGAAAAAAGGTAGGGAAAACACTACATTTATTATGTTAATTGAATTATTTTCAATAAAATTGTTGTAAATATCATTTTACATGGTAATAAGAACGAAAAGACAATAATAACTTTTAATCCAATAAAGAAATGAAGCGACGAGTTGATGTTGTTTTTACACAGCAGAAAATCGATGACGAACGGGAATTGGAGCGTTTGAAACACTACTACTTCCTTGTAGACGTCACCACGGATCGTAATGCAGGTCTATATGAAGGTGAACTTATCAAGGTTCCCAAGTATGACACCCCGATGCAGATTTGTGGGTTTTACAGAATCAACGGGGAATATTACAACGGGGTTAAACTCCAGACCCTCAATTATGGAGAAATCACGAAAGTTAAATCAACAACAAAAAAAGACAAAAAAATGAAAAGCAACAAGATGATGTCCACATTCATGGACAATTTCAAACGTCAGTTCCTTCCCGAACTTGACAGCAATCTTCGTATCTCAATGAACGGTCAGGTTTGCGCCCCAAAGGGCGGTCAGTACGTGGCAATCGACGCAAACAACGAGTTGGTTTCCTATCCCACCGAGTTCACTATGGAGATGCCTGTCTACCTTATCAGCAAGAATGCCGATACAATTCAGTCCGGCGATGTTGTCCGTGACGGCAACAGTTATTCAAAGGTTATTGAGGTGAAACGCGACGAGAACGGCACTGTTCAGGAGTTCAAGACCCTTTCGTTCAGTGGCAGCGGCCACACTGTGAAACCTATCAAGGATTTCGTGCTTGGTCAGAAAACCCTTATGGTGGTTGTCAACCTCTTCAACGGTTTTACCGGCGGTAAGATCAACCCAATGTTCATGCTGCTTGCCGACAAGGATGCCGACGAGGGTAACGACATGCTGATGATGTTCATTGCCATGCAAGCCATGAATCCCACCAACAACGGTATTATGAACAACATGAACCCCATGATGCTTATGATGCTTATGAACGGTGACGGAAGCAACGACATGCTCAAGACCATGTTTATGATGAACATGATGCAGAACATGAACGGTGCAAATGGAATGAATATGTTTGGCAACATGTCTGAGATGTTCAATGTTCAGCCTAAACAGCAACTTAACGACTAAAAGCCATGGGTGGAGGATATTACAGTTATAGTGACGCTTCCACGAGAAGCTACAAACTCCGCAGTTCGAATGTAAGCCGGGAGGAAATTTTCCACAACCGTAAGATGGATAAGGATATGGATATCAAGGGGAAGGTCCGCGAGTCATGTGACGGTGTGTACCACCCCAAATCCTTCCCCATCATCATTGCGCTTGATGTTACTGGCAGCATGGGTGTTGTTCCTGAAAACCTCATTAAGGAAGGATTCCCTGAAATAATGAAGAAAATCATGGACGAGGGTGTAGAGGATCCTCAGGTCTGTTTCGTTGGTTTCGGCGATTTCTATTGTGATAACGCGCCTATTCAGGTTGGGCAATTTGAGTCATCCGATGAACTTACCGAGAAGTGGCTGAAAGCCATTTGGCTTGAAGGAGGTGGTGGTGGAAACGGTTCTGAGTCGGCAGCGTTATCCTATTATTTCGCTGCCAGACATACAAAAATAGATTCCTTCCTTAAGCGTAATAAGAAAGGTGTGTTGATTACCATCAGTGATGATGCCTGTAACGGCATGATTGATAAGGAAACAGGTAAAGCCCTTTTTGGCACTTGTGAAAAAGATGTAACTACCAGTGAAATCCTTGATGAAGCTAAAAAGACTTGGGATGTCTACCATATCAACCTTATGGACTACCTCGGTCAGCATGAATATGTCCGTAGCAATTGGAAAAACATGCTTGGCGATCATTATATCGAAACCGAGAATGTGGATGGCAAGGATATTCCCAACATCATTTCCGGTATCGTACTCCGTTCTTACAATGAGTCTGCGTCTGACGAAAAACTCACAAGTAATGTCGAGTGACATACGGTTTAACGTTTTTTAAGAAAAAAGTCGAGTATTATCTCGACTTTTTTGGTATCTTTGCAACGGTGAAGGCAAAATATACCTCATTTATAGTATATTTGTAACATGATAAAGAAGGAAATTAAAAACAGCGACTATATCAAAGATGGTGAAATAGGCATTGCTGAAATGAGTGTTACCTATATGCAAGAAGCGGACACAAATGATAATCCTGATAACATTCAGGTTATAAAATTAACTGCAATACCCGGTGATGCATGCATGGTTGAGTACGATCCACAAAACCCGATATATTATATCAACATAGAGATTGAACCGAACGAGGATGGAACACCTGGCCATTGGAGCGTTTCGGAATTTGAAGACCTTCGCCAGATATTCGATGATTTCATGCAACGATTGATAAACAACAAAAAGAAAGAATAATATGGATTTAAACAAATGCAAAAAAACTGCTAAAATTTTAATCTGCATTGACGTTCAAAATGATTTTACCACGGGTTCGCTTGGTAGTAAGGATGCACAGGCCATAGTACCAAACGTGCTTGAGAAGGTGAAAAACTTCAATGGTGATTACATCATCTTTACCCGTGACACCCACACCAATGATTACCTTTACAGTAAAGAAGGTGAAAAACTTCCCGTTGAGCATTGCATCAAGGAAACCGAGGGATGGAAACTTGTTAAACCGCTTCGTGAATGGATTGACAAAAACCATTTTTCCAACGGTATTGCTGTGGGCATCATTGACAAACCTACCTTTGGTTCTGTTCCAATGTATGATGGTACTGCCAACGTTGTTGACCGTGTGAAGCGTGTGATGGAGGAAAAAGATGCTAACTGCGTTAATATCACAATTTTAGGATTAGATACCGATATCTGTGTCTTATCAAATGCACTTATCCTAAAAGCATTTTTCTATGATTGTGCCGAAATCACCGTTGACAGTAGTTGCTGCGCCGGTGTTACACCCGAGAAACACGAGGCTGCATTGGAAGTTATGCGTAGTTGCCAAATCAATGTAATCTGATTAGGATTTTTTAACTCTCCGGTTTATACACCACAATATAATTTAGGTATATTTACCATGTTGAACAAAATCAAAATAGCGACAATAATATTGGGAACAGTGGCAGCATATGCGCTTGTTGCCGAAATTTTAAAAAAATTTGAAAATGAAGAAAAATAAACAACACAAACAATTTGA
Source organism: Isotricha sp. YL-2021b (assembly GCA_023805745.1). NCBI lineage: Eukaryota > Ciliophora > Litostomatea > Vestibuliferida > Isotrichidae > Isotricha > Isotricha sp. YL-2021b. The sequence goes on along the minus strand of JAJJKW010001449.1, from coordinate 15,915 downwards.
CCGTAATCATCTCAAATTTGAGTTTAACAACGTTGCTTTTCATACGGAAGGTGATACTATCCATTGTTCCATTAAGGGTTGGTTCACCTCTACTTGGCCTTTGCATGATGTGGTTGAGCGGGTATTCAAGCGTGAAGAGTTCAGTGATCTTAATCTTGCCTCTGATATTGGCACTGTTACGGGTTGGACGGCATTCGAAAGCATTGTGAAGTGCAATGATAAGGACAAGTACGACGAAACTGTCGGCAAGCGTATCGCCGAATCCAAGTGTAAAGCCAAAATATATGTGAAAGCGATGAAACTCATCAGCGAGATTGCCGAGGAATCCGAGAAAGAAATTCAGCAACTGAAAAACGTCGGTGCAAAATATCTTGGTTACTACGCCAAAGAACGTATGCACCAGTTCAAGGTAGATTTTACGCATAATGGAAATACGATGAACGACGTGAGAGAAAACTGCTTCTCCGTAAAGAGGAATTGAGGAAGATACAGCGTTTCATGAAGGAGAAGGGTAAAGGATATACAATTGTCCCGTTATCGCTGTTTTTCAATGAACGAGGTAAATGCAAATTGAAAATCGGTATCTGCAAGGGTAAGAAAAACTACGACAAACGCGAAACGATAAAAGAACGAGACATTGACCGTCAGGCCAAAAAAGAAATAGAGTAATATGGATTTTTTAAAAAAGTTATTCAGAAAGGAATCGGATTTCCGGTTTAATTGGAATCTCGCTCAACGGTTTGTGAACGATTACAGGCTTCCCATCCAGATTATGGGGGAGAAAATGTTCGAATACCATCTCAATCTATATGAAGGTGTATTCGGTTGCCTCTCCAAATGGAATCAACTATGGTCGTTCATTGACTACAAATACGAAGGAAATCCCGAGAAATTCCTCACGGAATTCTATTCCGTCAGGGAGAGGATTGTAACGGAGGTTCCTCAAAACGAGGCATTTCATAAGTTCAACAACTGTGACATGAACGCTTATGCCACGAAAAACCTTAAACCGCGCTGCTCAAGTCTTTACAATGAAGACAACATTGGCAAAATGTTTGTGTCGATTGATTTGACAAAGGGCAATTTCCAGGCTTTGAACTATGTGGACAAGGATATTCTGAAAGCGGAAACATACAATGAGTTCATTCGTCGCTTTACCGACATTTACTACATTGAAGAAAGCAAGTATTTCCGTCAGGTTATATTCGGCCAGATGAATCCGAAACGCCACATCGTTGTCGAAAAGTTCATGATGGGAAAGGTGTATGATTTCCTTAAAGAGAAATATAATTTCAATGACCTTGTTGTTTCCAATTCAGACGAGTTGATATACGAGATTGACCATCCGTTGTTTGAAATGCCGCCTTCTGAACGTCTGCAAGACGAAATCAAGGAAGAGTTGGGCATCGACGTACATATCAATTTCTTCTTCCTTAATGGGTATAATCTGTATTCGGCCAGGGAGAAACACAAGCGTTGCACATTCTATGCGAAGTATGATGCGGAATTCAAGGACAACGAGGAATTGATGTGTGTTCCGCAGCCATATTTCGCCATCGTATATAAACTCTATAATAAAATTCCGCTTATAAGGGAAGATTTCCATTTCAATTACGAGAATATCGACTGCATATTCAACGACAATTTCTACATCGAACAAATCAAACCAAAATACATAAAATAAGTAATATATGGTATTATTAAATGGAGAACCGGTAAATTTCATCAATTTTCCTGATGGAACAATAAAAGTAGACATCACAAACCCTATGCTGTTTGGATATTATGTTGTGACGTGGAGGTATGAGAATGATTCTGAGTTCATGCTCATTGCCTTTATTAAAATGCATATTGACGAGAGGTATCCTGAGGCAACAGGTGTTCTTGAAATGCCCTATATACCCAATGCCCGTCAAGACCGCGTAAAATCAGTAAATGAGGTATTTACCCTTAAACATTTCGCCGAACTTATAAACAGCCTCCATTTTGATAAAGTTCGTGTTCTTGACCCCCATTCATATGTATCTGAGGCGCTTTTCAAACATATTGAAATACAAACTGTCGATAGTTACATTTGTAATACGTTAGATGATATTACGCATAAATGCCATCTCAATAAAATAAACGAAATTGTGCTTTTCTTCCCCGACGAAGGTGCACAGAAACGTTATAGAACAGATGCTCTTGCTAACTACGTATCGTTTTTCGGTAATAAAGTTCGTAAATGGGAAACCGGCCATATTCTTGGCCTTAATATCGAAACGCACACAGACAAGACCTTGGATTATCTCGAAGGTAAAACGGTACTTATCATTGACGACATCATCTCAGCCGGTGGTACTGTATATTATTCCATCAAGGAACTTGAGAAGTATGGCGTAAAGAACGTATATGCCTATTGCTCACATCTTGAGAACACCATGTTCAAGGAAGAGGAGAATAAACTGAGAAATCTTCTTGAGGATGAAGGGAGTGTGTTCGAGGGTATCTATACCACTGACAGTATATATAGCCAAAAACACGAGAAAGTAACGGTATTCGAAACAAATTAATTATAACATGCTGATGGTAGATTTAAACGATGTTGTTAAGGGATTGATTAATGGATGTTACCTTACAACTGAGGACAAGAAGGAATTCCTGTTTTGCGTTATAAAAGAATTGGGGATTGATTTGCCATATAATACTATTAATACTGAAGCGATACAGAATTACATTGACGATAATTTTTTGGACATATCTTTTTTCTACACTGACGATTCAATACTTGAATACATTGAATCACACGAAGATATACTGAAAGAATATCTTTCGGATAACGGATACAAGATAGTACCGGATGATACATGTACGGCATCACCTGATGATTTGTCTCGTGAGGATGTAGAGGCTTGGTGCGAAGCAAATGGATTTGACTTAATTTCGAAAAATGATTGCTGATACAACGAAGGACAGACTTAAACTCGAGAAGTTTATATTGAGATTCACTGACGATGTGATACAGTCGACAAGATCCGCATATTTTCGGTTCAAAGGATATATTGTCCGGGTTTCTGACCACATAGGGACGAATTCTTCCGGTTCTTTCTCCATCATTCCTGTGGGCAATGACAACTACATAATCCACAAACATACGACCGGTGCCCTTAAACTACAGAAATACGCCGAAATTAAAGAATTCATCAAACATGTTGCGGAATATTCTGAACTTATGGCCTCAACTCCGATCCCAACTTGGGAACTTGCAAAAAACGAAGCGATTGTAACGCTTGAAAATGAAGTGAATCCGAATTTTATTATGGGTATCAATAAAGGGGCATTCAGTCCCGGGCAATTGAAAGCCGTTGAAGTTATAGTGAATCAAGTAAAAACAAAAAACAATATCAAATAATGGGTAATATGGATAATATTGAAGATGTCATCAATTATGATGACAACGATGCAAAATGGCAGGAATATATTGAAAAAGAAACAGCAAAATATAACCAAGAGCAGCTAAATGGTTATAAGAAATTCCTGAAGTTTCTTTTTGAAGAGGAAGTCGCCAAAAAAAATCGTATTCTTGAAGCAATAAACGATTGCGACAGAGTTGAATTCATTGGATATGTCGACGGTGAGTTGTCGGTTAAGAAGAACGAGTTGAAAATAACCGTCGAGGTTCCTGATAGGTGTGGCTTCAATGGCAAGGAAACGGCCAAAATCGAATGCGATTGGCAACACAGTGACAACTACGGAGTCCATCAACGTTGTGATTTTGAGGATTCCTATTACGGATGGATGATATTTCCCTGTTGGAATTTCAAACGGTTTTATTGTGTCTATTATACTTGTTAACATGGAAGAACGAATATTGCATCTATCGCTCAAGGAACAATGGTACAAGATGATAGAGAATGGTATAAAGAAGGAAGAGTACCGTCAGATTAAACCGTTCTGGGTAAAACGTATCGGAATGCTTGAGGCCAAGACCAAGGAAATCGAGAAAATACCTCAAGACGAATTGGTCTCCATGATGGAAAAGAAAATGGAAGATGGCTATCTTAATTCATACTACACCCATGTACAATTTTCCTTTGGATACACAAAACGTACCATGTTGTTTGAAATCAATGACATCGGTGTCGGAATTGGTAAGGGATATTGGGGAGCACCCGTTGATGAAAAGGTATTTATCATCCATCTTGGAAAAAGAATTGAATAGTTTAACAAAAATTAAGAATTTTTTGAATTGTTCAAAGCAAATTTTATTTATCTTTGCAATGTTGTAAAAATAAATAAAGTGAGATGGAAAAACCAAAAGTTATTGCCACTAGGCCAAATTTTGAATTTTTGGAGAACGGTTGTATGAGGCTGACACATGAGAACCACTTCTTCGACTCTTATCTTGATGCTCTTATTGATGCTGTCAAATTTCGTGGAGCCGATTTGGACGACATGATCAAGATGGTTTTTGTTCAGACAAACAGCACTCTCCGCGACACCCTAATTAAATTGATTAAGAATTATAAATATAAGGATTAAATCATGAAAAAGATTGTTTTTCTGACGGCATTTATATTCCTGTCGTTTCTTGCTTCTTTCGCGCAGGATGTAAAAATCAACACTTGCTATTTCTACATGGACGAAAACAACCGTTTTTCAAATATGTTCGAAGTAACCAATCTCCGTCCGGACGATACATTGGAGTTCATTGAATTCACGTTTTTCCTGTTTTCCTCACAAAGCAATCTGAGAGGAAACTACTATCACGTGGTTCCTCTCTACAATAACATGAACCTTGAGCATGTTCCGGGCAACAGTGCCTGTTTCGGGGCATTCGCACATGCAGCATACAACGAGTCATTTAAAATAGATAATATATCATGGCGGCATAACGGATGGTATACGAAAATGGATGATGTTATCGGGGCGAGAATAACTTCAGTCGAGGTACGGTATTCAAGCGGTTATTCAGCAAAACTAACCGGTTTCCCGAAGAACTCGAGAGTAAGGAAAGGCGAAGAACATCCACCGTTTTATCTTTAAGGGAAAATAGGCTATTTATAGGTAATATAAGGCTCAAACGTCTACTATTGCCATGGCAAACGAAAATGTCAAAAAACAGTTAAAAGCCGTAAAACGCGAACTTCTCGAGCAGAAGCACCAAACCGAATTGGAGATTATAACCAACAAAAAAGAGCTAAGGAGAACCAAACGCAAAATAAAAGAAGTAGACCGTGCACTAGAGCAAATTTAAATTAATCCATTTAAAACATCATGACATAATAGAATAAGGAATCTGACAATTTGTCAGATTTGTTTCCTTGGCATGGTTTTTGCTATATTATACATGGAAAATAATAACATTCAAAATACAATAAGAAATGAAGAACAACGAAATGATTGATTTTAACGAGATGGTCAACAGAGCATTTGAACTTCTCAATTTCAATGCAGCAGATGACAAGAACTTCAAGGACACATGCAAGGAGAAGGTGTGTCAATGCAAGGACAACCTGGTAAAAAAGGTTGAGGAAAAGAAGGAAGACATCAAGAAGGTGTTTCAGCCGCTTGTGAACTTCTCAAACACTGATATCCGTGAGCATATCGACAATGGCAAGTACAGCCTTCAGATAATTGCCACCGGTTACGACGAGACAATGGTCAAGATTCAGGTAAACCCCAATGATGGAACACTTGCAATCTCAAGCGATGTTGATGTCGATGCAGTTTGGTTCATGCCGAACATCAATATGACCGTCAACCTCCCAAATGGCATCCGTTATAACAGTCTTAAGAAGGATATCAGAAACGGAGTTATCACCATCACCGGTATCGTCGAAGATGTCGAGGAAACCAACACCTTCGCACTCTAAAAATGATGGTTGATTAAAAAAGAAGAACCCGCTTCCAAAATGGAGGCGGGCTTTTTGTTTTTAGTACAGTTCAATGTGTACACCTTCTTTCAAATCATTAAGCATTCTATCTTTTTCGCATTTTACAATAACCCTGCCTATGTATTTGACACATTTGTCAATCGCCCATTGGCAATGTTCAGATAAACGTCTGTTTGTTGTACCAAATTTTAAAAGTAAACGATCAATTGTTTTATCTGAACCTTTTTCCTTAAGGAATTTCAGACCTGTTTTTAAAATTTGATAGGCGTTATATAATTTTGTGTTCTTTATTTCTTCTCGCGGGTCGTTATTGGAATGCATTAAAGCCTGATATGCTTGGTTTGCAAAGGCATAAATTTCACGTTCTTCCGAATAATATATCATTTTGGAAACCAATTTAATTGAATTGTCTTTATTCACGAAATTTGCCGATGCAAGATTATATTGGTCACTTTTTTGGGTTTCATAACCGGCATTAAAATCTTGAAAAAGATGTTCCAATTCATGCTGAATCGCACCTTCCAGAGTTTCCGGATCATGATACCCGTTAATAAAATCAGTTTCAACCCTTATTGTATTAGATTCCGGAACGTATTTGTTTGGCTGTGGTTTATATTGTTTCCTGTATGCAAAATAAACTTTAACATCACTGAAATAATTGTTTTTAAATTCAAAAGATAATGTTTTTCCAAAAATATCCCATTTAAACCTGAATGTATTTGTCTGTACACCATTAGTCACTTTTAACCTATTCTGTTTTTCAACGTTGGATATAACTATATTACTTATTTCATTAGTGGCATTGGTGATTTCATCTGCAATACCAAGTTCTTCTTCTATCGATTCTAAAATTAATTTATCCATGACATATGTTATTGTATTTAGCTTATAAATCTTTAAGTGCTTCTATGCATTCATTTGTTAAATCCGGTACAGTTACCTTCTCATATGTACCATCATCCTTCAACCATAGAAGTTTCCTATCAGCTATTTCATATCCTAACTGTTTGAGACAGAGCGAGTAGAGCGAAAGTTGAATCGAGTAATGTGATAGAGCTTCATCGATAAATGTGTCGAACGGGGGTAACATATATTGTCGCTTAGCTCGGGTAAAATCATTAGTTAATGAAGCGTTCGTTTTCCAATCGAATACCAATAATTTCCATTTACCGTTTTTGGATTGATATGCATTGAGTACATCAAACGTTCCTGCATACCTATACTTTATTCCCCAAGGATTGTCCCTAAAAAGATATACTTGTGATTCAGGCATAACCGGCCAAAGTTTAACCGGTTTGGTATCATCCATAAACAAATCATATATATCTTGGTAATATTGCAATGCAGCAACTTGTTTCTGGCTGTACGGAATCAACCAACCATCCTCATATTGTGGTTTAATAATATCACAAATACGTTCCGGATGACCTTGGAACCAATGCATCATCATTTCGGCTCCTAGATGGGTACTTGTCCCATTGTTTGTAGCAAGTATATTTTTTTCCCTCCACATCCTTGAAACTTCATCAACAGTCATGCCAAGTTCAAGGGCTTTCTTTTCTTTTTTCGATTCCCAATCGACATATTGTTCCCATTTTTCAATGGTGGCTGATACACTTGGAAGTTCATACACGGTTCCATCATCTTCATGTACATAGTATTTATGCGGGCCTTCCTGGAATTCAAGTCTTTTAAACGATTCTTGAATGTTCCTCCTTATCTCGGCAACTTCGGGTGGTTCTGGATAGCGTTCAAGCCTTTTCCTTATATCGTCATCGTTAAGCATTGCTAATCCTCCACCTCTACTTTGCCGTAATATTCCATTTTGACTTTGTTAAAAAATTGCGATGGGAATATATCCTTCGATTCATACGTTTTCAAGCCTTCACAAAGAGTTTCGACCTCGGATGCGGACAAGTCACCGTCGAAGTCAAGATCGCTTAACATAAGCCCTCTTTTGAGGTTGTATTGCTTAATGCGTTCGTTGTATTCGTCGAGATTATAAATCTTTGCGTTGATTGCGGATTTATAGGACTTATTGTTAATGTGAATTGCTGTACCGGCGGTCCTGCGGATTTCCCAAGGTGCTTTCATTGCCCCTTGTTTGAACAGTTCAAACGCTTCTTTCATACGACTATAACAGGTAAACGACGCGCCTTCATGGAAAGAGGGCCTCTCCCAAGACGGGGATTCTTCCTTTGAATCCTGTAGTTCAAGACATTCCCGGAATTTATTCGCAAGAATATGTATATCCATCGGATTCGTGATGGACAGTTTGCACATTTCCTTCTCGAAATCAAAGGTTACATTGAAGGTGAACCAATGAAGTCCACTTCCTTTGTTAAATTCATTATTCTCCATTGTATATAGTATATTTTTCTTCTTAAATATACTATTTTTAGAAAGATTTTTGCAAATATTGCGTCCATTGAATCTATCGAATGCCTATATTACTTTCAATTTCTTTCATTATTTGTTTTTTCAAACGAAGACGCTCTTTATATTTCCTTTGTTGTATTGAAAGCGGCTTGAATTTTTCCTTGATTTCTATTTTGAGGAATTTGTCTGGAAAATCTAGGTAATTTTTCCATGGTGACTCCTTCAGTATATCCACGCCTTTTTTCCTCAGACGATAAGCATTGCAATGCTTCAACATGCCCAAATAAGAGTTGGCTACAGACACCACTTTATTGATGAACCTGAACGCATTCCTTGCTTCATCCTGAGACAAGATGTCGGCAAAATGCCTCATTTTAAAAATAAAATTGTGGTAAATCCTATTGTTTGGTAAAATTCTGTCGTAACGCAACTTGAAACCGCCGACACGTATTCCCTTTGAATAGTGCTGTATGTCAAATTTCTTAGGATGGAGCGTTAAATGGCATTCATCCTGGCAAAATCGCCTTAGTTCCGGCAAGAGTTTAAGAAATTTCTCTTTATCCTTTACAACACCTTTGATATCGTCCGTATAACAAACAACATCGATTCCATGGTCACGTAAAAACATTAACACGGGTGTCGTGATAAAATTTGCCAATGTCTGCGATGTCACATTGCCTATGGGTATACCTATATAACCATTGGATAATACCATGGATTTCTCCACGTCAACTAAGAACCATAGTCCATCATGGCATTTCTTTTTGCAGTTTTCTTGCGGCCTGTGCAGATAAATTGCTTTGGCGAGATATTTTAAGGTTTCTTTATTAAGCCCATTGTAATTATCCTCTATCCATTCAATTAATTTAGGAGTCCAAAAAACTATATCCGTAGACGGGAAAAAACTTTTGAAATCCAAAGAGAATAGGTAACAATCCTCTGTGTAATTCTCGCTGACACGCCTGACCATCTCTTGAAAATCCTTGGCGGCTTTAAGCCCGCCTTTCCCTATTCGGCAGGAATATGAATTGGGCAGTTCGTATTTCTCAAACGATGGGAGTAATTCGTTAACTAAATAAGTCTGCGCCACCCTGTCCCGAAAATCCGCAGCAATCACTTCACGTATTTTCGGTTTTGTTATGACAAAGGCAATGCTTTCACGAAATGTCAGGGTTCTTGAATTTATTTCATGCCATAGATTGACCAATTCTTCCCTTCTTTTATATATGAAATAAAGATAGGAAGGTTTCCTGCTTTTTCTTTTCCTGCATGTAACGCTTGCATTGTAAATATCCTCGTACGGAATGACATAACCATCGACAAGGCGGCCTTCTTCCTTATAAAGTGCGAGGACAGGCCGCACGCTGTACGAATTGTACTTATTGTTGTTGTTCAATCTACCATTGTTGCCGTTGTAAAACCAAGCATTGTTTGAATTGTACTCTCCCGACGACCAGGGTGCTGTGTGCATATTGTATTGACAAGTTCCGCTACTCCACATCCTTTCTCGCAGTTTCACGAAGTGCTTGTTGCACACCCTCATTATAATTAGTCTCTCCCACGGGCATTACCGCAGAAATCTGACTCGAACGTAATTCCATCTCATCTTCTCCGTTTAGTTTTTTCGCTATCGAGTTAGACCACCTTGCCAAGTTTATGTCTAGTTGTTCTATTATCAAATCGTATTTCGCACGCGTTTCATGACTTATAATGTTCAGCATGTTGGAAACCGCAATGTCAAGTTTCCTTTCGCAGCGTTTCATGTGGCTGTAAGCACACGACAAAGCGGAATATTTCCCTTCCAATTCTTTATTCGGCATGTAGAAAGCATCTGTAATAGCATCGGTGCAAATAGATATCTCGTTGATTATGTCCGAAACTAGCTTTTTGCCTTTGTTCGGACTCTTCTCAAAATTCTTATATGCAAAGGTCTCCAATTCCAAAGCATATCTAAATGCCAATGTGTCTTCCAGACGTTTTCCCATTTATGTGTTTTTCTATAAATATATTTTTCTTAAAAAAACAAAACGCACCAAACCTAAAGGTGAGGCGGGCACAAGCCCGCCATTTATAAAAGGGTTAAGATTCGACTTTTTGAGCGAGGACAGGCCGCACGCTGTACGAAATGTGCTTAACGTTGTAGAGCAACCTACCACCGGAGCCGTAGTAAAACCAAGCACCGCTTGAACCGAACTCTCCCGACGACCAGTAATATGCTGTGTTGGAGATACTTGTACCACCTATTTTAGATAATGCCTGATTAATCTTCGCCATCTTGGAGTCTTCCATGAACATGGCCACTTCGTGATTCGTAGGAAGATGAAAATGTCCCCATTGAGAATCCTCTGTATTGTATGCTGCGGCGAATGCAGGATAGGCTGACTCATATCCACTGAAGCCCATAGTCTGGCAGTTGGCGAGAAGTTCCGTCATATAAGAGCCATTGTCCCTCGAAAGATTGTTTATGGAACCAAGGGAAAGGTTTTTGAAGTCATATATCTTTGAATCCATATAGGCCTCATATGAACCACCGTATTTGTTGTACAAGGCCTGTGCCTCGGCAGTGCCGGTCTCGCAACTTGCAAACCCTGTTCTGTTCATTACAGAAGTTTCGGAACTTTCCGCAACATAGGTTGCACTGCCATTGGTGCCATAATACGCGATAAATCTTGCCAAATTTCCTCCAGTCACATAACTCGTATTCACACCACCTTTGGAGTACTGTGCCGTGGTAGCGGGTGGAAAATAATACGATGTACCGCCGTAGGCGTCCGTGTGGCTTCCGAAGATTGTCTGCAATGTCTGTGATTGGAACCTACGCGACGAAGCCGGCATAGAAACACCGTTGAACTTCGTGTCCTGTGACAGGTCCGTAAACGTGGCGGAAGTTGAAGTCACCGTCATCGTGCTTGTACTATATCCGGTAATTTGTATCTTTACATAGCCGTTTGTGGTGTCCGCTGTAGCGGCGTTGAAGGCTGTGGTAGCGTCTGTTGACTGCACGGCGTTCATTGCGGCGGCAAGGGATGTCAGCGCCTCGTTTATATCTCCACCGCTCCACGAAACCTCCGTATTGAATGCCTTTCCGCTTCTGCTCACGCTGAACGTTAGACTGCCGCTGTTGGCGGTCGGTGTGATGGTGTAGTAGTCCGAACAAGCCCACTTATATGAGCCTAAGTTATGCTTCCATAACATCAGCTGATTTCCGTACATGCTTCCGTAGCAGATGAAGTCCTTAGCAGAAAAACCACTCGGAAGGGCGCTTGCAACATAGTCCTCCTGTGGAATAAGGAAACGTTTGCGGGTTTGGTTATCCTCCACAACGATGCACACGTCCGGATTTGTGGCGTTTTCTACCGGTATCATGTGGTTGATGCAGTCGTAATGGATTTTTATGCTGTCGAAAGACGTTGTGCTTTCTGTGGTGCTACGTTCGCTTGCACCGTTGATATATGCGTTTTCACTTGGATAGTCAAAAAGATATGCCATGTTTTTGTCTGATTGTTTTTCTTTTTATATAAAATGATTATTGTTTTTGTCAATCTCAATTACGCAGTGATTTTTGCCCATGTGGATGTTACGGAAGTGCCAGTGTCGTCGATTATGCCGATATAGACCGCCTTCGACTTCTTGTCTATAAGGAACTGCCCATTATAGGCCGGTGTCCCGTTCCATTTTCCGTATAGATCAACATCCCATCCGTCCGGAACATTTGCGGCATTCGGCGCAGCCGTGGTTATAAGCATAAATCCGCCGGCATTCCTCAATAGCGCGGACATCATACCGTCAACCACAAGACGACCGGTCTTTATATACAGAAAACCGTCAGAAAGTCCCTTCTCTATCTCGGAAACCCTTCTGTCAATATCATCCAACGCCCTTGCAGTAACCTTCTCGTCTTTTTCTATCGCCTTGTGATCATCCCTCAGCCATCCTAGATAATCCACCCCATAATGTATGGAGAAACTGTCGCCGCACTTCAACGCGGAAAGAGTGTAACTCCCCTCTTCGCTGGAGGCAAGGAAAAATTCACCACCAAAGTCACTGTTGCCAAAAATCATTGAATCGGATGAAACTGTTTCAACCCCTTCAGCCAATTCATAAAGGATAAAAGAATTACCAAGACTCGACATCAACTCGCTGTTGTTTGTTATTGATGTGGATGCAAATGAAATCGTCTTACCCGACAATGAAAATGTATTTGCAGTGTAGTCAGTATGGAACACCCCTCCGCTCTTCGCATCCTCCGGAAGCTCGCAAAGCCATGTGTATGTCTCCTCATTAACTGTGGACGACCATACTAAACCTGACAAGGCCACCTTGTTGGAACCCCTATGGAGATAGATGCCCCTGTCTTCCGTGTTGAGATATGCATAGTCCATGTCAGACAATCCCCATTCGCATGTCGGAATGCCGCCAACAGATTCATTCGGCTCCACATAGACACCGTTTTTGTAACCGCTCCACACCGGATGGATATACAATCCTTCAAGACTGGTCACTGCAACACCAAGATAACCAACCTCAACCGTAATATTCAAACTTCCATATGTATTATTTACACTTGGTATCGTTCCTGTACTTCCAATTGTGGGGTATCCTCCGGACAAAGCGTATACGGCTGATCTGACATATGCGTCAGATTCAATTTTCATACCATTGTTGTTACCGCTACCATATTCCGACATTATACAAGGCACTATCGCCACATACCCCGTTCCGCTGACAATGGCACCAGAAGTGTTGATTGTGGTATTCTCTATCACATAGTCCGGCCTGTACCAGTTGCCGCCTAGAGAAAGGAAACCCCCAACCGGATTGAAACACGTCTTCGTTGTGTTGTCCCATCTTCCGTTTATTTTCATTATTTGGCTTTTGCCGACATCCGGTATCGTGGCACTGCCTCCTGTGGTCCTGCCTATAAAACCGGATGACAGGTCAGATACCACATCGGTCGATATCGGCTTCAAATTGTCCGCAACACCAGCCTCAAGTCCCGGATAATAACCGGATACCTGTGCATACTCGCCGCTTAAGCCTATGTTCTTCCTAGCTTGAAACTTTTCTTCTTCGCTTGCAGTGTTTGTCTGATCAACCGTGAATGAGACATAATTCTCGTCCATCCTTCTGAGTTTATCCCTCAAGTTGTCCATGTACTTAATCGTACTGTACGGACTCGTGGTCTGTGGAATGGACTCCGAGTTGCTGACGAATTCCTCCGTGCCGAAGTCATCCATGCGGTAATTAAGGTTCTGCTCTGGAGTGATTGCAACCTCAATCGGAGTTTCGAGTTCGTAATAGAGGTATACTCCGTTCATTGCAGTTTTGAAGGTTGCAGCATCGGTATAAGAGGAGTCTTTAATAAAGATATAATGCACAAAGGATTCCCCAATATTAGTTGGGGTAATAAAAAGTGATTTATCAGCACTTTGTATGTATGTTATAGTTGATTGTGTTTTAGGAATGTCATATTTTGCACATATTGCATTTGCAAAACTATTCGTTTTAATATTGGGAATTTGCGCATTGAATCCATAATTATATTGCAAAAGATCATCACTCCAATTCAGCGTTCCCAAATCCACGCTACCCACTCTTTTAATAGCCTTGGTTGCGATTATTTCATCCCTTACCGTACCTGCCGAACATAATCCGTTCGGGAACAACGGATTGCCCTGATACGTTATCTTGTTAATCCACGACAAATCCGTGTTCACGCTCCAATACTTCTCGTAATCCTCAATGCCGTCCCTGTAGCCAGACCAACTTAGATGTACGCACGTATCTACATCATTACCACCAGTAAGAGTCAGTCTGTCAACCCTGTCAGGGGTGAAATAACCGTCCGTAACATTCACGTTCGTTCCATCACTGTACGTTAATCCCGAATACGTACCCTTAATCCTATATTTCTGATCAGCAAGTACATGCACGTTCTCCGTCTGTTTTGTGTTGTCGTACTGGTTGAATCCCGTCGTTTGAATATCCGTCGGGTTAAACGACAGGAGGCTACCTTCATCGTAGGCGTAATACGACTCAGGAAACAGACGTTCAAAAGCCTTCACCGCCTTATCCGTGGCTATCTCATCCACGCTCGACAAACCCAACGCGGAAACGATACCACTATCTGATCCGAACATCTTGGTAAGGTTGATAAGTATAAACTTAACATACACATTGCTAACAGTTACACCATTATTTACTCCTAAACAAAACTCTTGATTACCACTAACACTTGGTGATATAATTTGACTTACATAACCATCTCCTGTAATTCCCGTACCACCAATAATTCGTGCTCTTACACGTACTCCAATATTACTACTACTAATTCCAATATAATATTTACAAGCAGAATCCTGATAGAATGCGGCAGGTAAGCCAAAAGCATCAGCAGAAGCCGTTCCATTAACAGTGTATGTTCCGTCAGAATTAAGGGTAAATGTAATACCATTATTTGTAGAAGTAACAGGAGATTTAATTAGTTGGTTCCAAACTATTGTATTACCCTCCAATTTTTGGAGCGTTGCGAAGCCGCTCGAAACATCCTGATCACCTGCTGTGGACCTATAAAGCCAACTGTCAGAATCCTCAGTCAGATCGGGTGATATAAGGTTGTCCGCGAGTCCGACTGACATTCCCTCGTAATATCCGGTGGTGTTTGCCTTAACGTCATCAACGGTGTCGAGCATATCGACAAGGGTGGTCTGTAATACCTGACCTGTAATTGCCCTATTGTTGTTGGTGTTTATGTTTTGTTGAATTTCTTCCCTGACTTCAGGGATTGTTGTTATTGCCATAATTCTCTATAATGTGAATTTTATTTTTCTTTCTATCTATCTTTTTTAAACTATCTGTTTTGAAATTCGTTTTTCCGTTCCTTTGGTTTCAGGTGAAAAGTATCAAAAAGGTAGAAACCTGTGTGATACTTCTGTGATACTTTTTCTGATTTCGGAAATGTTTTTTGCTATTCGTTTTCAACGGGTATCCCTATCGCCTTGAAGTACCTTGTGGTTTTTGTCTCGACGACCGTGTAGGTCGATCTCGTCCTAGTGTCGAGTATCAGGTATCCCGTATCGGGTGTGAATCTGAAGTAGCCGTTCGGCAGTTTTTCTTTCTTGATATGTTCCATAAGTGGTTTAGATGTTTTCGGTATAATTTAAATGGTTCTTTATATTATATATTAATAAATATCGGGAAACGAAACAAATGTCCTTGCCGTAGGCGTAATACTCCTTCGGTCCAACATTCTCCTGCAACCACCTCTCGAAAGCTGCTACACCCACATCCGTCGTTATTTGCGCGGTCGTTATACCGAGCGCCGACGCTATATTCGCGTCACTGCCGAACATCTGCGTCAGGTCGATAACGCCAGCGTTTTTTATGTAAATATCATCATGATTTTCGGGGCTTCTACTATCCTGGATAAAACGAATATTATCATTACCAATTGTTTCAAATGTTCGTTCTTCTATTTTTGAGTATCTATGCCAATTGGTGTCTTGTATTGAATCAATTGAAGTATAACGTGATGTAATGATATATAGAAATCTTACAGTTCCGTTAGTCGGAGCACTGCTTAACCTTGCCTCAATGGTATAGTAATATTTATGATTAATCAAAATATTCTTATATAATTGATAATGAATAAAACGACAAT